>LR749812.1:301142-412634 GCA_902729485.2 Mus minutoides
TTTTTTTTTTCCAAATAGGTTTCACTATATAGCCTTGGATTGCCTGGAACTCCCCACATAGACTGAAGACACAGAATCTTGAAGGCACAGAGTCCACCTGCCTAGGCCTTCCACATGCAACACCTTTCCAGAGTACCTCATTTCTTGTGAATTACCATACTCCATTCAGGTGTAAGATCATCAAACATCACACATTCCTCTCTTACAAAAACCACCCGGTGCTGTGTCTTCTATAACAATGAGGGGCAGTGTAAGTGCATTGCTGAACTTGGATTAAAAAAAAAAAAAAGCAAAAAGGAAACTCAACCCTCTTCAGTTTTGCAGATGCAAAATGGATTAGCAGTTCCTATAATAAAGTTCCCTTAATCAAGGTCTTTTTGTTTTTCTTAAGCTCAGTAAGAAATTTGTGTTGAAATTAGGTTTTAAATAAAAAAAACTTATTGAAAGATCATTCTGTATTATATCATATGTACAATTCATACATAGCAATTAAGAGAAAAATAATGTCTAAAAAGAAATGTTTGAATACATTAACCTGTACAATTAACACATGTCAATTGAAGGCAAAATCAAACGAATAAAGATCAAAAGAGGATGAGGTAATTTTCTCCATTTAGAACCCTAAAACTTACTGAAAGCGTTTTTCAGCCCTAGATGACAATGGTGATTTCTGTACAGAGTACATGGAATGAAAAGCTCTTTGGTTAACCTGGATATCTTGGGGTTAATCTGAGCAGGATGTTTCAATTTCTGAGGTCCCACCCTTCAACTAGAAGAGGCCTCATTATCCTTAGCTTAGATCTAGTTTGGCTCCATCAGAAATTCAATAGGAACCCCCCTCAGGTGATCACAAAAAGAAACCGTTTCCTATCATAACCAATATTTCATCCTTTCGGTGACTCACTGCAGTCTGAATTTGCACATCTCCACACCAATTTGAAGACTCAGACTCACAGTTTCATCTTCAGCACATGGGCCTCACCAAACGGACAGAAGATGTTGAGGTTTGGCCTATTGCTATGTACTGTAATGCTACATTCTATACCAGAAGAACTCGGCCTACCAGTGACTTCTCATGTTTATAAACTTTTGTTCTGCAAGACTTGTTTTTTTTTTTTTATTTAAAACTATTAGCTAAATACAATTGGCTACAGCCAAGTTACTGGAGAGATTAGAGGTGGTGTGTCTGAAGTGCCCAGGTTGGAGGACAGAGGGAGGGAGGAAGCCACCATGAAGGGAGAAGAACCATGAGCACATGGTCAGGAGAAACAGCAAGTATCTGGGGTGAATAGCTGGGGAGGTAGCCAGGCCTGCAGTTAGAAGCCAAATAAAGTCACCATAGTCGGAGTCTCATGTATTTGTAAGCTAGTTGGGGGAAAGCTTAAATTGTTCATACTACAAGAAGCTACCAAATGGTTTCTCTGACTGTTCTCACTGTGACAAAACCTTACAGAAGCAACTCATGGGAGGAAGGGTTCATTATGGATTCTGTTTCAGAGTATGTACACTCTCATGTTGGGAATGTATGCCAAGGGAAGGCACTGGGTGGCCACAACCCATCATATCACAATGGATCAAGAACAGTGAGCCCTAGCCAGAAGTGGGCCTGGGACAGAACTCTTACATCTAGTGATCACATGTCCTAATGGTTCTATAACTTTTTAAAATATTGCCACCAGGCAAGAGACTAAAAGTTTAAACATATGAGTCTTTTAGGACCATATCAAATCAAAGTACAAAATATGGCTACAGACTATCCATTAATTGTCCATTATTAGAATATCTGTTTTTTTCTTCCTGAGACAGGGTTTCTCTGTATAGCCCTGGCTGTCCTGGAATTCACTCTGCAGACCAGGCTGGCCTTGAACTCAGAAATCCGCCTGCCTCTGCCTCCCGAGTGCTTCCCAAGCCCTCTTCTCATGTCATGTGTGAGCCCCAAGCTGTGGGATCATATATGCGAAAGTGCTAGTGTGAGACTGTGTCTGAGAAAATGAAAGTTCCATAGCTGTCTCAGGATTACTGTCGCTGTAATGAAACACCAAGGCCAAGATCAAGTTGAAGAGGAAAGGGTTTATTTTTGGCTTCCACTTCCAGACCACTGTTCACAGTTGAAGGTGTGTCACTGATGACAGGCTTGAGGTCTCAGGGGCCTGAGCTATTCCCAGTGCTTTCTCTGCCTGGTGATTGGGTCACAAGAGCTCTTAGCTACTGTCTAGCATCGAGCCTACCTGCTCACTACCATGATGGTCATGGACTCACCCTCTGAAATTGTAAGCTGCACATAAATGATTTCCTCTATTATTGCTTTAGTCATTCATGGCAATCGAATAACAACTGAGATGTTTCTTATCCTGAGACCCCTAGAAGCATGGGAAGAGCAGGGGTTGATGATCTAACAAAATCAGAAGAGATCAAGAGACCCTGTAAGCAATTTCAGGCATCTTCTCCCTACTTTCTGTAGGCATATCTGACATCATCAGCTAGGCTGGCAAAGCTGCCAATGCTTGTCTACCTTCTGATTTCTACATGGCAGAATTATATATGTTGAGACAGCCAACAACTGTAAGCCTGATATGTTTGGATTAAACTAATTTTTACAAATTGAACTCGGGAACTAATATTTACATTTAAATCCAGATAAATTGCTGGTTTAAAGATCTTTTGAAATTTAGTTAGCTTGAAAATCTGTGAATGCTTTTAGACGTGAAATGAGACATTTAAAAAAATAATGGGAGTGTATCATCATATTTGAACAATTTAAAGATAATATAACATGTTAGTATCCCAAAAGCAATTAGGGTATTTTACAAGTTCACAATCATTATCAAGAATGTTTCAATGACAGAGTTTCCTACACAAGAACAGGCTTTGTAAAAAAAATTACACCAGCTTTGTAAACCTTTTGTTTCTTTTTCTAAAAATATTTATTATTTAATTATATGTGTATACATCTCTGTGTAAGTATGCAGATATCAGTGCAATGCCTCTTGAGTCCAGAAGAGGGCACTGGTTCCCTTGTAACTGGAGTCAGAGGTGGACGTGAGCCTCTGGTCATGGATTATATAAAGTAAACTGTGGAAGAGCAGTACATGCCCTTAGTCACTGAACCATTTGCAGTCCCTTAAACTTTGTTTTTAAGACAGAAAATTTCCTGATAATTTATGTTTTAGAGTCTTTGTGTCTGTGTTAATTATTTTGAACCTTCCAACTACTTACCTGTGAAAAGGAAGGAATGTTTGGTCATATAAATATGTTTTAATTATTACACACTTTGGAGATTTCTAACAAAACTACTGCAAGAGCTTTTTTATTCCTTTCATAACTACGACGAGTCTTTTAACTGTCCACTCAAAAGAGAGATTTGAAAATATTATTACCTATGCCTCTGATTTCCATCTCCCATGCTGTTAATGGAAATGCAACCTGCTACCCAGGACTGTGGAACATATAAAGTACAAAATGGCATATTATTCTTATATGCCTCGGGAAATCAAGGGGATCATTTTCCCCTTGATCCAGGTTCAGTCCTTTTATTTGGCTTGCTGTAATTGTAGTAACCTAACATCAAAAGCAGAATGTGAAGGAGAGACGGAGGAAAGGGAGAAGCATTAAAGTGCCACCACATGTTGGAGGGAAAAATATCTTCCCAAGTAAATGAACACCCCAAAGAGCCTTGCCAACCATGTCAGTGGCGTAATGGATACCACAAGTAAAAGGATTTAAATTTTAAGGTAGATAAGACAATAAGTACAATGAGTGTCAGCAGATGCACATAGAACTGCACACTGCCTGGACTAAACTGCTGTTCGCTCTTGCCACATTTGATTCTGCGGGCAACATTAAGAAAAAGAAAGAAGCACGGGGACCCAGTTACCTCTTCCCCTCGCTCTTCCTCCTTCCTTCTTTCTCCTGGACTTATCACCCTGAGTTTGGGAGGTTGGCATGTCATCCTCACTGACATTTATTTTTGTTACATGCATATATTTAAATAATGATTATATCTAGGTTTGGGTTTTATGGCCATTGAAGAGATATCATGACAAAGGCAACTCTTATAAAGGAAAACATTTAATTGAAGTTGGCTTATGGTTTTAGAAGTTTAGTCCAGGGTCTGTAGAGATGGTTCAGCCATTAAAGGCTAAGCTCACAACCAAAATATAAGAAGTTTAATCCAATATCATCATGTCGAGAAGCATGGCAACATGCAGGCAGACTTGGTGCTAGAGCAGCCAAGAGTTCTACATCTTGAAGAAGGCAGCAGAATAAGACTGTCCTGTACTGGCCTGAATTTCAGCAGAGAAGACCACAAAGTCACAGTGGCACATTTCCTCCAACCAGGCCACGCCCACTCAAATAAGGCGTCACCTCCTAATAGTGCCACATCCTATGGGTTAAGCATTCAAACACATGACTCTATAGGGAGCAAACCTATTCAAGTCACCACAGTGTGCATGCGCAATTATTGTATATTTATAAATAACACATAGGGTTATTACGTGCATTTAACTATGGATATGTAAGAGGTCACATTTGAATATATTCTTTTCTACCACTAATATGCATACAAAGGTGTCTTAGTTAGGTTTCTATTGCTGTGATAAACACTATTACCAAAAGCAACTTGGGAAAGAAAGGGCTTATTTCATCTTACAGAGTCACTAAAAACAGCTCATCAATTCCACTAAGCTAGCTGGCCTAGACATCCAGGGATGCGTCTCTTTACCCTCTCTCCCTCTACTGCTGGGTTTATAGACATGTACCACCACACATAGCTTTTAGTCGGGTGCTGGAAATCTGAACCCCGGTCTTCCTGTTTGGGCAGGAGGCATTTTATTGACTGAGCCGTTTTCCCAGCCTCTATAACTTAGGTTTTAATTCAGTACTGCATTTTAGTTTTTACTTTGCTGCTCAAAAAATTCCCGAGTCCACTATCAGGACACCTTTCTGTTTGCTAGCACATTCCTTTGATGAATCCCATTATTCTGCCATTTTCTAATGAAGAAGGAGCTATGTTCCGCTAGACCAGTGGTTCTCAGCCTTCCTAACATTTTGACCCTGTGGTGACCCCTATCCATAAGATTATTTTTGTTGCTATTTCATAACTGTAATCATGCTACTATTATGAAATGCAATGTAAATATTTCTGGAGATAGAGGTTTGCCAAAATAGTCTTGACCCACAAATTGGGAACTACTCTTCTAAATAGTAAGGAAAGTGGTAAAAAAAAAAACAAAACACAAGTTACATGTTGTATTAACAGTAGGTTAGAAGGAGGATTAAGGGTAAATACATGACCAAGTCTGAAGCACCACAGGTGATGGGTGGGGGATTGTAGCTGACATGAGATAACCAAGCTAAAGGGAGATGAGGGGCAGGGCTCTGGGCCTGCTGCCCGACAAAGCCCTGGAGGAACCCATGGAAGTCAGTGTTGTCCTTCCACATACTTGGCTTCTAATGTAACTAACCATGACAACTGTTCTAGAGAAGGCAGCTTCTGCAAAAGCTTCCAGCTATTTCAGGAATGTGTCTGCAGACCATCCTGTAGACAAGGAATTGGGTAAGAAGAACACCTTTGAATGCTTCTTTGTAATTAACTGTACCAGGGGTACTTCAGGGTCAGAGGTAGCAATACCAGCCATTGACTAAAGGCTAGCAGATAGTTTAAGTCAACGAGTAACAAAGCCAGAGCCAGAGATGGACAAAGGGAGCTTGGACCACATATGACTGGATAGACAATGTGAAAATGGAACAGGACCCTCTCTCTGGTTGAAGCAGGAAATCGGGCATTAAGTGGGAGATTTTCTAACTGGCTAGCTAATGAGCTAATGACATTAAGATAGTCTCTGGACATAGACTAATAAAATGTCCCTAGTTAAGTGGGTTTTGGCAAACCCCTTCGTCACCCTCTTACTGGTGCTGAGAACTTTATTTTCCTACGTTATTAAACCTTAATGTCCTGGGTCTTCCTTCGTTTACGTACTTACATTTTTGCAAAGCTCTTTATAAGGTTTTGCCTTCAGCTTATCTACACTTACAAGTGGCCTTAGTGTCCTTGTAAAAGAGGCCCTGTGCTATGACAAGAAGTCAGCCACCTAGGAACTCAGACACCACACCTCACCCTATGCCAAGCCTGTGTTCCCTCCCACTTGGACTCCTCAGTCTCTGGGCCTGAGAGACTAGCTTGTGTGTAAGCATCTAGCTCAGCGTTTGTGTTGTATTGTAGCATCTCAGATGGACTAAGCCTCCCTAGATCCAAGGCTACTGGAATGACCCCTGTGCTTTGGTGAGGAGGTGGAAAACAGGATGAGAAACAGACATTCCAGATTTAGAATATTGAGCAAGAAGCCACTGAGCTGTTTGTCATCAAGTACAAAAGAGATGTAGCTCTAAGGCCAGAGAAACCTTCCAGATATCTGCTCTCCATATTTCTCGCACTCTTTTATTTTTTAATGCCTTTGTCTCATTAAAGTATGGACATAATGTCCTGCTGGCAATATGCCTGTGGCTAAATTTAGCTACACACTGCAACTTCTACATTCTAGTAATTTTCTATTCTGACCAACAGTGTTTAAAAAGTGCTCCCCTTCAGAGAGCCAGCTGGGTCTTTGTATGAGTTTCCATTGTAAACATCACTTGCTTACCTGGTAGTGCAATATTAGAAACTGATACAAATGGGCCCAATATCTCAGGGTCATTTCCATTTCTCCCAGCTGGAATTGAAAGGGAACTTTCAGTCACCAATGGTCTGGGATGCTTTTCCCGCTTAAGCATTGCGGTCAGGAATCCTCACCACGCAGAGGAGTCCTTCAGTCAGTCTGTGCTCTCTGGACTCTCCGTCCCCAGTGTCCTGCCTGTGATTCATTTCCTCTGCTTATTTCTGGGATGTATAATGTAAATTTCAACAGCAAATAGAAAGCCATTCCCTGGTAGATAAATAATACCTTGCTATGCTTACTGGATGGCTGACTTTAAGGCTTATCAATCTACTTTAAACCATGTTTATGAGCTGCAAAGAACACAAATTGTCACCAATCCGTACTTTGCCTCTCCAACCTCTACCCAACACCCAGGTCACCCAGTACATTGAAAAAAACATCAAGAACTAGAAGGCAGCTCATTTGAAAACTATGGTTCATCCATCCTTTATTGGTCATTTCTAGATTTTATGATGTCATTTATAGAGAGTGAAATCACAGGATCTGGTATATAGCATGTGCTCCAAAAATCCTGGCTACTGCTGTTCTGTTACTGCAGTGAGGTATGACATCAGCCTGACTTATGCTGGCACTGGCGAGCCAGAGTCTTTATTGGTCCCATTTAAGATGAATTTGAACTACACTCCCTCACAGTGGGATATACATGTCTTCATATATGTCTCTTCATAATGTCTCTTCAGAGATTCTGAGGCGTGGCACTCAGTGGGAAGTCTGAGATGATGTGCAGAATTGTGAGCACTGGAATTATGTCTTTCTGTTAATATCAGCCCGTTCACCAAAGTGCATTTCTTTCATCTTGGCAATACAATTCGAGGAAAGGTCAAAGAGCCACTGAGAGTGCTTGCAGCTGTGGACAGATTTCAGCCCAACTTTACTCTTCTGGCGCTGTCATTCCTTCAGAGTATGTATGCCTGTTTCTTATAAGTAAATATCATGCACAGAAATGGCTTACAGCTTTCCGTGCAAAGAGAAAATAGACCTAGAGAGAACCATCCATCTCATGGACAGATGGAACCGGGTGCTGTGGCAAAGTGTGACTTCAGCAACCTTCAGTGACCATTTATCCAAGTCTAGAGCAGGGACCAGCTTGGCATGTGGGATTCCTCTCAGTGCAAAGCAGAAGCCTCAGGGATTCTCTCAGCTGCACCCATTTTTTTGATCCAGTCTGCAGAGACCTCCACCATCTTTGAAACGCCTGGCTAAGTGACAAGAAAGTGAGTGGCAAGGACAACCCCTTGTCACCAGTGGTCATAAGGCCTTCTTCTTACAGTATCAGAACCATCAAGGAGTTCAGAACTAGGTGTGTCAGGGGCGGGGTTGGGGGTGGGGGATTCTGTCGAAGCCTCCTCAATGCAAAATTCTGTGGACAAAAAGGCCAAATGCCAAATTGCTGGTGGGTGCTGCAGAATTGCTTTGTATTTTAAATGAAAAACAGGGATTCGGTGTTAGACATGCCGTGACTACTGAGATGTTTACAGAAAGCATCAATGTGTGTACTTCCAACCTACTATAAAGTTTTCTCTAGAGTAGGCAAAAAGCCCGGTTGGAACCAGAGTGGAAACACTTTTAAGGAATCTTAGCAGAAAAAAAAAAAAATCCCCTCAAGTTCCACGGCATCCCATCGATCTGAGCCCAGTTCTGCCTTTCACGCTTGAGTTTCTGGTACTCTGGCCTCCCAGTCCTCTCCACCCTGTTACACTACATTGCATCATCCAGAAAACACAGCCAAGACTTGGCCTTCCTGTTTCGTTAGTCTCTTACTTAAACTTTAGACATGTTTCCATGTGTGTGAGAGAGAAAATGTTAATCTGACAGATTTCACACTCCACTGTTTTTCTAAGCCTGGAAAAACTTTACACAGAGCCCCCTGGGCTCTGCATTATTCCTTTGAAGTTTTGAAAGGCACATACATGTCTTCACTAGTCTCCAGTTTGCTGTGATTGGGCTTTTTTTCCCTACCTTCTTATAACACAGCTTCGTAATAGCATTCTGTTCAAGGAACAATTTTGTAGATGGCATAAATGTCTTATATTCAGGATAGTGATTACTACGAACTAACTGAGGCCATTTGGAAATGTCTTCTGGGTGACAATTCCGGGCATTATTTCTCTGACGTCACACCTAAGACTCACAAGAGAGTGTTTACATATGGTGACTATTTAAAAACCTATGGCTTCTATCCTTTGCCTGGATGGATCTCTCCACAGGGAAGACACAAGAAAGGAATGAGAAGCAGGATACTGGGGACCCCGTGATCCTCTCTGCTCTTGAGCTATTTCTTGTGATAGTAGTTCTTGCATCTCATAGGGAGCACCAGACCAGAGCAGGATCCATGGGCATTTCTGTTTACAGATAGCATTTCTTCTTAGCTGGATAATGTCAGTATGAGCTTCAGTCCCCAAGAGCTAAGAATCAGTAATGCGCAAACCAGAACAGAAGATCGTCCACAAGTGTGTGGTGTGCTTCTGCATTTGCATCTGTGTGTCTCCTAGCAACCTTCAGGGCATCTGCATTATGGTGAGGACACGAGTAGCTTTGAGGCTTGGTGACCGAGAAGGTCACAAGTAGTGAGTCAATCTGCTGGCTTCAAGTCAGGACCCCACACTAAGTCTTGCCAGCAACTCCATACCAACACATTTGAAAATATACACAAAGGGAAGCTCCTTGAAAGACAGAAACTGCTAAAATTAAAGTCTTCCAGCCATAACAGAAATTGATTCTTTTTTTTTTTTTGCTTAAAAAAAAAGCCAATGAAGAAAACTTCAAATCCAAATACAATGCTAATCATCAAAGAAGAGAAAATAATTCTCAAGTCACTTCAGGAGGTGAGCACCCTCAATTCACTTTGTGAGGTTGCCATTATCTGATACCCAAACCAGAAAGAGACACTCCCATAATGCAGACACGCCCATAATGCAAAACGATAAAGCAATGCCTATTATGAGCACCATTAAAATGTTGCAAACACTACGGCTCCAGTTCACAATCCTCCTGCCTCACTATCCTGCATTCTTGGTTTCTAAGAATGCCCTACCATGCCTATCTTAAAGCATTTAAAAAGGAAAAACTATGTATCTATCAATCCCGTACTTAGAAAACATCACTGCTTTTATCACAATGCTGCTTAGTTTGTTTTGTTTTGTTTTGTTTTGTTTTGTTTTGTTTTGTTTTTTAACCTGTCTATAGTATTTAAAAACGCTCGGACATGGACCATAAAGTCTGAGGGGTGTTAGTAGGTATTTAAAAATTGGCAATGATCTTTCTTAGAAAAATCATTTCCTCAATAGTGTCTGGGTTTGGTGACTGTATATGGATGGATCCCCAGGTGGGGCAGTCTCTGGATGGCCTTTCCTTTAGTTTCTGCTCCACACTTTGTCTCTGTAACTCCTCCCATTGGTATTTTGATCCTCCTTCTAAGAAGGACTGAAAGTATCCACACTTTGGTCTTCCTTCTTCTTGAGCTTCATGTGATCTGTGAATTGTATCTTGGGTATTCCGAATTTCTGGGGTAATATCCACTTATCAGTGAGTGCATACAATGTCTGTTCTTTTGTGCTTGCTGACAGGAGCCTGATATAGCTGTTTCCTGAGAGGCTCTTCCAGTGCCTGACAAATAGGTGGATGCTCAAACAGCCATCCAGTGGACTGAACACAGGGTCCCCAATGAAGGAGCTAGAGAATGGACCCAAGGAGCTGAAGGGGCTTGCAGCTCCATGGGAGGAACAACAATATGAACCAACCCTAGAGCTCCTAGGGACTAAACTACCAACCAAAGAGGGACTCATGGCTCCAGCCGCATGTGTAGCAGAGGATGGCCTTGTGGGACATCAATGAGAGGAGAGGCCCTTGGCCCTGTGAAGGCTCAATGCCCCAGTATAGGGGAATGCCAGGACAGGGAAGCAGGTGTGGGTGGATTAGTGAGCAGGAGGAGGCAGGATGGGATGGGGGGGAAGGGGGGTTCAGAAGAAAAAAGAGGAAAGGAGATAACATTTGAAATGTAAATAAAGAAAATATCTAATAAAAATAAAATTAAAAAAGAAAAAGAAAATCATTTTCTTATGTATCGCCTTATCCCATCATGGCTACCTCTGGGGCAGACATTTTGAATTCTGCTGACATATAAAGAGCCAAAATACAAGGGACTGGAGGCAGACACCAAGAGAAAAATGGAAGAACTAAGATCTGGGAGTCCAGTATGTAACCTTCCAGAACGCAGAGCCTTGTCAACGCTCCGGAGAGTCAGACCTCATGGGCAAGCTGAGCTGCAATGGCTTCAGAGGGGAACCGTGCAGAAAACGGTGCTCTTTCCTCACAAAAGGAAGATGTAGGAATCCAGAAGGAAATATCCAAGCTAGGCTCTGGGGAAGAGAAAGAGCCAGTGGTGTAAGCATGGACAGAAGTCTTTCCAGCGATGAAGCAGGTGAAATTTATGGATTCAGGACCTCAAACTGCAATGGTTTATGGGGCTCACACTGTGAGTTTGACTTTAGCGGCAAACATTAAAGCTTTTTAAAAAAACAAAAACAAACAAACAAAAAAAAACCCTTAGTATCCACATATCACCATGCCCTTGAAATGTGTCTTCCTATTAATGCAATACTCCCATTTGGTCAAGGCTACATTTTCATGCCTAGTATATATATATATATATATATATATATATATATATATATATATATATATATATATCAAAAGGCTCAGAGTATGTGCTCAGGTTCTGACAGGTGCTCTTCCCAGGAAATAGTCAGGCCAGGACTCCAGATCCCGAGGCTGTGAACTGTTAGCACCATATTCTTACTGTCATATTCCTGAGACAGCAGGGTCCATTTGATCCTTGATGGCAGAGATGAGAACTGATGGGCAGAAGAAGGCCATGACCTGTGATCAAGTGTCTGCAGTCTGGTTGCTGTCATAGCTATGGACTGTGTTGAATGAGTGATGTAGTCTGACCAACTGAAAGATGTTCTGGTTGTCATGGCAGAGCATGAGATATCTTGTCCACAAAACCCTAAAGAAAAACTCTTTCTGAGAGATGCCTCCTACAGGCAAAAAGGGAAGAGAATCTTGTCCACAGCATGTAATTCAAGCCTAAGGCCTGGAAGATATGATGGGAGCAAGGAGATCACTGGACTGTGTAAACAGCCCAGATAAGGTCCAGCAACATGGTTAGAAGCTGCACTTGTAGGTGTCATCACTGGTAGGATACCTCATTGCCCTAGGATTGAAGACTATGCCATACTATGTGATCCCAAGTTGTGACATATTGTCCAGACAGACTTGGATATTCACGTGCTTAGAACCCATTGGTGTGTCAGCTTACACACTTCCATTTACCTTTGGAGAACCTAAATCATTTTCATTTGGCTCTAACTGTTCATCTCAAAGATTGCCTGGGACCTATAGACCAAGTCATGTAACCATTAAAATCCTCCCTAAAATGATACCAATGTTTGCTTACAACAGTGCCCCCTGTGAAATTGCCAGTGGAACATCCAGGACATGCTGACTCTTGTCACCAAGGGACAAAGAACTATTAACTGCTTTGGGTTTCAGTAGACATTCCCTAATATTAAAATGAAATACTTTTCATTAATGTTTCCCATTCCCTGGGCTCTTTTTCACATAAAAGTTTTTGCCAAAATGAAAAATGAGATGTAACTGAGTGTTTATTTGCTGATTCAGTTTACTGGCCCTCAGACCCCTGGAATGCAAGCCAAAGATACCCAGTCATGCCAATCCTGGATCTTCTAAGCAAAGCAAATGTCCAGGCTCTTAGTAGAGGAGCCCATAGAATTTCATTATTTATTATTATTATTATTATTATTATTATTATTATTATTATTATTATTATATATTTTCTTTATTTACATTTCAAATTTTATCCCCTTTCCTGGTTTCCCCTCTGAAAATGCCCTCCCCTACTCCCTCTCTCTTCCCCTGCTCACCAACCCACCCACTCCCACTTCCTGGCTCTGGCATTCCCCTGCACTGGAGCATAGAGCCTTCACAGGACCAAGGGCCTCTCCTCCCATTGATAACCAACTAGGCCATCCTCTGCTACACATGCAGCTGGAGCCATGAGTCCCACCACGTGTACTCTTTGGTTGGTGGTTTAGTCCTGGGAGCTCTGAGGGTACTGGTTAGTTCATATTGTTGTTCCTCCTATAAGGATGCAATCACCTTTCAACTCCTTGGGTCCTTTCTCTAGCTCCTTCATTGGGGACTCTGTGATCAGTCCAATGGATGCTGTCTTCCTTACAGCAAGAGAGAAAGATACATACTATGGGGCTTTTATTTCTTATTTCAAATAAAGCTATTTTACAATCAACTCACAAGAGGATAAATAGCACAAATGACACAGAATTTTTAAATGTTTGTCCTTTAACTTTTTTCTTTTGGTTACAGAGTAAGGTTGCCATGTTGGCGTTCCAGAACTTGTTGTCTCTATGTTTACATGGTGCTGAAATAAACAAAGCCGTTCCATTCATTAAACACGATTCATTTCTAATTATAACTTATGGAGCTAGCAGATAAAGGGACAGCATTAAGTCATTCTGGGTTCATTTAATAGACCATGCTATTTGACTAAGGGTGGCTGAGAATTTAGGGTTAAAAAAGGCAAACAACAGAAATGAAAACAGGCATCTGAGCAAAGGACCCAACCTTTCTAGTGAGTCTGTGAACCAGCTGGAGAACATTCAGAGGCTGGAAGAAAAGCTAGACAAAAACAGAAAGGAAAACCGGGGTGCCCCCATGTTTTGTATGAGTGGAAATGGGATCCAAAGAGCATGGAGTAATGAAGGCAAAGGGTTCTGATCATCCAGCTGGAAAGATGGAGGGCAGACAGACAGACAGATGGATGGATGATAGATGGATAGATAGACAAATAGACAGATAGATGTATAGGTAGGTAGATAGATAGATAGATAGATAGATAGATAGATAGATAGATAGATAAGAGGGAGACAGACAGACAGACAATAGATATCATCTTGCATGGGCGTTGTCACTATTTATAATTAGTGGGACCCACACCCTTGTACTCAACTTCCAGATAACCTCGTTCTTCAATCAGAAAGCAGTTTCTATTTTCTTTTAAGTTTTCAAATGGGCACTCTGGTAGTAATCATCTTTATTTTCAGGAAAATGTACCTCAAATTTTTGTCACTGGTATGACACACAACTTTGTTGGGTATTATTTGAAAAGGTGAAATAAATAGTAAAGAAAGAAGGGTTTTGAAAATGGAATTCTGTGAATCATTGTGTTTGATTTCTTCTACTTAGATCTTATGATTTAGAGTTAATTGTGTATTGAAACGATCCTTAGGGAAAGGCTAATGTCTGAAAGGCATTACATTTCAATATCCAAAGGATACAATGTAATGTGTTATGATCATCAAGTTAGGAACTACTTCACAGGAGTTTACTGTTGCCCTGATTTGTCTTCTTCACATGCTGATAAACAACCTAAGTTGCTGCTAGTTGCTGAAAGAGTTGAGAGTAACCAACTTATGTACAAAGTGTCTTCTGTTAATAAAGTATAATTAATAAAGTATAATTTTAATTCCATGACAGCTTAAAAACAACAACAACAAAATACAAACCAAAAAACCAAAGCACTGTTATATTACCTACAGGATGGCAAAGTACAGGCCAAGTACAGTCCACTATGTGTTCTGCTTCATGTGCTGTTTAATATGGTTTAGACTCTGTACATTTATGGATGAATTAAAAGAAAAATATTTTATGAAATATTAAAATAATACGAAATTGAAATTTCAGTGTCCTGACACAAAGTTTTGCTAGAACTTGGTCCTGTTGGTTCTTTATATCTAGGTTTGACTGTTACACCAGGGGACAACTTCTTCACATAACTGTGACACATAACTGTGTTTTATGGCACATAAAACACGAACTGTCCCCTTACAGAAGGAGAAGTTGCCTGGGACTTAGAAGTGTTTTCTTCATAGTTATACATAATCTCCACTTCCCACCGTCAGCCTTTAGGGGGCAGAAAAGAACCTAAATTTGGAAGAAGGAAAGCTACTGGCCAGCAGAGGATGTTTACATTTCCAATTAAGTCATTGCCTAAAAAGCCAGCACTTTCAACAGCACAGAGTATTTTTTATATATGTTCAATAAACCAAAAAATTAAATGCCTAAGAGAAACTGAAGGATTCATTTAGCACTGCTAATGTCTGCATTAAAGTCCAGCATTTACTCACTACCACCCAAAACAAATATTATGCAATATGCACCATTAAAGAAACTCCTGAGTTTTAATGTGTCTATGTAGCATGCTTCTCTTATTAAACTGAATCACAGTTCTTAATTTTACAGGTTAATACCATCCATTGAGCCATTTGGATTTGTCATTACTGGAGTGTTAGCACGCACACTTGTGTGTGTGTGTAGTTATGTATGTGTACACAGGTCTGTGCATGTGCCTGTATGTGTTTTAACTGACTGTAAATGGTATTGGCATTAGTTAGTATATAGTAGTGCTGTAAGGATACAAACTCTGAGCAGCATTTTCTTTACACATGAATCTACACATTCTGCTTTGTAATTACCACCACGCAGCAAACCCACAGGGTAGCAAATCTCTGTTGCTGAGATGGTCATATCACCTGTGGGCTTTTCCAGAACAGGTTCCACATCTCAGCAGACAGTACTGAGCCCCATCCGAAGGGCATAGCAGGGGCAGGAGCTTTGGTTCCTCTCACCCATACCCTCAAATAACTTTTGTGGGTCCTTTTCTTTCCTGTAACTTTAATTGTGAACTTGCTGATAGACAAAGAAAGTACAAACCAAATGATCAATAACTCTCCTACTGACCGTGCAAATAATATGGTCTTCTCCCTGTATCCTTTTATTTACTTCATAATCTATCATATTTGTTGCTAGTTATCACAGCAGAGTGTCTTTGATGTTTCAATTTCATCACACTGCTGCATCCTTGAATGCAGCTCCTACAATATTGGCATCCACTTCTCTGCTCACAAATAGAGAAATTAGCAACAAATCTAAGAAATTAGCCACAATTCTACAATATCCCGTAATGCCAGTACCCCTCACTTAGCTCCAGGGTCTTTGAGGGACTTGCTGTTGGCTCAGCATAGAGATGTCCTGCGCTCGTGTGCAGTTCTCTAAACCAGCATGGTTCTTGCCAGAGTCTAAATATGCTCATTCTTAGCAAGAACAGCAACAACAACAAATTAAAAGTTGACTTTTGAAGAGAGAATGTATGGAACCACATTATTCTGGGCTTTTCTGGCTGTTTTCATTTGGGGAAATTTGAATTATTCCTGAGCTTTATAGAGCTTGTAGTTTGAAGATCA
This sequence comes from Mus minutoides, assembly GCA_902729485.2. Classification (NCBI taxonomy): domain Eukaryota; kingdom Metazoa; phylum Chordata; class Mammalia; order Rodentia; family Muridae; genus Mus; species Mus minutoides. Next base: position 317,200 of record LR749812.1, read on the forward strand.
GGTCTAATTACTGGACACCATGACTCTGTGCCTCCAACACTGTACAGCACTGAGGTGTCAAACAGCAAGGTCTCCTGGAATGGGGAATGTCAACACCAGTCTATTGATAAAGATGCTGAGTATTCTGTAATTTTCGCTTCCCTTTGCAATTGGAGACATCAGTGAGGTGACGCTGCAGATGTCTTCATCCCCACAACACTTAAGGAAAGATTTCAGGCTGAGGCTAGAATCATATGCTTTATTTGGGAATAATAAATAATGATTAACTCCTTCATCCCTTTTCCTTTCCATCGGTTGCCAAGGCCTAGAATTTCCCCCCAAAAGTCAAAATAAGTTCTAAGCTCTTTAATTCCCATTTTTATAGTCATGAGTTGGTATAACAGTCATGTTCAATACAGGAACCTAGTTATATAATCCACTTGCTCTAAAATCCTGGATTCTAGTATTTTTAGTTTTACTCATTTTTCTATAGTCAGTTTGTTATTGTTTCAGAGGCTCAGTTGGTCATTATATGCTTGGCCTGGGAGAGCTCTGTCTAGCTAGATGCTGGGAAATGTTTTTGTGTTCTCTTTTCGGACTCCATGTCTCTCCTGTCTGCTCCAGACAGCAGCCCCTCCTGTCTCCAATGCCAGCGGCACCTTTATTCCAGAACACCCTCCCTTTCCTTCTAGACTCTGTTGTCAATAAAACCACAGTGCTAGACTGCTTCTCTGCGGTGCCAAACTTCTGCTTAATGCACCAACTGGCAAACTAACAGGGTCCTACAGAGGCTGCGGGGTGGGGGGTGGGGTTAGCCAAGAGCTTCTTCTGACACATTGGTGATTTCTCCTACCTTGCATAGTAGTCATTGGGCGGGACTGCTTCTTGGAAGAACTGAAACTGGTACAGATAAAGTCCAATAAGGTGCCCAGCAGTGAAGATTGCCAGCAGGACACAGAGGCAGCCGAACAGCAATGGGTCAAAAGTTCGGCACCAGGACCACCAGGTACACAGGCCCAGGAATACAAAGAAGTACACGGCTGAGGTCAAAGATGGCAGCATCATGCCTAGGGAGAAGAATGGAGCCATGACAAGGGGACAGGGCGATGCTTGCTGCTCGGTGAATTTCCTTTATGTGCTAGAAAGGCAGTGAATGGATCAAGATTTAAAGGCTATTAGCTTGCATACATGGGATTTTATTTGAACAAAATCCATCAATATTATCAAAATCATAAATGCTTTACCAATGGTAGGGGAAAGTCACACATGAAATGAATAGTCTTAGGAGCACGATCTAAGACGAGATATTGAAGAAATCCCCACCTCAGCATTTAAGCTGAGGAAAAAACCAACTCCTTTTCTTACCAGTAGAATTGAATGCACACTTCCCTGTTTTCCTTTTCTAACTTGTCCCTCTTGCCCCAGAGCTACAAGAATATAGGTTCACTCATTTTATCTTTTCTTTCTACCAACTTGGTTTTTTTTCCAATTTTTCATTCATTATTTTTTCATTGACAATTTGACACTTGCACATAATGCATACTGACCGTTCTTACCCCCAACCCTCTCCCATCTCCATACTGCTCTCTTTGCCCCTATACATTTCTTTCTTATGTTCATGTATATTACTTTTTAAGAATTGATTTTTAGGGATTGTGTGTGAATGTTTGCATGTGATGTGTGCGTGTGTGTGTGTGTGTGTGTGTGTGTGTGTGTGTGTGTGTGTGTATGTGTCCCCTCGTGTGTCTGTAGATGTCTACAGAGTTCAAAATAAGTCATTGAATCAATGGCTTTAGGAATTACAGGAGGTTGTGAGCCACCCCCCCCACACACACACACACTTGATGTGGGTGCTAGGATTCTCTCGTAGGTCCTCTCAAACTCAAGGGCTTTTAACCACAGAGCCATCTCTCCAGCCCCTTAATTTTGTTTTATGATCCACTGAGCTTAACAAGGGCTGTCTGCATGGCCATGATGTTGAACTTTCTTCCAGCTAAGATTTATAAAAACATTATATATTGTGGATGCTGTAGTCTCGTTACAAGTTTGTTCTTCCCTCTTGTTTTCCTTTTCCCTACTAAAAAGACGTTATTTCACCTTCATAACTTCAGTCTGAGTGAGTTCACTTTAAGAAGCTCTCAGTATGGTAGTCAGTGGGAAGGAAGGAGGGGGACAGAATTAGATGACATTATTATGGAACAAGCAGAATGTGGCCAACATTTAAAGGAAATTACTGTCTGTGGAGGGAGATTGCAATCTAACTTGGGAAGAAAAACTGTATATCTTGGAGAGTTAAATTAAGATTTCAAATACCCCATGATGGAAAAGATAGTGTTGGCCTTCTACATACTCAAATAACTAATTGCCAACAGAGCAGAGTTCAAAGGTTCCGGGGAAGAGAAACAGCTCTTATTTTAATCTAAACATATAAAATGAGCTCACTTAGATATGAGAAAGATGATTTGACAGAGATTAACAGTCTTTTTGAAAGCCTCAGACCAGAACTTGATGGGTGGAGTGAGGCTGGGAAGGTTTCCCATGGGGCTGGCTTCACAGGGGTCAGTGTTATGCTGTGACCCTGGAATCCTTTGTTTCTTCTTTCCCCCTTTTATCATCTCTTACTGTGCACACGTGACCTGTGACTATCTCAGGGTGAAGCCCTTCGGGACTCACTCACCCGAGGAGCCCAGTAGGATGGTCACCACGACCTTGCCTGCCGTGGTGATCATATTGCCAATGAACTCCTTCAGTTTGGAGGCGACAGAGGCGAACCTGCGAAGTATTTTTAGTTTTGTGCTTTCTTCCCTCTCTCCTTCCATGCCTTCTTCTCCATCTAAGTCCTCTTCATAAATCAGCGCCTCCTCTGAATCCATCTTTTCTCCTCCAGCCTGAAGAAATGAAAACAAAATTCAGGAATGCATACTTCTATAAAGTCATGGTCCCCAAGCCACTGGTCAGTCACTGGGGTTAGCTTCACAAACCAGGAAAATGATCAGGCCCAGGACTTTTGATAGGGAGTCCAAGCCACTGTGACCCACAGAGTTTATATCCTCTACCTCGGGGCCCCAGAGATATCCCATGCTTGCTACCTGTACCCAATCTTTTACAGGTAGAAGAAAACTGTCATGGCCATTAACAATCTTGGCTATGATCTGTCTGGATTGTTTTGTTTTGTTTTTGTTTGGTTGGTTGATTTTTTTAGCTTGTTCTTTTGTTTGTTTGTTTGTTTTTTTGTTTGTTTTCAGCTTTGTCTGTTCTGCTGCTGGATGGTTTTATAGAAGCTCAGAGGCGAAGCAGGGCAGAGGCGGGGGTGTGGCCACAATGAGAGAGCTGCTGTCTCTCTTCCCTCTTAGTTTATCATTGCGGCCCGTCACAGGATTCAGTGGTGTTGGGCTGCTTAGATGGTGCTGTGGCTTCCTGTAAGGTCCTTTCAGAGGCTGGATCTTACAGAACTTGGTATCGTCTTATTAAGGATGCAGGCAGAAACACAGACAGCAAGGAAAAAAAAAAATGAGTCTCCAGGCATTATTTTTTTTAACTGAGAATGTAAATGGGGTTTTTAACTGTTTATAAAAACTAAACAAGAATTTTTCTTTCTCATTAGAAATGTTCCTTAAAGGGGTTGAGATTTTTAAAGGAATCAAACATAGAAACTATCTCCAAAGATGAGTGACATTGTATGTCCCTAGGTTGACAGACTGCATATGTTTGGCCTGTGTGATTAGAGCATCTGCTAGGGGCTTGGGAGACTCTCAGCCCACTCTGCTCTGCACCCTTGGAAGACGAGTGGAAGCCTGGCTTTTCTGTTCTTCATGCCACATGTTTTTTTCTCAAGACACTCTCCTTAGGTCCTCCCAGCACTCATCCCTGGGTGCTGGTTCTTAGTGGGCTGAGTTCACTGAGGAAAATGGGCCCAGAAGGGTGGGTACCAATTTAAGGACATTCTGGGTGATTGGAGGATTCCAAGACATTAGAAAGAAAGGTAGACATTAGTTAGAAAGTTAGAAGACGACAAGGGGCTTAAATTAGCCACTCAGTAAAAAAACGGCTAGAGGGTACCCCTATCTAACCTGGCCCAACAACACATGTATATACCCATGAGCATACATGTATATATCCACACACAATCATGCACACCTCCCAAAAAACCCATGTATATGCCTATGCATACACACATATGCACTTGTACATACAGATAAATATCCATGCACAGAACATACACATATGTACTTATACACATATGCACACACCATATAGGCTGATAGACACATATACACATGCAAGTATATCTATGCATACAAACATGTATTACTTTAACTACTCTCCCTTATTTCAAGTTAACCCCTAAGGTCCTGAGCAGGCAGCTAACACAAGGTGGAAGGGAAAGTGGGAACTGGGAAGGTCAGACTGGGGTCATTGATGCCCAGCTGAAGGACCCCCTAGGGACAATTCAGAGGTGCCTCATCTTTCACTTATGTCTGTATGGTTTGCTTAGGAGCATGTGACACAGGAAACGGTTTGAGAAAAAGAATCCACAGGTTCTCTTTGTCTCTTTTCCTTGGGGCATATAATCTTCAGCTATGGGACAACTTCCCTAACCCTGCAGGTCTGGCTTTTTGGAAAAAGGAAGGCTGCCTATGGGTACCAACCCTCCTTGAATCAAATCTTAGCAGGAACTAGGTACATCCTCTCCCACTGAGGCCCCAGACAAGGTAGCCCAGCAAGGGGGAGGGGATCCAAAGCTAGCCTTTCCTCTATAAGCAGAATCCATGAGCACAGCTACAAAAAGATCAGGGAAATGCAGCTTCCCTCCTGACACCAGGTGAACAGGTCCATGATGACCCACCCCCTCCTGCACCGGAAGGAAGTCTGGCAAAAGTCTTACTACACTAGAAAAAGTAAAAGCTTGATGGGGGCCTCCTGAGTCATGGAGGAAACACACTCATAACTCTTCGGACAGATGACTCATTATTCCGTTATAGAATGGCTGCGGATGTTGATTAAATCACGGCACTCTGCTCACAAACCTTGGTGAGGTTACACAAATGCCTTCTCTTGATCTCTCTGAGACAGGAAGGGGTTCTCGGAGGCTTAAAAGGCTGCCACCGCACTCTACCACACTGGAGTTCTAGATGCTTTCGTGTCGGCTTCCCTGAGATCCCTCAGACACAAATGTGTTTCAACCATGCTAAGCTGAAAGGAGGTGTCTTTGCATCTGTAAGCCTCATTCAGTCAGGGCCAGATCTGCCACTAGTCACCTTGGGTGGCATATTAACAGGCAGGCCTCTTTTCCCCATCAAAGATTTCCCCACTGACCTATAAACACTGGGGTTGGGCAGGAACAGGGAATCATATTTACTAATAAGCAGCCTTGCTTGCTGTAAAAATCTGGCACCTTGTAGCAACATAACTCGAACTTGGTCTTGAAGCAAAGGAAGGAGTGACTGGAAACAGATTTAACCCCTTTTATTCTTAGGCCACCCCCTAGAATTTAAACACCAGGTGAAACTCTAACAGTCCAAAATGCCCAAGAAAAATCTGTCATAGAATGATTACCTTTGTCAAAATATAAACTCATCGATACTTTTAAATCCTTGACTTTGTCTCTTCAAAAGATGCCAATTTTGACAAGAAGTCCTGTCCCCTGTGACAACAGGGATGGACTGCCAAGGCATTGTGCTCAATGGAACATGTCAGCACAGAAAGGCCAACATGACACTTGTTTATGGATTCTGAAAGATGAACTTTGGAGTGGAGAGGGGAGATCGCAGTTGTCAGGGGCTGGCGGGGAGGGGGTGCAGGGAAGTCCCTAGCTAGAGGTTGTAAGGTTTCACTTTGCAAAAATGTGATGCGGTGGTCTGTATCACATTACAGTGTCGACAGTATTAATTAATAATCGTTTTAAAATAGGGGACGTTGATGAGTCCTCAACACAAAGAAGATAGCCGCCATAGAAACAGACATACTTGTTGTATAATTTGAGCATGCTACAACTTATCCATATATAGACATACCACATTGTACCCTATAAATAACTGCAAATATTAATAGGTAAATTACAAATAAAACATAAAATTACTACTGGTAAGATAAGTCCCCAATTTCAGATGTAGATGAAATGTTTTCGGGGGGATCTTTTAGTGTTCTCAACAGTTTCCTACCTGGCCATTAGGTCTCCACACCTGCAAGGCCCCCACTGCTGCCTTCTCCAGGTGGCCTGTTGAATAGGCTGTCCTTGCTCACTGATTTTGACAAGGACAGAATTATTTCTGATAGGACCTGAGCACCCATGTTCCTTAACTTCAGCACCACGTAATTTCATCTAAGGGCATAAAACCCAAGACTATCTGAGAAACATCAATCCAAGAGCTTGCCAGGCTGCACCTCAGACTCAGTTACAATCTCTGGAAGTTCCTGGCAGGGGTGATCAAAGGCTTAACGGCCCCCTCATAGCCATTTTAGATAGCTATCTTGGCTCCATATCCTAACTGCTTAAGACCACTAGCAAGGGTGTTCTACAGTGCAAAGCTTTTCTGTTTGGTTCTGCTTTGTTTTCTTTTAAAGATTCCATTCTTTTCAAAAACACATTGAAGAACTCTGTCTCGGGTACCTCTGATTCCCTGAAGACTTGGACCCCCAAGCTGAGTTTCATCTGCAGCTGATCCCCCATTTTTCTTCTCTGTGATGAAAAGTGAGCGTTCAGAGGCATTTCTATGGACATCTATCAAAGTCACATGGGAGGAGCCAAAAGGTCTGTGAGGCATCGGGGACATTTTCCAAAGTGTCACCCTTGTTTATGTATTATTTACTTTTTAAAGTTAACAATTTATCCTAACAAAACGGGTTCATCCTACAGAAGAGCCCACAGATGGGAGGCGGAAGCACTGTGACTCACAGTAGGAAGAAAATGGGCTTCCCAGTTCTCCCTGGGATGGCGAGAGGAGAGGCAAGGGCCGAGTGTCACCACATCAGGCAGATGCTATCCCAGTCTAACGTGGCGGCACTTTTATTGTTGCTTTGGCAACATTATTTTCCCACTTAATAAGAGCAATGAGAGTCTTTAGAAGCTGTGAAAAGAGTCTCCTGCTGTAGCACCAGGATGCTACATCCACTCCAGTAGTAGGAACTGCTACATCCACTCCAGTAGTAGGAACTGCTACATCCACTCCAGTAGTGACAAGCACAACAGGCCCTGTAAACCTAGGCACTGTCCTGAGGAGAAAAGTTCATGGAAACTCCTGGAACCGTGGCATCCTCTATAACAAATGCTCCAATGTCCTTGCTTTAGTGGTAAACAGATCTGTGTGCTTTCCCCTAATATTGCTTTATTATAAGTGTCACTATTTGACATATAGCTAATTAGATTCTAGGCAGTCAGTCCTTGAGCCAACCCTGGGCATGGATAGCTAAGTCACTGCCCTACACAAGAATTTACCATTATCTAGGAAGAAGGAAGTTTGTGATCTAAGGAGGAACCAGAGTAGATACTTAAAACTATAGATAGCTGAGTTACACCCATACACAAGTATTTACAATGACCTAGGGGGAAGGTGGACTATACAATAGACTAGAATAGGAACTATGGCAAGGGCTTCCTGCCCTTGCCCCTGACTTCTAAGATTAAGTGGACCTTAGGTGGAGCTGCTTTTGATTCCCAGTCATTAACATTGAATTTTATCCCAGTTGTTTCCTCCAGTCCTTCTGTGTTTGCATTCCTGTTTTATGTAAGCAGCAGGTAACATCATTGTACCTTGCTGGTGTGTCACCTAACTTCCCTATTTTCTTCGGTATAAAAAGTTTGGTGCTCGATTTGACAAATTACATTCATTCAGATCGAGCACACTCCCTTGTGTCAAGTCTGTTTGTCACCCCAATTCCCACCAACTCTATGCCCATCTGCTGGAACCCCTGATTCCCATGGATTTTGGGGGGCCAATTAGGCCTGGTCCATGGCACCAGGAGTGGCAGAATTGCATATCTAGGACAGCTAGAGATAAGACCTTTTATTTTCTCACTACAAGTCACCTGGTGTAAGGCTTGCCGGTGCCCAGGCAACTGCCCAACTTCTTATCACTCTGTACAGTTCCATGTGGCAAATGTCTGCTAGAAAACCCAAGGCCTAGGAAACTGAAAGCCAGTGACTTTGGATTAAATCTCAGGTTAGAACGAGCAGACACTATATGTCTAATTAGAAGGTGCCAGGAGAATATGTCTAATTAGGACAGGCCACGTTCTTTGTTTCTTTCTCTGAAAAAATAGTAACACGAAGGAAACCCCACAGCTTTCTTGTGAAGGCGGGGGTCAGGCAAAAATTCTGTCTGTCCAGACTCTAGTGTTGTGGTAGCCTGAGAAACGTCAGGTGCTAGAAAGCACCGTGCTGTTTTGAGATTATGGATGAATTTACAAAACGTTAGCAGAGACTAAGAGATATATCCTCAACTTGCAGCTGCTTTTACTGGAGTAAAAGGTCTCCCTTCTGTCTTTCCTTCCTTCCTTCCTTCCTTCCTTCCTTCCTTCCTTCCTTCCTTCCTTCCTTCCTTCCTTCCCTCCCTCCCTTTCTCCCTTCTTTTCTTCCTTCATTTCCTCCTTCTTTCCTTCCTTTGTTCCTTCCTTCCTTTCTGTTGTTTTTCCTTTCTTTTTGAGACAATGTCTCAGGTAACCAAGGCTGGTCTTGAACCCACTCTCATCTTCTATCTCCATCTGCCAAGTGCTGGGGTTATAGGCACACACCACCACAATGCCTGACTGGAATAGTCCTTTAAACAACTTCTTCTTCTTCTTCTTCTTCTTCTTCTTCTTCTTCTTCTTCTTCTTCTTCTTCTTCTTCTTCTTCTTCTTCTTCTTCTTCTTCTTCTTCTTCCTTTCCTCCCTCTTCCTCCTCCTCCTCTTCTTCTTCAATATGCCTCTTTATACAGGCCAAGTTATGACTGCAATTTCTATTTGAAAAAGCTTTGGTCAGAGTGTTATTTGAAAATATTATTTGCTTAAAAAGTAAGGTCTCAAACCTTATGAAACAAAGAGAAACAACCAGGAGGACAGAACTAAGTATCCGGGTGCATCTTGGTGTTGTCAGATACTGTAGCATTTCATAGCTAAGCACCACATAGTGCATCTTGGTGTTGTCAGATACTGTAGCATTTCATAGCTAAGCACCGCGTAGTGCATCTTGGTGTTGTCAGATACTGTAGCATTTCATAGCTAAGCACCGCGTAGCTAAGCTTTTCTATACAATTTGCTATTCATAACACAACTCTTATTTTTTCTTTAAGATTCCAAAGTGAGAATCTTTCTCCCAGTGGTGATTGGTGGATCTGCTTCTGAACTGAAATGAATACCAAATAAAACCTCAGACCCTCAGATCCAGGGAGGGAACCTTTCGTATATGTAAGCAGTAGGGTCTCTGAGACCTGCCCAGCTGACAAGCCTCAATGAAGCCAGGGATCCCGTGTGTCACTGTACCCCCGCTTCTCCAGCAATGCCTCGGGGGAACCCCTGGATGGGTGAATGCTTCCAAATAGCAAATGTTATCTTCACCAGTAGACCAGGAAAGGCCTAGCTGCTTCCAGGAGACAAGACTGCTTGCAAAGGAACTCTCCCAGGCAACAGGGGATTAATCTGTCCATCTCTCCACTCAGATAAATAAGGACGAAACAACTGCAGCAAACACTATTCTCTGACATCTCCAGAACTAAACATTCTAGAGAGCAGACGCCAGGATTTAGAAGGAGCAGGAAGTATGAAGGGCCCTTCAGAAAAGAAATACATTCCTCTGCTTACTTTGGCCATGTCTTCCCATCTCTCTCACACTGACTCCAGATCGTCAAGTCAGAATTATTTCCTTCATGATGAAGCTCCCACTCACCGCCCTTCCTCTGGCCTACCCACTTGGCTAAGAAAATAGGTATTAATATCCCCAGTCGAATTCAACTGAAATAGTAAAGAAACCTCTAATCATTGATACATGTAGTATTCTCCAAGGTCAGGGTAAGAGCTGTTTGTGAAATCTATCTAGTTAGCATGTGTTATCTTTGAATAAAGGGATTAATCATATATATGTCTTGCATATTTATTAAATCAATTTCAAACAGGACAGTGCTGTCAGGGCTCCAAGTATAAAATAAAAACAGGGTGTGACCAGAATGTAAGTGTGATTTAAAACTAATACATGTGTTTGTGCTAATCTCTGTTCTTCCTCAGAGGGCATACTACCCTTAACTATAACCCTGTCCGTATTGACTGTTGCCTGTGTTGCTCTTTCTACAGAAACAACATCTGTTCATAATCTTTAAAATCATCCATGTTGACTTATTCCTGGCACAGAGGGATATTTTTCATTGAGTTGGATTGATTTAGGACTTTGAGTAATAAGTTTCTGAACTTCACAAAAACAATAATTAAAGGAAGCCGGAATTTATTAAGCACCTCCAATAAGTATACACTGTGCTATGAGCTACTTATGCAGCACTTCAATTCATAGTTGAAACAAATACATAATGTATTACTAATATTTTGGGTGCTGATGATTGAACCCAGGGCATCAGACATGGTGAACACATGCTTTTTCTATTGTCCTCATTTTACAGGATAAATAAGACAATATCACACAGCCTTTGTGCGTTAGCCTCCATGTCTGCCCTCAAAGACTAGTCAGTTTCTAATAATCATCCCTTAGGTCTCATATCAAGTGGGCAAGCACCAAAACACAGCCTCAACTTCATAGATAACAATAAGGTAAATCCTAAATGTGCAAAAAAATTCAGTTAATGTGTTTACTGTCACAAACTAGGACAGTTTTATTAATTATTATTTAATCAAAGCACTTTCAAAACTTTAAACACTCTAAAATAATAATGCAATGTAAAAATGTACTCTATTAAATTTTTCTATCTTAAAATTACATCAATGGAAAAAGTATTTCCAAGTCATATCTGATTTTAGGTTTGTAGACACGAATGAAAGATTTGCTTGGCAGCCAGTACTGCACTTTGAATCTTCTTTTGCCCTCAAATGACAGAATATGGATACACAGCATGGTTGTCTGTCTTTAATTTTTAAGATTTTAGGAAGTAATACAAATTCTAATTTTCATATTATAAAGTTATATTTCCTCTGTATTATTTTGTTACAACTGGGCACTTGTGGCAATTTTTGGTTTATTTGTGCAGTATGGAAAACTTTTACCATAACTGAGGATTCTCCTTCTCTGATGTATGCATGGTTAATGTTCCCAATGTATGCAGTTCCAGATGTTGGCATAGTTAGCATTCCTAATGTATGTGCTTCCTGATACAGGCATGGCTAATGTTCCTAATGTACAAAATTACAGTTAATTACTATTCTCCAGGTTTACCTTCCTGCCAGAGCTTATGACTAAATCATCTTGTAAACATCTCTTAAATGTCCAAACCAAGTATTTCTGAGTAGCTTTTTTTTCTTTATATCTAAAAAAATGTCAACGACTTTTTATATTGGTGCCATCTAAACTCTCAGCACAACGTGCAGTCCTTAGGACATGGCCGTGCTTGGTGTGGGTCAAGAAGGACTGTGGTGGGACATGTGGCATGTCACCTCCCCTAGACACAACTGCAAATACGTTCTTCACATAACGAGTGCTCCGAAACTTCTTCAGTCATTATATATTTTAAAACACTCCCCCACTTTTCTAAATGAAATATTTCCCCCTTCCAGAGCATTTTTAAATGGCCTGGTACAAATATCCCAAGATAACACACCAACTAGGAAGGTTAAGTGTACAGTTACACAGTCACAGGGTGAAACTGCACAGGCTGGAAAGTTCAGAGGGTAATTAGTACTATTTTTCTTCAAAAGTTACTGTGTACTACTTCTGAAAGTATCCTGCAATAGCTCAGACCTGGAGAGCAGGTGGATTGTAATGACCTGCCCATAACTTTCCAGGCTCGGCCACCTGACCTAACACTCGGGCACAGGGAGGCCAGTTGATCACTGAGGTGACGAAATCAGAGTTGGGCTGTTCCTAACTCCACAGTGAGGTCCTCATGAAAGATGGGAATCACATGTCAATCACCTGTGTCCTCATCAACCTAGGTGTAGACATGAGTGTCCGCCCTGCAGCTTCTCCTAGACTTCCTGCATAGCAACCATGCCCACTTGTGCCTCATGCATAGGGATCCACTCAGTGCTCTGCAGACTGACTCTACTCGGCCTCCCAGGGGAAGGCCCTGGGGATCAGAGAAGAAAGACGCAGGTGTTCACACTTACCAATTCTTCATTTTCACACTCAGAATTCAATTGGGCTACTTCTTCTGTGTCTGGTTTCTTAACAATGGTTCTGCAGACCAGCCAGATGGTCAGACTTGCAATGAACATCCCGATATCAGGCACAAACACCCTGATGCCATTGCCGGCATCAGCTCCCTTCAAGCTACGGAGGGAAGAAGATGGAAGGAAGTTATCTCACATCTGTATGGTCAAACATCTTATTACATACTTCACTCCTCTTAGTGATTTAAAATCAAGGATGTTTGTTCTGCCTAGCAGATACCAGACAGCTCTGCACTAACTTCTGAGTCTTCTCAGATCCACTGAGATGTAGGCAGATCTCAGTGCTTCCTGGGGGTTTCAGAGCAACAAAGAATGGTGGCGCTTTAGTGATGCAATTGGGGTACTTAGACAAAATCATAAAGTACCCAAATAGACTACTCTAAGCATCCTAATAAATCACATTGATGTTACATAGTATGATGCTTTTGTTCATCGTTTGGATGAAGCCATTCAAAAACCAATATGTAGTAACTGCTAGAAGACAGTATAATGCAAATAGGAATCAAAGCCAGAGAGAAAACCGAAAAAGTACTTCAAGAATCCTCCAATCTAAAATTTTGTCTTTATTTTTGCGCTTTTATTTATTTAGCCGATTTTGGCCTTCCACATTGCTCTAAGACAAGTCAGTCTAGTACATTTGTTTTTATTTTTTAATCTTAGAGAAGTGATGTTCAAGGGAGAAGTTTGGGGTTCAAGCCCAAGCTGACCATGTGCAGTTGCTTTGCACATTCCCATAATCCCCCACTCTCATTCTTTGCCAAAGACATGACACCACTTGCCTTCTTTATCACATCTCAGTGAAATGAGATATGAGGTCAGACTTCAGAAAAATAAAGATGGGTATGCATGCATTAAATAATGCGGATTTTTCTTTTGTAAAATATAAAACTCCTTTTCACTGTAGCTTGGCATTTTGAGAGAGCACTATTAACTGGTTTTTAATACCAGTTAATGTTCTTCATGTCTATACGGCATGTGTGGTTATAATAATTGAGATCCTGAAACAAGGTGTAGATATGATGAAAGGGGATTCAGTCAGAAGAGGAGAAAGAATGTGACATTGGGGTAGAGGCTGTGACCTTGGGGCACACCCAAGGGCAGTGAATACAGAACAAGAAGGTGCCATACTGCGTTGCTCACTCAGCTGGCCAGCACATACCCCAGATAAAATGTGTCTGGCAAAGCCCATACTGTTATGTAAAACAACTAAGGTGAACAGCAGCTGGCAGATGTGGCACTATGTCTGGCACATGCCATCAGCCAGGGCAGCCCTTGCAGTGGAGTGGATGAGAAGAGCCACATACTCTCATTGTTACACAGGCACCTTCGTCACTAGGAGCACATCCTACTGTGTCCTGCTCACCAACCCATTGAGGAATCTGTCAGGAGAACTAATGAAATGCCTAGGGATTCCAGGGGAGAGTCAGTGAGTTATAGACAGAGAAGCCAAGATGGTGGGCCAACGGAGCAACTGAGATGTTCGGTGGAGTTGTTAAAAGTGGAATGTCAGAGGCACATCAGGTCTTTAGAGACATGTTAGCCAGAGATAAAACACAGTCAGAAACATGAAGCAAAAGGTAGGTTGATGGACTGCACATTGCATAGTTATATATGCAATTCAAACAGTCAGACATCCCTTGATATGGAAAAGGAACATACTCCATGTTCCTTCCATTCAATGCTTGTACGTACCCAGAAAGGATGTTTTGTGGCTATCTACAAACACCAAGAGGGTGTTCAGTCTTATATGTAAAACTATGTGGTATTTGCATATAACCCCCACACATTCTCTCTTAGAGTTTATTATCTCTCGATAACTTACACCACCAAATACAATGTTGAATATATAGAAACAATTACATTGTTTACGGAATAAAGACAATATAAAAGGTTGGTAAATAGAACATTATCATTAGTCATCTATGATTCACTTAGTAATTCCTTCATGCTAAGAGCTTTGCACATTTTATTTATTATAATCAATTACACATTGAGTTATCACCCTATCTGAAAAACTAAAGTTCAGGAGGAACAACAATATGAACTAGCCAGTAACCCCAGAGCTCCCTGGGACTACACCACCAATCAAAGAAAACACACAGAGGGACACGTAGCTCTCGCTGCATATGTAGCCAAGGATGGACTACTTGGTCATCAATGGGAGGAGAGATCCTTGTTCCTATGAAGGTTCTATGCCCCAGTATAGAGGGATGCCTGGGCCAGAAAGTGGGAGTGAGTGGGTTGGGGAGCAGGGGGATGGGGGAAGAGGATAGGGGATTTTGGGAGGGGAAACTAGGGGAAACTAAGGGGATAACATTTGAAATGTAAATAAAGAAAATATCTAATAATAAAAAAAGAAAAGCTAAAGTTCAAGAGGACTTTCAAGAGTCACATAGAGGTAAAGTAGGTTGTACTTCACTTCCTTAAAGTTGCCATAAGTGACCTCAAAGACTGGCCTTCCTGCTGTAGGTCCCAGGCCTTTTCTTCTGCTCTTTCTGATAATGTGTGTACACTCGAAGAAAGCCAGAACTGCTTGCCAAGCTCTGTCTCTACTGTATAGGGGAGCCAATCACTTAGCTGCCCACTCTTAGGTAACAGCAAACTTTAGGCTGAGGAAGTAGAGTGACTTCTTTTCCATTCTCTTCTAGCTGCATAATTTCTAAGAGCAACTCTTTGAGTTATCTTCTGAGCTACAGGATATCCTCACTTGACCTACCTTCCTATGATGGCAACAGGCCTCCTTTTCCATCAGAAGATGTACTGACCACAGTGCAGGGTCAAATGACCTACTAGCAACCAGGGAAGATCACAGCCTATCATTCTGTCTTAACAAGACTGGTGGGGACTCTGCCTTAAGATATATCTCTTGCTTACTCTCGTCTTTCTCCTAAAGCGCAGCTCAGCTCTCTGGACCACTACTATAGCATTCTGGTTTTTGTTTTATGTTTTGTTTTGGTTTGGTTTTTTTTCCAGACTGGTCCTCTGTCCATCAGGCCAGCTAGCAAAGGTTAGCTTTTAGAAGTATAAGGCTGGTCATGCTGGCCATCTACCACTGGAAACATCTATTTTCCTGAGCATGGCAGAAGTTCCTGCCTTCTTTCTCTCTTGCTGTTACTTCTTGGTAGTCCACACTTAATGCAAATACCAGGAACAAGGAAGTGGTTCTTTTCTGAGATTATAAGGTCTTCTTCCTCAGCTGAGAGGCCTTTGCATTCTCATCTGAACTGGCTATCAGGATCTCAACACTTGGGAGACTGAAGCAGGAGAGATCACCTGTTTGAGTCCAGCATCAGCTGTATAGTAAGACAAGTGTCAAAGTAAAAAAAAAAAAGAAAGAAAATGTTCTCAACTACCACAAAGACTCACTGATGGCAGTCACCCCTTTGTAAACCTGTATGATTCTAACTTACTCCATCATTCATTCATAAATGAATTGGCTACTTCTTCCTTTTGATGCCCACTATGTCCAGAACACACTAGGTTACTAAGTCTCTCATTCCCTCTCTCATTTTATAATCTTATTTTACTATGAAGATTTAATTATTAAATTTAAATCATTTTAAAAATCAAAATTTATTTGTTAAAATGTTTATTTTTGTTTTATATTTGGGTGTGTTTATCAACTTGGATAGGTGAAATTTCACAGGGCACCATCCTAGATAAAGAGCTTTAGGAAGATAAAGGCAACAATTGGCTGCTGCAAGAGGAGAAATCAATATTTTCCATGAACAACATCCCTCATAAGTTATCCAATCCAAAGTGGTCAGCCCTAAACTCATGTACACACTAGATGTGCTCAATAGGTTGTATGTGTACATGTGTGCGTCCATGTAACAATAATAATTTTAAAAGAAGAGGTCATGAACTTTTGAGAGAGTAGCTAGAGAACACTGGATAGAGTTGGAGCAGAGAGAAGTCAAAATAATGTATATATAGTATTTAGATATAAACTTCTCAAAAAAATATTTCATAGGAAGCTGGATAGATGATATGGTATACCAGCCAAGGTCAGATTTTTGTAAGAAATTCATAAAATCAGAACTTTAAAGGATGGGGAGTTAGCAAGGGACATGACCTTCAAGGCAACAGATGGAATAGCAGCAAAGGCTCCTGGGAGGTGAGATGCTTTCTCCATGGTGTGAGAAAGCTGGGCTTAGGACCTGCAGGGGAAGAGGTCACAGTTCAAATTGGAAGTCATATGGGACTCATGCCTGGAAGGGAAATCATTGCAGAAAGGTCGATTTGAGAATGATTTCTGCATATGTGTTGATTAAAATCAACAGAATTAACTAGATTACCCAGCACCAGATAGCATCCTAAGTAAACATATGCAGAAGGCTCTCCAAACTCATTCTAAGCATACAGTACTGAAGACTTAACAACAGATTCACCTTTGCTTCAAGTAAATTGCCCATTTGGGACCAGTCAACCATGTTCCCAGAGATCCTGTTTACATACACCAGTGGAATTACTGTGTGTTTCTCAAAAAAATGTTAACCTGAATCATGCTTTTCCCTGGACACATGCCAATGACACATGTTACATATAAAAATGACTATCTAGTTCAATGGTAGACATCATCTTAAATAGCAAAGCATTTCCTTTCCAATCTTGTTATGATCTCTATGATCTTATTTCTTCATAGGGCGATTATACTCTGAAAAGAGAATTTAAAGAAGCCACCAATAAAGGCTACTTTTTGTGTACAAAAGGACAGATTAAATTATGGCACATTCAGAAACTGTGCTATAAAACCATCAGTGAAGGCAAATGTGTACCAGGCCAAGGTCTACACCTATGAATCTGGATGTGTCTCACAAATACAATGGCAGCCAAGAAAATATAGCAAGTGTAAAAACTACATCGTGTTTAGAGAGACTCGTGCCAAATAGGCTACAGTGACAAACGTATATTTTAAGTTCTTAAGCCTGTGATAAATTGCAGTAGATATAAAAGCACATCTTCAGACTATGTATGGTGGCACATACCTATAATACAAACATTCTGGAGGCAGAGACAGAGGGGCCTCTGTTCATTTGTGGCCAGCCTGGTCTATATAATGATATGCGGGGCTGTTAAGGCTGTATAGTGAGACCCCTGTCTACGCATTTTTAAAGGTATGTCTTTTACGTACTATGTCATTTCAATTGCTGAGAATGCCTTCTGTAGACCACATCTGGAAGACATTATGTTGGTCAGTTTGAAGTTGGAAGGTTAATGACCAACGTTTAGTCCAATACCCAGGATGCTATTTGGTTTGACTGACTCTAATTAGGATCCATATTCCAATCCACACCCAGAAAGGCGGGAAGACAGGTAGTGCTTGCAGGGATAAACTCTTTTATACAGTATGGAAGTATCACCTGCTTTCATGTCAATACAAGGCTGATGGCCTATTAGCAAAAGGCAAGAAGTAGAAGGTGGGAGTTCTGGTAGAGAGACTGGAACTTTGGGAGACAGTCAGAGGCAGGAGATTCACCATCTAGAGTCTGAGGAAGTCAGACATATGAAACTGAGGAGGGGCAACCAGCCATGTGGCAGACAGATAATAGTTTAAAGGGTTTGAGTAAGTTATAAACTAATCAGGGAACAAACCTAGCCAAAGGCCATGAGCATCGTAAATAAATAATTAGCCTGCACTTCCTGATTCAGGAACTGGGGTGTGGGTGGAAAAGCCTGAGGTTACAAGTGCTCACAGGCTTCTTTTCTTAACGTTTAAAACAACTTCTTCTGGTCTTCCCAACTCTAAGAAGTCCTTTTGACTGTGA
The DNA here is from genome assembly GCA_902729485.2 of Mus minutoides. Lineage (NCBI taxonomy): Eukaryota > Metazoa > Chordata > Mammalia > Rodentia > Muridae > Mus > Mus minutoides. The sequence goes on from LR749812.1 coordinate 335,250, forward strand.
AAAATCCAAACTGACAAAGAAAGAAAAGTAGACAGGAACAGGACAGATAACAAGAAAAGTGGCATCTTGGGTGCTGAGGAGGAACACCAGGAAAGATCACCCTACAGAGATGGGCTGGGTGTCCTGGGTGGGGCCGTAGCTCACTGTAGAGAACTTATTGAACGCTGTGCCAGGCCCCCCCGGGTTCCATCCCCAACAACAACAACAAAAAACCCACACAAGTCAATGCCATTCCATGATACTCACTTCAGGGGAGCAAACCCTCTGGGACAGAGCTAGCAGAAAGGTCAACTACAAGTGAATTGTATTAACATACTTAAATCACCACATGGCCATCCATTAAACAAATTAGAGCTATCAAAACACCTTCACATATTTTTCTGGTAGTTTCTGGTGCTCATGCAGTATGATCTGTTTGTGCCTTGCTGTTTACCTTAAATAGGGCTCTGTATGTGCCCCTGAGTAGCCTTCAGTGACATTAAGAGCAGTGGAATGAATGCTTATCTAATTACAAAAATTTACAAACCTAATACCTATTTTCTCTCTCTCATTCTCTCTCTCTGACATACACACACACACATAGTATTTTAATTTAATATTTATCTCTCTACAGATAGCCAGTCTCATGAATCAGAATAATGTATTTGATGTGAATAGAGCAAACCTTAAATTAGATTTACAATTTCTTTCAGAACTCAAGTCAAAGGCTTCTATAATTAATGACTCACAATGACTCAGTCATAAAAATTGAGGATTGTTTTGTTTCTGTGAAACTGAAACTAAGCCCTTTTCTCCTACTGAAATAAGAGTTAAGCTGGGGCGGGGGGGCATAACTATCACAGGGTATAGCTTGTGCCCCTACTAGTTCCTGGATTTGTAGACTAGAGAGCTACATTGCTACTTAAACACTTCAATCCTCTTAGCTCATTGCCACAATCCCCCTGTGAACACACCTCCTTCTCATGACAGTGTGCTGCTGGAAGTCACTTGTGTCATTTAGGAAGGGTCTGTCAAAAGGACTGGTGCCTTTGCGTGGCTCAAGAGAGTCAGAGCAATGGAGGGGCAGATGCTGGGCTCAGGGCATTGCCTGGTGTTGGTCTTCGTGAGTGCTGTTCTTCTGGGGTGTGCTGCACATACCTGGCACCCACACTTTCCCACTCTATGACCCCCAAGAGCACTTGCCAGCCTCCCATGAACAGAAGAGCCTGTCATGGGGAATGGCAATCACTGCAGAACAAGTTTGTCTCCGTGTATGACCACTGACATGCTACCAGCACGCACTACCACTGCTAACAAACATAAACAGAGGGAAGAAAGAAAACAGAATCCAGAAGCAGGAACACTGACACTCATCCCTTTCGCTCCATGTCTCTCTTTGTAACCATGTCCTGGATTCAGCATCTCCAACCCAGAGCCATCTCTAGTGCTTTGGTCCCATCCCAAGACTCCCTCCTTATCTGTATCCTCTGGCTAACCCTGTGGTCTCTCTGAACTATCTCCTCCCCGGAGTCGTTTTGACATCTTTTGTTAGTGACTGGTGAAGGGGCTGAGCCCATTGGATTTAGGCTCATAAGAGAAATGCTCATGGCAACCAAACATATTATTACTCTTGGAACTCGAGAGATGGTGCCATGATTATGAGCATTGGTTGCTCTTCCAGAGGACCTGGGTTTGATTCTCAGCACTTACACGGTGCCTCACAGCCACCTACAACTACAGTTTTAGGGGATAGGCTTCCTTCTTTGGCCTTCGTTGGCACCGGGCATGCACAAGGTGCACAGACATATATGAAGGCAAAACATCCATACAAGATAGTAAAAAAAAAAAGAAAAAAAGAAAGAAATAATAAAAAACCTCAATTGTGTTGTGCAACCAATTGACTGTTGCATTGGCCATCTTGAGAAAGATGAAATTAATTTTGTTGAGATAGACAGTGGATGACAACAGCAGAGGAAGACATTTCTCTCCTCGTAAACACTGGCCCAGAAAAACTAAGACTGTGTGTGTGTCGTGACTCAAAGATAGCAAAGAATTAAGTAATCAGCATGAACTCTGTACTTTACGAGACCTCAACGTGAACCCCATTCCTGCTGAATTAACTCAACAAATGTGTGTGGATGTCTTGGCAGACATGTCATACATACTGAAATTCATAGCACAAGAATTTTGGCAGGCCCTGCATTGACAGTGTTGAGGAAGACACTGGCTTTTCCAGGGCAGAAAAGGCTGAGAGAGAAAGTCTTTAGAAAATACAAAATGGTGTACTCTGTGTGTGTGCACATGTGTGTGTGCTGTAATGTGTAGATGCATGTGTAGAAGTCTGAAGGCAACACCTTGGTTTGTTTGTTTGTTTGTTTTGTTTGTTTTTTGAGACATGGTCTCACTCACCCTAGACCTTGCCATTTAGTCTAGACTTTGTGGTCAATAAACCTTCACCAGCACTGGGATGACAGACATGTACAATACAACCAGCTATCATGACGTTCTTGGAGATCCAAATGCAGGTTCTTATAATTACTTATTTTTGAAAACATTGAAACTAAATGTGTGTTGCAATATCATGAAGCAATGTGTACTTATTAGAGTAGCCACAGTTAAAAAAATAAGTTGAAAGCTGTTCTCAAGGGGAACTTTTTCCTACTGGGTGGGAGTCTGTGGAGAAGAGAGATGAAGATAATATAATTTCCATGTTCAGATTTCTAAGAATTAGATGTGCTTCATAAGTTATATTTCTCAAATCTCCAAAGGCATGTGTTGCGGGTATGATGTAGTATCAGAGGCAGACAGCAGGACACCTCTGGCTCTCTCTCAAGCACATTTGGAGAACATCCACATTAAAACAGTTTTCCCTGAACATGTACATGTCTGTCACCCAAGTGCTGGTGGTGTGGAGGGCTGAAACTGCTGGATTCTGAGGTTTTGCGGACCAGGGAGTCTAGCCTAAATGACAAGTTCTAGGTTAAGGGAGAGACACTGTCTTGGAAAAATAAGATGTTGCCCTTGGACCTCCACACATGAACAACACCCCCCACACACACACACATGGACCGCCTTTGAGTTTGGATCAGGTAAGGTTTTGTCATCAAAATTAAGGCAAAAACTTTTAATTTCCATTTGAATTTTGAAGTTGCAAGTGAGGAATATCAAAACTTTTACCCAAATTTACTATAACTAATAAATAATAAGCTGTAAAATATAATTAATAACAGCTAGAGAAATAAAATATTAGCCCATAGCTGAAAACCTCACTGATATTTTAATTGTCAGAGGTAAGAAAAGGGGGTACCAGAGACAATGGAAATCATTGTGTCATTAAATAAAGTGTAGGTTGATTATTTGTTCCTCACTGATAATAATTGGCAGTAGCATTTCCATTTTATAGGATCACTAAATAATAATTATCCTAAAGATTCCCTTTAAAGGGTGTTAATCCTTGAGAGTTGAAATCTACTAGTATTTGACAAACAGATATTTCTCGTATCAAAACGTTTTGACATTTAAAATATGCCCATGTAATAGTTGATACCTTTTCTAATATGACTGTTGTTTCTCCTCATGGGGGTAAAACCATATCAGATGCCGAGCTATTTATTATACATCTTCTTCTTTCTATGCTCCAATTATAACTAAAATTTTATAAAGGTGCTGCTCATATTGTAGCAAAGACTTTAAGGAAGTTTGCAATTTATGGAACATTACCACATTACTGGAATTCCTGACAACCAATAGAGTCAAGCTATTGTGAAATGACATGATCACATGCTTAAATGACAAATTTCAAAAATAAAAACAGCCATATACACCCACCTAAATACTACATTGAGACATGCTTACTTCCAACTTTTTCACTTTAAAGGACGATAAAACTTCTGCTGCTGACCCAAAGCATTTTGGCCTAAAGGAGACACAGCCTAAATATACATCATATGGAAAGACCTAGAAACTACTCAATGAAAAGAGCCAGATGTTCTTCTGAGCCATGTTTTCCTTATCTCTTTCCATGAGATGAAGGAAGTCTCAGATGGCTCCTGCTCCAGTGCATATGACTGGGGCAGCACCCCAGAGACCACTGTACAAATGAAGTGTCTGAAGACTGATAACAAACCCATCATAAGGAGCCATTCCAAGAGGAGGAAAAACCTAATGACTCGGGAAGACACCACGATTTTAACTTGTCAAGTCAAGACCATGGGGAGACAGCAAGGACACTACACTACTGACCCCCAAATGATGTTGTTATATTTGCTGACTGTATTACATGTTAATTCTCAGCTTGTCAATGCAGAATCCAAATGATTGTTTTTCAGGAGGGATAAAAGGCACATCTTTAGTAGAGGACATGGTATGATGTTGTTTTGCCATGTTAAGAATTGTTTTTATCCTTTCAGACCAGTTGTCTGCAAAAAAGATGATACACAAATATTAGTCACATAAATGAAGGATTTTTGCTTGGAATAATCTAACTGATCAATCCAAATTCTATAGTACAGGTTTTTAACACATTTAAGTACTCTGAGAGTGAGTGGAAACTATAGTTGTAGGAAGATGAAGAAAGGAATATCTGATGTATTCTTTACTGAAGTTAATATCATTGTACCCACAATAATGCTTTCTGTTGCCAACTGTTTGTAAAATAATATCTGGCTTCATTTGGTGTTGTCTTTTTGTATCAGAGGATACCTGTCTATTCCTGAGCTCTTAAAAAGAAATCTAGCCAGGCAGTGGTAGCACATACCTTTAACCCCAGCACTTGGGAGGCAGAGGCAGACAGATTTCTGAGTTCAAGGCCAGCTTGGTCTACAGAGTGAGTTTCAGGACAACCAGGGCTACACAGAGAAACCCTATCTCAGAAAAAAAAAGAGGAAGAAATGTATATGGCATAAGAATTACTTATATGTAATACATATAATATATATGTATTGTATAAGTAACAGGAGACACAGAGGAATCCACCCGTACTCATATCCATAGGACTTCCTTGAATATTTCTATTAATGGTGCTTTTCAGTCATGTTGTATTTTTTTTTAATAAATGTACTTATTTTCATTCTTAGCATAATTCTACCTCTATCCCCACCCTTCCCTTTGGTAAACAACTGCCTTTGGGATGGGCTTTCTGGGTAGAGGTTGCTATTTATACTGCCCTTCCTGTGGGTTATAAAGGCTTATGTGTGGTAGGCCATATTGCACCCATTTTGCTCAACAGATCTCTGCAATTGATCCAGAGAATTAAGAGAGCTCTCCTTGAAAATTATGAGACTTTTTTTTTTTTTTTTGCATCTACTGGATAATGGTTGTTGCCACAATAGTTTTTTTTATTAGCAGTCCCAGGAATGATTACTGGAATTAAGATATTTTGAGAAAAATGAGTGTATGATTAGTAAAACAAGTCATGTTACACCAAAAATAGTGTAAGCAGAAGTAAATCAAGAGACGAGTAAATTGAGAGCCATAGTTTTACAAAATAGAGCTACTATAGAATATTCATTGCTCAAGCATTATCTTGGTTGTAAACAATTGATTGCCTGGCATGTGTTCTTTAATGTGTCAAAATCGATGGCCAAATCGATGAGCTGCATAAGAAGATATACAAAATGTCTCATGAACTTTGAACTGCCATCATGGTTAAGATGGTCTTCCCCTTTCTTTGATCTCTGACAGGTATTGTTATAATATGCTATGCTTGCTTGCTTATATAGACTAGCCCTGCAGGCAATGCACTGAGCCTTGGCCCATGTTAGAGTCACATTTTTTTTTCCTTTTAAAATAATGAGATGTTGAAAAGGTATATTCTTTTGTGTTTGGGTGAAATATTTCATAGATGTCTATTAGGTCCATTTGGTTCATAATGTCTGTTAGTTTCATTATTCTCTGTTAAGATTTTGTCTGAATGACCTGTCATTGGTGAGAGCTTTAATAATGTTTATTTTTGTTAACAAATGTGGGTGCCCTTGTGTTTGGGGCATAAGTGTTCAGAACTGAGATATAATCTTAGTAGATTTTTCCTTTGCTGACTATAAAGTGTGCTTCCCCACCTCTTGTAATTAATTTTGATTGAAAATCTATTTTATTCGATATTAGAATGACTACTCCAGCTGGCTTCTTTGATCCATTTGGAGCCCTTTACTCTGAGGTAATGTCTATCTTTATTGCTGAGGTGTGTTTCTTGTATGCAGAATGATGGATCCTGTTTTTTTCATACCAAAGAACATACATGGGTTGGACCTAGGCCTCCTCACACATATGTAGCATATATGGAGCTTGGTCTTCATGTAGGTCCCAAACAACTAAAGCAGAGGCTATCCCAAGCTGTTACCTATCTGTGGGATATGTTCTTCTACATGGGTGGCCTGTCTGGCTTCAATGGTAGAGGATGTGCCTAGCCACAGAGACTTTATGTACCAGGGTCAGGTGATATGCAGGGGCCCTCACCCTCTCAGAGGACAAGGATTGTGGGAGAGGGTATCCGGAAGGCAGAGCAGTGAGCAGGCATTGAATATTAAGCACAAATGTTGTTCCTTCAAGAGAAGGAATGAATGCAAACCTCTTCTCTACCCGGAAGGCTGAGGTAGACATGCTTCATAGCTTGGGGGGTCTTTGAATCTGTGAAGCTGGAGATTCTCCTCTGGCACTAGACCCTCTTTAGACCCTTCTTATAAATTTGCTTTTCTCAGTCAACCTATAGAATCTATCACTATGGAAGGTGTCATGTGTAATTTACAAAGAGTTTCCATGTAGTGATGTGCACTCTGTATTTAGCTCACTTTGTTCCTCAAGGAGATTTAGGTATGTGCTTTGTTGTGTGCATGTGAGAGACTGAGTTATCTTCACCACAAGAATATTTTTCATCATTTGTGTTTAAATACATCTTAAAAAAAAAAAAAAAAAACAAACCAAAAGCCTACTTGGTGTCAGACACCCAAAGTTCGAACCAATACTGGAAGGAGAGTCATGTTGGGTGGGTAAGACACTCCCCCTCCCTTGGCACACCTTCAGGAAATGTTGTCATTTCCAGAGAATCTGTGTCGATCTTCCTGACCTCCCAAGGAAGCCTCAAAGCACTGGTTTGTGAAGGAACAGAAAAGCCAAAGTCCATTATTCTTCTTAAAAAAGGACAAACCCAAACGGCAAAGCCACCAGAACAAAGCTCTGGTAAGTGTCCTTGGAGAGATGGGGGAAGGTCACACAGAAGGGGTAAGAAGAAGGAGGAAGACAAACCAAACTCGAGGCAAGGTGAAGATGAATAGTGAATGCTCAGTAGTAGCTCCAACCAAACAGGGCCTTGGTACAAAAGGAAGATCTTGGACAGGCCACAGCTGTGACTGTGTACCTGTTGAAAATAACATTGAGGCCAGGCGTGGTGGTGCATGCCTTTAATCCCAGCACTCGGGAGGCAGAGGCAGGCGGATTTCTGAGTTCGAGGCCAGCCTGGTCTACAAAGTGAGTTCCAGGACAGCCAGGGCTATACAGAGAAACCCTGTCTCGAACAAAAAAAAAAAAACAAAACAAAAAAAAAAGAAAAGAAAAGAAAAGAAAAGAACTTGTAGAGAACATAGGAACAGTTCATGGCCACAGTCAAAAAGTCACTTGTCAAAAAGAAATACAGCCCAGAGGCTCTTGAGTCTTCCTGAGCATCCCAACAGAAGCTGCTGCTGGTCATTTCCCTGGGGATTTCCCTACTAACAAACTTTAGTCCAAGGATAAAATTAACAATGCTGGATGCAGTGGGAACTGCTGCTTTTGTGAATAATTTTACTTGAAATTCTGGGAAAATATGTTTTAACAGTTCAAGGCCAACGACAGAAGTACTGAATTATGGGTTGGCGGCTAAGGTATTGGGATACTTTCTTCTAAACAAAGATTTGTCATTTTCATAAATTAATAAGAGATAAGCCATCCTAGACCGAACCATGGCTATTATAATTCATATGCATTCATCTTTGAACCCAGCCTGTTTCCAAGAGTGGCTATTATAATTCATATGCATTCATCTTTGAACCCAGCCTGTTTCCAAGAGGGGAACATCTGCTCCAGCTGGGCCACATTTCCCAGCCATGTTCATTTGCACTCAAATAGGTCAAGTCACACCCATCTTGTATATTGTTCTTGCTGCCCCTAGGGACAATAGGAACCTTCTCAGTTCACCAAGATGCGAACTACTGCCTGAGTTATGTCTCTTGATTCCAGCCCATCTCTGCTCTTGTCCACATGGCCTCTGGCAATGCAGTCTGATGCTGGGCTGTACTCTTACCTGCCTCTCACAGTTCAGTGGCTTTCTCTAGATTCCCTAAGAGACACAGTTTGAACTATTGATTCTGCAATGGCTACTTCTCCCCTCAGATACCACAGGTGGCTTTGGTTGGCTCAGAAACATGTGCCTCTGAAGTGCTTATGGACCACGGGCTGTAGGCTCCTTCTGGATTGATGGGCAGGGCAAGTCAGTGACCTTGGGACCCCACTCAGAGACTATATCAGAGATTCTAACTAGAACCCGGTGCTGGGAGACACTGCTGCTTGGTGTCATACAGGAGGAGGCTGCACAGCATACCCAGAAGGAGAGCTGACTGGGACAATGTCTACCTCACACAGGAAGAAAGATATCAGCGCTCTGCAGTGGGAGTGAGGATTCTTCATTGCCCTGTAGTCACCTACACTAACTTCTAGGCAACAAATAGAATTGGCCTCTCTATTTGTATTGCTCACCCTTTCCCCTAATTTATGGATGACTGTGAAAACATACCAGCATCCCCCCTTCAGTTCAAAGACAATAGCCACTCTGATTGTGTGTCCCAGTAACAGTGAATGAGTCACACAGAGGCATCAACACTGCCTATCATCACTTTTCTTCAAGAAATTAAGCACCTCTTCTATGAAAGTGCTGGTGGCCATCCAGCAGCCCAGGGCAAAGCCTAAGCTCTCAATTTCACATCTCTGAGGACCAACATTTCCTCCTCCTCTTCCTTGCACTGTGGTCTGTGTCCATTATCGTTCCAATGCGAAAGCATTAGTACATTCACTGCAATTACGTTCTGCCCCATGCGGAATTCGATTACCTTTGTTGAGTTTTAAGTAAATAAATGTAATTGGTTAGAACAATGTGCAGAGGATCTCAAACCCAAACATTTCTCATGACAGCCTAATGAAAACAATCCTTTCTCCCTTTATGGCAAGAGGATCAATACATTGCAGCTGGCATGAACCCTTTGCAGCCCTTGTGCTTCCCTCTCAGGCTTCTCACTAACCACCCAGCAGAAGGGAGGATGCTTGCATCTGGTGTAGGGCTCTACTCGGCTATGCACGCATCCCGAGGGGAGCAAGCTATGGTTGCGTTTTGTTCTATGGCTATCCAATTCAGCTGAGCATCATCAGTCTGAAAACTCCAAATCCAAAAATGTTCAAGTTTCTGCAAATGTTTGAGCCCACAGAGATCTAAGTGGAAAGGTGACGATTTACTTCTTCTGTGAAATGATAAAACATATCCTACAAATTTTACCTGCAGGCTACATGTGTGCAGAACACGAATGGATTTTGGGTTAAGGATGGGTCCAACCTTCAAGCAATTTCCCTATGTATATTAAAATATTTCACATTTTTAAAATGTTAACATGTGTAACACATGGGGTCTTAAGCATTTCAAATATGAGATATTCAACATCTACTCAACTTCCTCGACTCCTAAGATTCCTATGCAAAATTTTTAAAATACTAAATATCACTGTATCCTCCTTCAACCATGGACGGCAAGGCCTTCACTTTGATGGCTTGCTGGTTTCTAGTAACTTCAGTCACAGTTTTAAAAGAAAACCAGATAGCTCCTAGAATTATACTAATAGACTAAAGGGTAAATATAACCTATAAGTAACAGATCATAGTTCTTTTATATGATGCTCCTAAAATGAGAACAACTTTTTATGTAATAAGCAAATTTTTTATTAGATATTTTCTTTATTTACATTTCAAATGCTATCCCGAAAGGTTCCTATACCTACCCCCTCCCTGCTCCCCTACCCACTCACTCCTACTTCTTGGCTCTGGCGTTCCCCTGTACTGGGGCAAATAAAGTTTGTAAGACCACGGGGCCTCTCTTCCCAATGATGGCCGGCTAGGTCATCTTCTGCTACATATGCATCTAGAGACACGAGCTCTGGGCATACTGGTTAGTTCATATTGTTCCACCTAAAGGGTTGTAGACCCCTCAGCTCCTTGGGTAATTTCTCTAGCTCGTCCTTTACGGGCCATTTGTTCCATCCTATAGATGACTATGAGCATCCCCTTCCGTACTTGCCAGGCACTGGCATAGCCTCACTGGAGATAGTTATATCAGGGTCCTTTCGGCGAAATCTTGCTGGCATATACAATAGTGTCTGTGTTTGGTGACTGATTATGGGATGGATCCCTGGGTCGGGTAGTCTCTGGATGGTCCATCCTTTCGTCTTAGATCCAATCTTTGTCTCTATAACTCCTTTCATGGGTGTTTTGTTCTCTATTCTAAGATGGAATGAAGTATCCATACATTGGTCTTCATTCTTCTTGATTTTCTTGTGTTTTGCAAATTGTATCTTGGGTATTCTAAGTTTCTGGGCTAATATCCACTTATCAGTGAGTGCATATCAAGTGACTTCTTTTGTGATTGGGTTACATCACTAAGGATGATATTCTCCAGATATATCAATTTGCCCAAGAATTTCATAAATTCATTTTTTCAAATATCTGAGTAGTATTCCATTGTGTAAATGTACCACATTTTCTGTATCCATTCTTCTGTTGAGGAACATCTGGGTGCTTTCCAGGTTCTGGCTATTATAAATAAGGCTGCTATGAACATAGTGGAACATGTGTTCTTATTACCAGTTGGAACATCTTCTGGATATATGCCCAGGAGAGGTATTGCTGGATCCTCCGGTAGTACTATGTCCAATTTTCTGAGGAACCACCAGACTGATTTCCAGAGTAGTTGTACCAGCTTGCAATCCCACCAGCAATGGAGGAGTGTTCCTCTTTCTCTACATCCTCGCCAGCATCTGCTGTCATCTGAGTTTTTGATCTTAGCCATTCTGACTGGAGTGAGGTGGAATCTCAAGGTTGTTTTGATTTGCATTTCCCTGATGATTAAGGATGTTGAACATTTTTTCAGGTGCTTCTCTGACATTCGGTATTCTTCACTTGAGAATTCTTTGTTTAGCTTTGTGCCCATTTTTAATGGGGTTATTTGAATTTCTGGAGTCCAGCTTCTTGAGATCTTTGTATATATTGGATATTAGTCCAAATTTCAATATTCATTTCTATTCATATAATGTAATTACTGAGTCTTAAAACCCTCCATGGGCTGTGGCTGCAGCTGGTTAGCCTGTGTAAGACCTGACCCACATCCCAGTATCAACTAAATTGATCAATGAATAAATCGAGAAATTTTCAGGTACATGGATGGAACTAGAAAATATTATATTGAGTGAGGTAATCCAAACCCAGAAAAACAACTGCTGTGTGTTCTCTCCCATCTGCAGATTCTATCTCCAAATCCTTAGATATGAGTATAAAACATGGGCTAACCACAGAAACTAGCCAAGTATGAAGGACCAAGGAGGAAGATTGGGTAGGAGATAGTAGAATACAGGTAACGTGAAGTGGGAGATGGAATAATGGGGAGGGGCCTCCACCCAAGGGAAGGGGAGAGAGAGTGAGAGAGAGAGAGGGAGAGGGAGAGGGAGGAAGAGGGAGAGATATCAATACTAAAGTGGGACAAGGATCAATAACACCAATGTAGTTTAATAAAGCCTTACTCATTTCATATATGTGTATATTTATATATGTATATAAACACACACACACACATATCTTGAAGGAAATAAAGACAATGCTTCCCACAAGAACCACAAACCACCACTACCACCAATCAGAACAAAGTACAAGAAATGTCCTTTTACATGACTGGTCAGGACAGTCTAAATAACTGCCAAAACAATATAGATTATAGATAAGCCTTTGGTTTCCTCTCAAGTATTGAGGGTGGGCCCTTATTGCTTAAGATATCACACACAGAACTTGGATGATTTGAGCTGGATCTCATATGAAAGCCTTTTTCTGCCATCTAGTTTTCATGGTTCTAGAAAATACCATGCAAGAAGCCTAGGGAGAGAAGCAGCTAAATGGTCCTGCTTAGCTGTGACATCTATAAGCCATGGCAATGACAAGCATGGCAACAAATGCATGAAGGTGCAATAGTGGCACTCACATGATGGTGGCAACCAACAGCTGTTAACCGGATTTAAGCCCAGTGCGTAGGAGGGAAACCACACCTGGCACTGGAATCACACAGTTTCCAAGGGCAAGTGAAGTCATGAACTGTAGAAAAGAATCTGCTACCCACACTTTGCCAGACTAGCATAACCCCTCGATCAATCAATCAATCAATCAATCAAACAATCAGTCAGCAAATTTTCAATCTTTAAGGATTTTCTCTGGTATAGATGATGCTTCCTGAAATTGATCCAAACTCTACACATTCTTTTAAGTACTTAAAAATATCATAAAAGTCTATGGACACCTATACAATAGGTGGTTACTATATACATCGTTTGCATCATGATATTGTACCAAGCACTTATGGAAGATGTAGAAACTTTACTTAAAAGGAAATATGTATACAGTAGAGTCAGTGTTAGTAAAAATCACACACACACACACACACACACACACACACTAAACCAGACATGTTTCTGAAAGGCTTCAAGGATGAGCCAATACAAGGAGGGTGCTCAAAGCCTGGGAACTCTAGGTAGGAGTGCAGTGGACGAGATAGAGCAGATCGTGCTAAGGAGAGGAGGTTAGTGGAGATGTGATAGTGGAGAAGTGATACAGAAGGCCTTGAACACCAGGCTGGGTGTGGAGAACAGAGGACGCTGTAGGTGAGTGAAGCTCCGAGTGAATGTGTGTGCTGACACAAGACAGTTGTGTCAAAGACCTTGAGCCACAGAAGAACAGAAGCCTTCTCTCCAGAAGTAAAGCTCAGGGGAAATGGTAAAGCCTTCCCTTCTAATCCATGTGGGGATGTTGACCGTATATACAGAAAATGTCTACCATACTTTCTTCCTGTGTGCAGCCTAAAGATTGCTCCTCTACTGAGACTGCTCCTACTGAGATTAGCTAAATCTGTCTCCGTGGCCAGCTGTACACCATAAACCCTGCCTCCTTGTTTTTCTGAAAGCAACAACCCCAGCCATATGACACAGTTGTATATTACAACCCTGCTCTGTTCAACTCTTTAAAATAAAGGGCTAAGCTAGGGGTGGGGAGCAGGCACTTCAGTTTCCCCAGTGCCAAAACAAGAGCCCAGACCACTCAAGCCCATTTTCTGTCTGTCTTTCCTTCATTCCCTCTCTACCAGAATCAGATCTGCCCTTGGAGGCATGCTTAACTCTGCAAAGGGGAACTTGGAATTAATTCTAAAGGTAAGTAAATGTCCCTCTTACATTTGCATTTTCCTCTCTAGAAGAATGGAATGCAGATCAATTCGCATTCTTCTGCATGATAACCACCAGTTAAGGCAGCTCCATTTGTTGAAAATGCTGTCTTTTTTCCACTGGATGGTTTTAGCTCCTTTGTCAAAGATCAAGTGACCATAGGTGTGTGGGTTCATTTCTGGGTCTTCAATTCTATTCCAATGATCTACCTGTCTGTCACTATACCAGTATCATGCAGTTTTTATCACAATTGCTCTGTAGTACAGCTTGAGGTCAGGCATGGTGATTCCCCCAGAGGTTCTTTTATTGTTGAGAATAGTTTTTGCTATCCTAGGTCTTTTGTTATTCCAGATGAATTTGCAAATTGCCCTTTCTAACTCAGCAAAATTAAGGTGGAATTTTGATGGGGATTGCATTGAATCTGTAGATTGCTATGGGCACAGGGGAAAAATTCCTGAATAGAACAGCAATGGCTTGTGCTATAAGATTAAGAATTGACAAATGGAACTTCATAAAGTTGCAAAGCAACTGTAAGGCAAAAGACACTGTCAATAAGACAAAAAGGCCACCAACAGAGTGGGAAAGGATTTTTACCAATCCTAAATCTGATAGGGGACTAATTTCCAATATATACAAAGACCTCAAGAAGCTGGACTCCAGAAAATCAAATAACCCCATTAAAAAATGAGGCATAGAGCTAAACAAAGAATTCTCAAGTGAGGAATACCGAATGGCTGAGAAGCACCTGAAAAAATGTTCATCATCAGGGAAATGAAAATCAAAACAACCTTGATATTTCACTTCACTCCAGTCAGAATGGCTAAGATCAAAAAACTCAGGTGACAGTAGATGCTGGTGAGGATGTGGAGAAAGAGGAACTCTTCTCCATTGTTGGTGGGATTTCAAGCTTGTACAACCACTCTGGAAATCAGTCTGGCGGTTCCTCAGAAAATTGGACATAGTACTACCGGAGGATCCAGCAATACCTCTCCTGGGCATATATCCAGAAGATGTTCCAACTGGTAATAAGAACACATGCTCCACTATGTTCATAGCAGCCTTATTTATAATAGCCAGAAGCTGGAAAGCACCCAGATGTTCCTCAACAGAAGAATGGATACAGAAAATGTGGTACATTAACACAATGGAGTACTACTCAGCTATTAAAAACAATGGAGTTATGAAATTCCTAAGCAAATGGATGGATCTGGAGGGTATCATCCTGAGTGAGTTAAATCAATCACGCAGGGCCCCCACAATGGAGGAGCTAGAGAGAGTACCCAAGGAGCTGAAGGGATCTACAACCCTATAGGTAGAACAACAATATGAACTAACCAGAACCCCCAGAGCTCATGTCTCTAGCTTCATATGTAGCAGAAGATGGTCTAATCAGCCATCATTGGGAAGAGAGGTCCCTTGGACTTCCAAACTTTATATGCCCCCCCAGTACAGGGGAACACCAGGGCCAAGATGTGGGAGTGGGTGGGTAGGGGAGCATGGTAGGGGGAGGGTATAGGGGACTTTGTGGATAGCATTTGAAAATGTAAATGAAGAAAATATCAATAAAAATTGATAAAAAGAGAATGGAATGTGGAAAAAATATCCCTCTTTGAGCAAGAAAGGCCCGGATCCTCTGTAACAATAAGAGGTGTGTAGAAGGAGGTCCATGTGCTGGAGTCCTTTAGACATTGGAGACTGCTCCTCCCCCAACAATGATCAGCAGCATGGTTGAGAAATGATCTAAATCAGGAGTTATGCTAACCTTGAATGTTGAGACTCCTGCCCAGTGAAAGCTTCTATGGTTTTTTTTTTTTTTTAACTACTGAGAGAGCAGTGGCTGAGGTGGACAGCAGAGGAGACTGGAAGGAAACAAGGTACTCATGGGAGGTCTTTCTGTCTCCTCTTCCCACTACCTATGGCAGGAAGCCACAAAGCTATAGGTCTGATGATGTAATTGTTGGCTAGAGAGTTTGTGTTCATTTAGGATTGTTTGTATAAAAGTGTATATGTGCCTAGGGGTTGGGTGGAGCATTTCCCATCATCCTAAGGGAAAGCTGAGGAGGTTCCTATTAATTCTACTTCATAAAAGGTGCCATGTTACCTGAGCAAAGTGTCTTTGGACTTAGCTTAGGCATGTCACTGACTGAGGCAAAGAAAATGTATTTTATTTTAATGAAAGCTATGAAAGATCTGATTTCAGAGTATACATAGAATGCAGATCAATACAAATTCAAACTCCGACAAGCACCCATCGACACAACTCTCCCAGGCACTTCCGTTCATAGGTTCACAGACCCCATGCTTCTGTTCTACCCTGCATCAAATAGCAAGCCTGCCCTCTCCTGTTTTCCACCCAGCATGGCGCTACCACCCAGACTTGAACTCCCTAAGGGATGTGTTCCGCGGCTTGTCTGTTCGCAGTTCCAGTGAAATCCAAACCATCATGAGGATACTCCAACACCGAACAAGGTGCCAACGCAAACACCCGGGAGCCCCGCTTTAGTTCTGACGACTGCCATCTATTGCCCCCGGGACTCTATGAGCTATGATGACCCAGTCCAACAAAGAGCAAGCCTATAAACCAGGAGATACTTTCTTTCAGTCATGCTTTGAAAGAAAAATAAGTTTTAATTGAGGATTACATTTTTTTTTCTAAAGGAAAACAGATCATTTTCCCAAATGTCTATTGAGTGAAACCGCTGCTGGGATGAATGAAGGTCAAACTTATCACTTCACAAGCAGGAAGCCAAAGTTCTAGGTAAAACTCGACAGTTCAAAAAGGTAAATCACCTGCGTTCATCACATACTACACACACTCACACACTACACCATACATTCATACCCTACACACATATACACCATATACACACACACTCACACACCACAAACACACTACATACACACACACACTCATACACCACATACACCATACAGATACTCACACCACACACACACACACACACACACACACTCTCAGACAACACAACACACTACACACACACTATACACACACCATACACACAATCACACTACATACATACTCATAACACACACATACACACATATACACAGGCATACACACATAAAAAGAATATAGAGCAGAATATTCTCCCTCCCTCCTTTCTTCCCTTCCTCCCTCCCTCCCTCCCTTCCTCCCTCCCTCCCTCCCTCCCTCCCTTCCTCCCTCCCTCTCTTTCTCTTATTTCTTGAACATAGTCTCACACTAAACCCAAAGTTCACTGCTTCAACTACGATGTTGGGTAGTTGAGGTCTCATGATTCACTTGGCCCCCACCCCACCTCTACCCATCCACCATGCTGTAGCTGCCTGCTCGGGCTTTTTATAGGTCCCTAAGCTTTTAAAGAAGTCCTCTTAGCTACCGAACCATCTGCCTAGCTTTATACTCCAGCCCCTGCCCCAGCCCCTTCCTTTGACAACTTTTATAATTTTCAAATAGCTTGCTAAAGTTTTCAGGAGTGTTTATACACTCATGCTGTGAGAAATGTACTAGGCCCCTCTTCTAGAAGATCAACATTTATTATCATGAACCCACAAATGAAGTTTTGTTAATATAGTTACCCCAACAAGTGCTTTCATTATAGTGGAATGATTTCCATTCCTTTTTAAAAAAGACATCTAACATAAGTGCAAAGTGATTCATTTAACCCAAAGGCTGTGCTGCCTTAGCCCTGCGTGAGTTACTGTTGGCTTGGAAACCACACTGCTGAGCTCCGCTGGAAGCCACCCCTCCTTATTTTGTAGACACGATAAAAAGCAATGAGGTGATTTGGGGCTCATGGTTTTCTGGAGACCCCTCAAGAGGCAAGACAAAGAAATACACACCTTGATATAAAGGATTACCTTCCATATTATATGTAAATCACAGATTTATAACCTCAGCTTGAATGTTCAGAATACAAGCTACTCTGAGAGTGAAAACCTATATTTTCCTCAGTGGTTTTCTCTCTGTTCTTGGGTATAAGCTTCTGCATGGAACAGCATACTGTGCAACCGCCCTTAGTGTCTGCATCTTCATTATTTCTAAATAACATGGATAGTGTCAGCTGAAGTGATGTTAAGCCCCGTCACCCTGTCATTAAGTTGTAAAGTCGGAGAATAAAATATTTAACTTTGGCCTTAAATTCACTAAGGACTTATTCTCCTAACAGCAAAGCTGAAAGAAATGAAAGTGTATGGAGAAGGACAAATAATGTGACAGCAGGGTCTGTGTCAAGGATCCTAATTTGTTCATCAAGCACCTTTTTGATGTTCCTTATTTCCCTATTCTGTGGCTAGAACCAAAGGCTGCAAGAGGACAATGGGAGTTTCCCCCAGGAAGCTCAGGATAATGTTAGAGCCAAGAGGTAAGGCAGGATTATGTGGTACACAAATCTCTATAAATATGGTCATTGCTTGATCCTAGAGGCAGACAACCAGTGTTGGTAAACCAAGAGAGAAGCATCTAAGGGGTGGCTTTCAGGGTGAGGGAGAGTTCGGAGAGGAAGTGGGTGGGAATCACAGGACAGGACTGGGAAAATGGTAGAGAGTAGGAGCATCAGCCAGCTCTATACAACTGTAAGAAGATAGAAGAGACAGACTGCCTCATACAGAGAAAGTTTGTTTGGTTTTAGAGCTTCGAAGTGCAAAACAGCGTGTCCTCTGGCAAGTGCCTGGTAGTGCAAGGACACATCATGGTAACTGCAATGGCAAGGATATATGTAGACTGAAGGGCTATGGGAAAAAGACTGTTCACAAGTCATTGATGCACCCAGGGATGGACTTGACTATTGTGGTTTGCTTTCTCCAGAACTACCTTAGCCCTTCCTGAAGGCAGCACCCTTACTACCAACTAATCTAGCCACCCTGGAGCCCAGACCTCCAACACACACATCTTCTCGGGAGACCTTCAAACTCTATCTGAAGCACCCTGCAAGGTGGAAGGGCTGGCGTTGGTTGGTGTGATCTTCCTTGACTGTGCTACAGAAGGATGGGAACCTTCCTCATTTCCTGCCCCAGCTCATCGGTTAGTTTGGCGCACCAAGCCAGATGGATGCAAGATGCCCCAACAACAAAGCAGACAGGGATGCCTGCTCGTTTTGACCGTTGAGTAAACTCAGAGTAGCTGGAGTCAAGAGACTTAAAGCCAGAGCTGTGTGGATGGAAAGAAAGGTCAGAGGAATGAAGTGATTTTGCACACAGACCAAAAGAACGAAGCCATGTCACATTCCGTGCGCAGCAGGAACTGCCCACCCTGGCCACAGGTGGCCTTATCATCCAGCAAGCTGCTGTGAGGTAATGGCGAGAAAATGCTAGATCCTGTCTCTTTAGTCCTGTTGAAGCCAACTCTGCAAACACTGGCCAAATGCTCTGAGTAGCCCTATCAGGAAGTCCTTCATTTACTCTCCATCCTTCTGAATAACTAATCACTGTTGGTACTGGAGTATAAGGATCAGTTCACCTTAGATACCTAAGGACTTACCTGTGCAAAGGAGGAGACACCTGGAAGTGAGTTTCCAAATCGTGTATTACATCTGATAGTAGGAGGACATGAGAGTTGTTGTGGGAAAGTCTGGGCATAGTCTCAGCAAAGGCCTCAACAAGCAGCCAGTGATGATTAAGAAGCATCTAATGGGTGGATGTTTCTCTGTAGTAGGCACAACAAGCCTGACAGCAGACAGGAGGCTGCAGTCTCCCCCAAAGACAGAACCAAGTCTCTGAATCATGTCTACCTACACTGGATAATTGTAGGAGCACATGTGTTCACTGTAATGGGCTATGTTTAGTGTTTTACTTTACACTTTAAAATGTACTTTGGAGTGACAAGGTGTTTCATTCCACGATCATAAGAAAGTATCGAATAAAACCCGCAGCGCACACAATAATGTTAACAGTGATGTCATGATGTCATCTGAGTCATGGAGTGATAACACACATTTACTGAGAATAAAATCTTGGCTTTTTAAGTGAAACTGGGCAGGAGATCAGTAAAAGCCTGTTATTTTTAAACAGGCAGCAGTCAGCTTGCCCTGAAAGCAGGAACTTGTCGTACTGTGGGCAGGCTGCTAGGCTCCAGGCTAATTACCTGACGATTTTTTTTTCTCAGATGAAACCCACAGCTTACAGAGAAACTATGTCTAGACCCTGGATTCTGACCTTAGTGTGGTGCCTTTGGCTAGCGTTTTACTACCTTTCTCCTAAATGTTGCAGTGACAAATGCCTCTGGCAGGTAATAGCATTTAAAGCCCAGTGCCCAGTTCTCCCAGGTCATGCTATCTTCCTGAAGCACGAGTACCACCATTGGCACTTGACATGGATGCTCAGTTCCCCAGAGTTCCAGGATCTCTGTCATGTGTGTTCAAAGGAGAACCAAACCACCGAGAATTTGGGCCATCCAAATTCACAACTCTTAGAACAAGCAGAATGCCAATGAGTTTACACAGCCACACCTGCCTAGCATAACTGTGACTAGGTTAGCAGATGGCTATAAATTATAAATATAACCAGAAACTTTGAAAATCTGCACAGAAAAAAGGGTAGTTTTTTTTTTTTTTTTTCTGGTTTGGTTTTTCGAGACAGAGTTTCTCTGTGTTCCCCTGGCTATCCTGGAACTTACTCTGTAGACCAGGCTGGCCTCGAACTCAGAAATCCGCCTGCCTCTGCCTCTCGAGTGCTGGGATTAAAGGCGTGCGTCACCACGCCCGGCTTGGGGTTTTTTATTAAATATGTTAAGTATGTTTTTTTTATAACGACAAATAGAGTCTATTTGTGTTGTGTGGAAATTAATATTGTACTATTATGTCTGAGGGGACAAAACAACAGAGAAGCCCACATTCTGGAACCACCTTAATTACACACCTCTGTAATGAAGCCCTGATGTTCCCAAGGAAAACATGCAGTTGTTTGAGAGATGAACATGGATTCAGTCATGTCAACCGTGACCATGGACATTTATTCTGCTAGTGTGTGTACCGTCATGGGGTATCCAGAAAGGAAACATCTGGATATACCTCACGGGGGGGGGGGGTTGGCCCCTAAGCACTACATGTGGGAGGCAGGTAGAGTAGACTCTACTGAAGTGGAAGGGAACTTTCTTTGGAAAGTTAGTTATGTCAAACGATGGTTTGCTGGGCCACACAGGTGAAAGGATGTCTTGCTGAAGCACACATGGGAAATAATGTTTTCTCAAAGCAGACACAGGTGGCAGGATGTTTGATACAACAAACATGTGAAAGGGCCCATAATGAAGGAGCATAAATATGACCCCACAGACAATGGGAGGTGAGCACTGAGCCTTGGTTTTCTTTGCTCTGCCTCGCTGTTCTTCACTAAAGACATCCATGTATTGGTTTGCCTTACATAGCATTATTGAGCTCAACTTGTGGTAATGCTGCCATTGAGAGAAACTCATCCAAGAACTGCTGGTGAGGTTTCTGTGGCAGCCTTAGGCCAGTTGGTGAGCCTGGTGGTTTCTTCAGGATTGAACAACAGCTGCTTGGAAAGGACTGGACTGTAGCTGCAGGTTCATGCCTGGGCTCTGCCTTCCTAAAGGACTGGTCTGTAGCTGCTCTGTCCTATTCGGCGTTTGCTATGGGACTGAACTGCTGCCAAAGAAGATCAAGCTTGCCACCAAGGAACTATTGCTGAACAGGTCCACTTCCCCCACATCCTAATAACTTTTCTCTTCCACTACCTCTGCTGGGTGGTGGGCTAGAGGAGAGTTGGAATCCTTAGTAAAAGTAGGTTGCAAAAAAAATTATGCCTACATCCTATAGGTGTTCCTTTCCTATAGGTGTTCCTTTCGACTACACAGCATGAACACACCAAGTCTGTGCCTTTCTTTTCTTGGAGAAGCTTTGAGGGTTCCTTTGACAACATGACTTCTTCCCTTTACATGTGTTCATTTAAAAATAATGTGTTGCATACAGGTAGATGAGATACTTCAGAGCAGGACTTAGCCACGGTAAGGTGTCACCTCTTACAATTAATCTAAAGCATCTGAGATTTTATTTAAGGGGAAATTTGAATTTTCATGAAAGCAATGATCAGGTTAGCCTTGAGGAGAAAAAAAAAAAAGAACATGTGTAATCAGCCCTGCTGGCCATCTTCACACCTACTCAAGCGCAATAGCTCCAGAAACTTACATCTGTTCCATTTTAAGATATGATGTAATACACAAACTACTCCCTTCCCTTGAATGAGTAAGCACAGGAGCACTTTATGATTATGACAGTCGAAGACTCGAATAATCACCAGAAATACTCTCAGCAGATCTGCCACATAGGCACGAAAACAATGGCTGAGATTACAGTTTAAAAATAAACATGCCACTTGCTATGTGTCCTGATAGGGTTTTTATTTGGAAGCATGAGGATGGAGGGAGGCACTGGAGTAAAGATAGCATACCATGTGGTTTTATTCAACATAGTAATACAAATGAGGCTAGTCAGTAAGTCCTGCAGCATGAGGCTAGAGCTCCAGAGACATAGGAATAAAAAAATAAATAAAAGAGAAAACAAAAAGACCTGTAACGCCCAAATTTCTATGTGATAGAGCATTTGAAAGCCTAGCTTTGGGAACCAGGAACTCCTGTGACTAATATAGGTTAACGTGAGGGCTGCGCCTGAAGGAGGAACCTTCATAGTTTCTTTAAATCTTTGTTATCTGTGAGACCATAGCTCATAGTGGGAGTCAATAAATGACGGCTATGATCCGATCCTGCCAGCTGCCTGTTTTTGTAAATAAAGTTTTTTTGGAAGGTAGTCAAACTTACTGTCTCTAGTGGCAACCTGGGCCAACTGCAACATTAAGAAGCAGCAACAGGAGTTTTTGACTTGGATTGCAAAATTCTAAGAGGTATGTTTTATGTCCCTTTAGAGTAAAACTTGGCCAAGTTCTCATCTATGAACTAGAAATGATTTGGGAAGTGTTTGGTGCATGGAAGCTGTTGACATGGAATCAGTCATTACTCAAGTAAGGGACTGGTGTGCTGTAATCCAGGAATTAAGCTTAATTTTAATCATGGAATCAGGTGGGAATATCTCAGGAGAAGCTCTCCCACAAAGGGCTTCACTTGGGAGACATTGAAGAATCTCAACTGGTTCTTTATGGAAAATTGGCTCAAGGTAAGTACTATTAAAAGAAACTAAGATACCTTTTCTCACCAAATGGCAGGGGTGGGGGGGTGGGAGGGTAGGGAATCTTAAGAATCAAGGTATATGTCTGATGGGAACAATGGTGCTGACTTACAGGGGGGGGATTTTGGATTTGGTATTCTTACCAGTATTGTGTGTGCATCTGCTCCCTCATTGTACCAGTGAGTCTATCCTTAAGATATTTGGCAAAATATAGATGTGTATAAGGCTACTTATGGTACTCTTTTGGTGTGTATGTGTGTTAGTGTCCCTTGTCAACTTGTCAGAATCCATGCTCATCTGAGAGCATAGTCTTTGGCCATGGCTGTGAGTAATTATCTTAACTGGGTTAACTAAGGAGGGAAGACCCAGGCTAAAATTGGGCAAGCAATTCTCTGGGCCTCCAGTCATGACATGTATAAAACAGAGAAAGCAAGCCGACCATGATCATTCCTTCTCTTCTGTAGTGACTGTAGTGACTGTAGATCTGACATGGCCAGCTGGCTCAAGCCCCTGCCTCCTTGACTTCTCCATATAGGACTATAGCTTGAACCAGGAGGTAGAAAAATACTCTTTGTCTTAAATTGCTTATGTTGAAGCATTTTGTCACAGGAAAAGAAACTTTGACCATTTCTAAGAGTAGAAAGGGTGGAAATATTATATGTTCAAAGATCAGCTAAGCCCCTGGAGTTACACCAACCCATAAACAAAATTTTGCATATTACCATTAAACGATAAGAAAACAATTTCAAACAGCAGTAGTTTACATTCTTCCAGTCATACATATCAATGGAACATTAAATTAAGACACACAAGTCTGGAAAGTGCATCTCCACAGTCTGATTATTACTATTTTGTTAGTATGATCTTGAAAATAAAATGTGCATTTTGAAATAAAACAAGTTTAATAGTCAATATCCACAGTGAGAAAGGTGAAAGTCAATAATCAGGAAAGCTGAACCCTTCCAAAGGCTACACTTGAGTTAGAAATATTCTAAGTTTAGCATTTATTTTTATTAGAAAGTATGTTTCCTCGCTCCAGCTACTGGCAGGACCCAGAATCAATGTTACCCAGACCCGTGGATGTCTCTAGAGTTCAGATGTGCTTTCAAAGAACCATTCCTCAGGAGAGATACAAGGCTTTTAGAGGAACAAATGAACATAATCTGGGCCAACATGGGGCAGCTCATTATGACAGAAACCATGAAGCTCAACAGATCTGTCAGGACAGAAAGATGATGTGGAACTGTTCCCAAATGCTAACAGGACATAGTACGCAGAATAAGAACCTATGTACCCTTGCAGAAAGATCCAGGATACTCCGTGTCCTGGAAGACAATTGACAGGTCCAGTTTCTCCGTAAGTCAGTGGGGAAGAAAAGAAGCCGGGAAGAATTGTGGAACACTAATCTTAATAAAGAAGCTATCCAAACCAAGAATATTGCCATTTTTCATGGGATCAGGAAATTTAAATATTAAGTGGGCCTTCAGCGATCCTAAGACTCACTAATGTCTGCAGCTTTAGGAAGAGCACCAGTGTTGTATGTAGTTCTGGAGGAGAATGTCCCTTTGCTGCTTCGGAGATGGCAGAAACGACACAATGCCAGAGACTTTCCTTAATATACTTGAGGAGGAGGAGGGAGATAGGGAGAGAGGAAGGGAGGGAGGGAAGAAGGGAGAGGGAGAGAAAGAGACAGAAGACACAGTCTTCTATGGCTAGTCTTCATGAAGCTGAGTGGTGGCGATGGCATGTCTACTTTGCTATTTTTCCTGCTTTGTGTGTGCCCAAAATTTTCATAACTTGAAAGACGGATCCAAAGGAAGATGCTGTGGCAGAGACTTCCACACTGCATCCTTCCCCACTCTGCAGAGTTGGCTGTCGTTCCCTAATACCCTTCCACTCACCTCTCTGATACCCTTAGGAACTAACCATAAGAAGTTATAGGAGACTAAACTGTGTTGGTGCTGGGGGAGGAGACATTTGTATCTGGAAATAGACAAATCTTTCTAATCTGCTTACGAAGACGGCAAAGCTGATGCTGTCACTCACAGAGAACCGGGGGAGGACTGTCTTCTATCACTACTGAAAAAAAAAAAAAAGTGAAGTATTTTAAGCACTTTACTGTTTCCTCTGTATGTTTTAAACACTCCGTTGACTTGATCCATCAAATTTTAAATAAAATCATTAGTTAGAAACGACTTTTGAAACAATATAAAATCACTTCTCTCTGATTCAATAGCTATATCCATGTTAAAAGTTTAGTATTAGATGCGGTATGCCCCTGGGAGAAGGTCATTTGCTCTGCCCCTTTCAGTTCCAAGGACAGGTAGCTCAAAGGAGCATCACTGAGTAGATACTGCAGCCACCTTCCCGAAGCCACTGGCAGTCATCTCCTTGTGTTTTGGGGAGATGCAGGTACAGAAATGCTTAGGAGCAGGTGACAGGATCTCAGCATTATCTTAGAGCTGGTAAGACGCATATGCTTTAACAATTGTGAACAATCCATAAATATAAAGATGGATTTGTATTAAAACAAGGCTTTAAAGGCAACAGCGGGTCAACTTTACCTGCTAGTACTCTTCAGTTATAGAACTAACCTTTCAGAGTGTTCTGAAACTCAAGACGCTTTCGCACATCAGCGCTCAATTTCTTCATTTCCCTCTTTATAGATGTGGGGGTTTTATTTGTATTTTATGTTTTGTTATTTTGAAACAAGTTTCCATGTGATCCAGAATAGCCCCAAACTTACCATGTAGCTGAGACGGACCTTTAACTACCGATCTTCCTGCCTCCTGTCT
Source organism: Mus minutoides (assembly GCA_902729485.2). Taxonomy (NCBI): domain Eukaryota; kingdom Metazoa; phylum Chordata; class Mammalia; order Rodentia; family Muridae; genus Mus; species Mus minutoides. Next base: position 360,639 of record LR749812.1, read on the forward strand.
CTTAAGTATTAAAATTACTAGCCAATGATTTCATAAGACAAAGCAGTAACTTCACAAAGACAGTTAGGCTCAGAGACATAAGGTAACATCATTTCCAACGTTACCAAGTCACAGGAGCCAGGGCAAGACTATAGATTCACAATGGAAAAGCTACTAAGAATAAAATGGGACAGTAGTGCCTAGGTGTACTGCCCTGGCTTACCTTTCAAAGCCAATCTGCCGGAAGGTCTTTTCCCATGTTGAGCCTGCAAGGTAAGGAGACCAGAGTCAGCACAGTCATGGACTCATTGTCACTCTGCTGCTTCCACCAATGTCATCTCTGCCACATCCAGTCTGCACATGGCCTTTGTGCATAATATTAAATTCATCATATCAAATATTCATCATCCCTTCCTAATGCAAACATTTCAAGTCTTCACTCATGGTTTTAGTTCTGTTAAAATAAGTACTGCATAATACAGCACCAATGTTTATCTCTCCCATCAGATTGTAGTTTTGTATTTGACCACCACCCACCCTCAACAGACTCTCCAGCTTCTAGGAAACACCATTTGGTTCTGTTTTTTTTTTTTCACAAGATGAGATTTTTTTCTGGATGCATCAAATGTTACAAAAGCAAAATCAGACAAATGAGATTGTATCAGACTGAAGTTTGCAAGCAACCACAGTCCAGACACCTCAGTTGAGAAAAAAAAAAAAAAAAAAAAAACATGAGTCTCAGTCTCATTAAAAATAATAAAATGGGGTTGGGAAGATGGCTGAGTCTCTAAGAGGTTTTGCTGTGTGAACATGAGGACCAGAGATAGGATCCATATAACCCACAAAAGCGCTAACTCTTATTAAATACTATTCTAGTAAACATTGTGCATGTGCTGAAGTTAAGGGTTTCTGATAATCTACAGTGTTTTTACAGTTTTATTTTAGTCACTATAGCAAATAGTTCCCCAACTGGCCTCAGTTTATAAGTTGTGTGCATACCAGCTAATGACCAAAAACGTTTGCTTCAGGCTGAGATCTCAGTTTTGACTCTCCAGAGGTTTCCAAGAAGATGTTTACAAATCCAAGGAGACTAGGCTGGCACTGGCTCTCTTGGTAACTCTGTCTCAAATACTTTATCTCCAAACCACCACACAGATGACCAGGGGCAGGGAGGCTTCCTGGAGGACAGGAGATTACACAGGACTAAGGAACCCCAGGGGTTTTCTGGACTAATCTCAATGAGGTTGAATTATTTTGAGAGACCATTAAGACAGTGCTACACCAGGAGGCCAGGTCTCTGTTAGCTGGTCACAATGGAGTGTTTTAAATAATTTTAAAACTACACAATGGAAGGATAAGTTTCAAGGAGGAATGACATACTGATTTAAGTGAAATTCAGACACATTTTCTGGAATGACATCACGGGGACACTGCTGAGTTCCAATTTGCTCCTTGAGTGGGACTTAAATCAAACCAGGCCAGGGATTTCTCTTGGCCTCCAGCCCAGAGAAGTGGGCTGCATATATATATATATCTTCCATTCTGTGAATGTCATGTAAGATAATGGAGGATCCTTTACTCAGGAATTCTTTGAAGAAGATGACCTATGCCTGGCAGTGGTGGCACACGTCTTTAATCCCAGCACTTGTGAGGCAGAGGCAGGCATATTTCTGAGTTCAAGGCCAGCCTGGTCTACAGAGTGAGTTCCAGGACATCCAGGGCTACACAGAGAAACCCTGTCTTGAAAAACAGAAACAAAAACAAACAAACAAACAAACAAAAAAGTTGACCTACTCCAGAACTCCTACCAGTCAGATAGTGGTGAAGAATACATGCCCATTAGTAGAAGTCAAGTGCTCCTGGACCTCATTATAGGAATGATGATTCCTGTCTGAGGGTGACACTGATAGAACGGTTGAACTAGGGGGTTGATCGAACAAGATGCATCTTGATGCTATTCTTCCCAATTTCTGCTTCCAATGAAAACCAAAGTACAGTAATTGCCCTCTATCTCCACTGTTTTTCTGTATCTTCTCGATCTACTCTCAGGCTTTTCTCTTCTTATAATTCTAAGAAAATCCTTTTTCCTAATTGATTTAATTTACCGTCAAGGTAAAATCGAAATGCAAGTGATGGTGAACACATAGCTTTCAGTAAGAAATAGGCCCTACGTGATTTCCATAAAATATAAATTTAATCAAACAGGCAAGATAAGGTCATGGTCTTTGGCTTAAGCCCTCTGGTACAGTTTGGAACAAACATGGTTAAGCCACTGATCCATGTATCATGGAGACAGTAGAAGGCCTTCTGTCAGTTCTTCAATATCTCGAGGTCCTTCACATCGCAGGCTCATCCACTTTTGCTGTTGGTCCTTGTGCACCATCTACACTTGCTAGAAATGGGTCTGGGTACATTAAAATATGGTTTCTGCCCTTAAGCCCCAACTACATTAGAGGTTTGGGTTTTTATGTCCTTGGTGAGCACTTAGCCATGATAAAACAAGAATTTCTCAATAAATGAAACAGACATACCCAGATCCTTTGGCACAGAGAATATTTTTGGCAGCTCATTATGCAGTTGCTGAAGAATTCTTTTAAAGCCATTAGCCATGGTCTACAGCAGTAAACTGATATTATTCGCCTTTGCCAAAGCAGCCCCACATGTCAAAAACAGCAGAGAAAACAAAAGCCCAAGGCCAACTTCCTCGATTGAACACTTTTCCAATGAGATTTACAGGGGTCCCTCACCTGTGGTTTTCCATGGTATGAAACCAGGAACCCACAGTCATCTGTGGTCTAAAATATTAAATGGAAAATTCCAGAAATAAACGGCTCACAAGTTTTCAATGACTTTCATTACAGTAGATTGCCATAATTATTCTATTTTATGAGCTGTTATTGTCCTTCACCTTACTGAGTCTCCTGTAGAAGTAACACGTTATCATAAGAGAAAACGCAGAAGTTGTAGGGCTTTTTGCTATTCTCGTCTTAGCATCTACTGGGAGTCTTAGAACAAGTCCCCATGGGTAAGGAGGGTCACTGGACCCTACAGCAGTCTAAAAGGCAGACCAGAGAGAAAGAGACTTTTAGCATATAGGAAGAGATAAATTCACATCAGAGTGGTTTGTTTTTATTCTCACTCTTGGATGGTGTAAGTAGAAATCATGAATTATGATTCCTCACATTAAGAGTGCTCCTTAGTGCACCAACATCCTAGTCAACAGAATTGTAATCTAGAGCAGAAGATGGTAGAGAATGGATGGAGTTATGCTGTAGTCTATTGCTATTCACTTGAGAAGGAAGTTCCTGTATCCAGCCTGAGTGTTCCCTAGGTGATGAGATTCCCTAACACCTCTAAGGCCTCTTAGCATTGGCTCTTGGGAGGTAGCTCCCCAAAGGACACTTTAGCAACTGCTCTTTTCATGCAAAGAATAGTCTACCTCTTGACTCTCATCCTATAACTCTGTCTGCTTATTAGCTTTTTAAAAATTACACTGAGTTTTACAAATTATTTGTGTGTCTGTGTGTGTTTCTGGGAAGGAGCATGTGCACACCACAGGACAAGTGTGGAGATCAGTGGACCACTTGTGGAGTTGGCTACCGCCTTCCAACATGTAGATACTGGGGCTCAAACTCCTGTCAGCAGGCTTAGTGCAGTGGCTTTCCCCTGCTTATCCTTTTGACAAGTCCCTTATTAGTAAGAGTTTATTGTTTTCAAAATTGATTATTTTCATGCAGTATATTTTGATTAAGGTTTCCCATCCCAAACTCCTTCCAGATCCTCTCCAGATACCCAAATCTGCAGCCTGCCTTCCTTCCCTCCCTTCCTTCCTTCCTTCCTTCCTTCCTTCCTTCCTTCCTTCCTTCCTTCCTTCCTTCCTTCCTTCCTCCTTCCTTTCTCTCCTTTTCTCTCCTTTTCTCTCTTTTTTCTCTTTCTTCCAAATACAAACAAGCATCTAAAACAACAATAAAAACAATAAAAACAAGCAAACAAACAAGCAAGCAAGCAAACAAACAAACAAAATAAAATTAGACAAAATAAACAAACAAATGGGGGAAGGCAAAGAAGCAGCACAAGACACACACACACACACACACACACACACACACACACACACGCTGTGGCACACACATTTGCACAAAAAGACACCTCATAAAAATAACAGGTGCCTGTAAGGTTTAAAACAAATCAGAATGCCCAGACAAAGCCTTGTGAGAAAAAGAAAGAAGCAAAACGCTTCCCAGTTTTGTATTGGACACCTATTCCCTGGGGCTTTCCCTTGTAGCTCTAGTGAGATGCCATGGGAAAATTAATATTTACTTGTGAGTAGTTATCATTTGGAGATAACTTCTGGGTTAGGGATGGGAACTTGTGTCCACTTCTCTTCTCAGCACTGGGATCCCATCTGGCATAGACCAGTACCTGCCTTGTGCATGCTGCCACAGTCTCTGTGAGTTCATGACCTCGTATGTACGTCAGTCCTGCTGTGTTTAGAAGGCCTCATTTCCTTGATGTCCTCCATCTCTGCTGATTCTTACAGTCTTTCCACCTCTCTCTTTACAGAGGACCCTGAACCCTAAGGGGAGGGATTTGATGGGGTCATCATCCCATTAAGGATTGAGTGTTGTGAGGTCTCTTACTCTCTGTATATCGTCTGGCTGTGGGTTCCTGGGTGTGTTCCCATCTGCTGCGGGAGGACGCTCTCGGATGATGGCCACATAAGGCCCTGATCTATGAGTAGAGCAGATGTTGTTAGAAGTCATTTTATTGAGACTTGATTGATTATTAACTTCTGATTTGAAATGTTCTTCAAAATGGCTAGAAAGTCTTAAAAGTGCCTTCATCATTTGCCCCTAAGTTAACAAAAGAACTGCTCACATCATTAAACCTGCACAAAGTATTTGTCCTATATGTGTTATATAAGTAAATTTCCTTGAACAGCCACTGAAATCAGTACTTTTATTTTATCCTATGTTTATGTGAGAAAACAGAGACCTGAGTTAATGTCAGCTTCTCCCTACCTTGTCAAGACTGTATTTGGGTCTTGCCTTACTTGACAGCTTGGGTGCTTGGTCCAGATTCCACTTGATGGAGTCCCCTTAATGGCCTTAGTAGCTATCAAAAAAGAGAGCCTTCAGCTGGCACTTCACATTGTGAGGGACCCCATCATGCTATGACGCAGCCAAAGGCTCTCAGCAGAGGCTGCTCCATGCCATGCCATTGGACTTCCCAGGCAGCAGAGGCAGGAGCTGTTTCCATCTCGTCTCTCTGTCTCTCTCTCCGTGTGTCTCTCTGTCTCCCTATCTCTGTATCTCTCTATATCTCTCTCTTTCTGGTTTTTCTGTGGTATCAGTTTGAAGCTGTAGAACTTTATTCGAAGAGAGGCATGCTCCATCTAATGGCCACTCTGTTTCTGCTTGTCTCTGTTTCCACAGAGAATTTACTCCCAAGTCTTCCTCTGATACGATGATCAGAGGATTTCCACACCATGTTATTTTTTTTTCATAAGCGGTCAGAAAAATCAAGATTTTCCATCTGTGCATCACTGGCAGCTCCATTCTTCACTGTGTCTCCTCATCAATTATTTCAAACAACTTCTTACTCAAACTACAGAGAAACATAACTCAGTTTTCCTTCTAGTTTCAGGATGTAACAGCACCATTAAAAAAAATGTGTCCGGCAAAGTGTATCTTTCTTCTAGTTGAATGGTATTATACCAAGTATGTCTCAGGTACTGAAGTGATTTGAACTTAAGCCTGTCTCTGCTCTCTTGAAATAACTAGCAGAAAAGGAGCAATAATCCACAGAGTGATGGGTTCTGCAAGCTCATGTCTATAAAACAGGAGGATTTTCATATGCCATAGGGGCTTTCAGGCGGGCAGACATGCCACCTGGCATAGCATTTAGTCAGAAAGCTCTCTCAAGTACCAGGAAATTGTTCACATACAGTCTCTGCCAGAGGCTTCATTTACATCATTTTTTTTAATTCTTGAAAGGAAAATACTTTCAAACCTAGTTTGAAAAGAAAGCCATGATTAGCCATCAATACAATATGAAATTGTAAGAGAGAAGTAGATTTTTCTTTCATTTGACCAATAGTGACATTCAAAGTATTCTACAATGAGATACAAATTCCTTCATTAAATAATGGATTAAAAGTAAATCTTTGACTTATGGTTTAAAATGGAAACTGGACTGGCAGTTTGAAATGTGTCCCTTTGTGTCCATAGTTTGTATACATATGGAAAACGATGTGTCTATGTGTGTGCATGTGTGTGTGCGTGTGTGCGGGGGGGTGTATATCATTTTTCAAGAATCATAGAACGTTTACCAGCACATCGATCTCACTGATCTATGCCGTTCATATTCTAATATTTTCTGTATGTTTCCCATAGAAACCAAGCAAACCCTCTGCCTTTAAAGAAGGTTCAAATATACTTCTTCCTTTTCCTCACTAATTTAGAAACACCAGCTTTATTATAAGGAGCAGATCCAACTACCCTGCACATAGATGCTTTGCTTTGGGGAAGCCACATGTGTTTCACATCAACATCATCATCACCCTTTCTTTCCCTGATCTCTCTTCTTCACTGCCTTTCCACATCCAATCACATGCCCGTATATAATTAGGCAAGAGGGGAAGAGTATGTTTGGGGATTGATGTGCAGGGAGGACCCCCATGGGATTGTATCTTTGGAGAAATAGCGGACTGGCCAAATAAAGAAGTTATAGGAATGATTATGAACTGACAATTCCTGGAAAGTCCCCAACATGAACAATGGAAACAACCTAAAAAGGCAGCAAACGCAAGAGTTGTAAGAGAACTTAAACGTGGTGGCCAGTATGTAACTTCCATGTTTGTGTGGACACAGAGCTATGAGAAACTAAGACGTACAGTCCTTATGTGATTAGGAAAATTGTGGTTGACATGTTGTCACAACCTATTCACGTCCATGACGTTAGCATCTGCTTCAGCCAGAATGTTTACATTTCTTTTATCACAAAATGGTCAAAAATAGAATCTGGAGAAAATCCACACTTAGAAAGCAAGTCCAGAGGAGAAAACTCAGATTTTAAAAGGGAGGCCCAAGACTGTGAAGGGAGAAGGTTTTTACTAATGAGTTGTCAAGTTTAGGGAGAGCTGCTGATGTCTCTGAGATCTCTGGGGGAAACCAGTGACTCAAAACAGAGACATTTAAGCAGAGAGCAGGAACTGATCCTCTGGTAGAACATCTGGTGGTAGAAGGCCTGGCTCCCTGTCTTCCATCCTCTATGCTCCAAAATGAAACAAAGAAGATTTCAGTAGAATGATGGGGAATGTAGTGGGAAAGAATAGTTTTGAGAGTGGTGCAAAGTTGAGCGGAGGAGAGAAGGACAGATTTCTATTTTTAAGGTCAGGTTCAATAGAGGTGTCAAGAGATGATGGACCAAGAGGGGGTTGGTGGTACCACTGAAATATGAACAGGGATGATGGGTAATGTGGTCATCCAGATGTGGTATGTGAGTACCTTCGTTGACCACAAGGAATGCAAAAGGCTGAGCAGAGGCTGACGACCCAGAGAGGAAGGGAGTCCCAATTCCTCATCAGTAGATAGGTTAGACTCACCATGGGCAGAGGAGTATGCCTTAGATAGAGGAAACCGGAAAGATGGCTGTAGTAACATATACTACATTATAATACTGTAAATGCAAGGGATGAGCAGGGAGCTTTGACTGTCTGCACAGAGCTGTGATATATAAGAAAGGCTCCTGGTGGACATATTTGAATAAATATTGTTATGCATAATCTAAATGCTGGTTACTCTTTGCATAGAACCTTGATATAAAGAGAACCAACATTAGGCTAAAGTAAGTCACATTTTAGCTGATATAGAAACGTCCTAAGCATTTCTTAGGGCTGGGCTGCTCCTGCTTGGCCTCCACGGTACTCTCTAAAATCTACCTTAAAAAAAAAAAAGCCAAAAACCAAAAACAAAACCTTCTGATATCCATTGCTATATTTGTCTTTCTGCCCGTTTCTAATCAAAGTTAACTTCAGAAGACATTTCCAATAACTGTAATTCCACTTATTCCAAAGCCAGGTGCATGGGAGTTTGATAAGTCTCCCAAGTATTACACATGCTCAGAAAAACTGACCTCAGGCTTTTACCACACTTACCATATGGTGTCTGAATTCTCAAGCAGACGTGGATTCTAAGGTCCCTGCATGAGACTCTTCTATGCTTGTGTGAACTCCACGAGATGATGTGTGATAAAAGTGAGATGAAATAAAACCAATGGGCAATAAACTTAGTAGATGAAAGTCACCGGAAAGGGCTAATTGTAACCTATTCCTGACCGCTCTTCTTTGTTGATGCATTTTCCTTCAGGACTGGAGGCAGGCAACTCATGAGCAACCTTGACTTTGTCCAGCCTATCAGAGGAAAGGCTGGATCCAGGGAGAGCCCTTATGGAGAAGCCTTTAGGACAAACATCAGGAGCCTTGCAGTATTGATCTTGTATGACACAACATTCTAAGAGTTAATATTGGATTCACATATGCTTCTTTTTTAGGCGTCTACACTTGATCTAAGCCAAAAGGCTGAGAAGCGATTTTTTTTTTCAGGCTTCCATATGAAACTTTTCAGAGCATGTTAGCAACTTAGCATTCATTGCTCTCTTCAATAGTTTGTGGCTGCCTATGTCCAGAATCGATTACAAACATGGAGTTGATAGCTTGTGTGTTGGTTCCAGCAATCAAGGAACACCATTAATCAAGTAAGTACCTGAAATTGTGGCAGGACAGATGACAATGATTTAACTATTGTGGAAAAATGATTTTGACTTTGTATCTGTATACCACACCTTGCTATGAGTCAGCTACCATATTGGGACACACGCACTATAGGCCCGGCATCTCCAGAAGGAAATCAATACAATTCTAATGTCTTTGTACAACTACAATGAAAATGTCTATGTCATCTCTCACACAATGTAGGCTATAGTTAAAAAGCCACAAATACAAGATTCTTGGCTAGAATTTTTTTTAAATCTTTATTTTTATTTATGTGTATGTGTGTTACTTGTGTGAATGAATGCCATATGTGTTCTGAAACTCATGTAAGCCAGAAAAGGGTGTCAAATCCCCTGGAGCTGAAGTTACAGGAGATTGTGAGCTGTTCCGTGCGGGTCGTAGGAACCAAATGTAAGCCCTGTACAAAAACAGCAGGCCCCTTTTAACAGCTGAGCAATTCTCCAGCCCCCTCAGCTAGTAATTTTTTAAAGACTTGTTAATTTTTATTTTATTTGAATATTTCGCCTGCACGAATGTAAGTGCACTGCATATGTGCCTGGTGACTATAGGGAGTAGGAGGAGCCAGATCTCCTGCAACTGGAGTTACAGACAGTTGCACGCTGTCATATGGGTGCTGGAAACTGAACCCCGTGCTTCTGGAAGAGCATCAAGTGCTCTTAATCACTGAGCCATCTCTCCAGCTCTCAGCTAGAATTTTAAGTGAATAAGACTGCAATACAGTCAGTGGTCCACAACCTTAGGACAACAATTGTTCAAAATAATTACAGCCCAATTTTCTCTCTTACCCCTGGATTCTAACACAACACACACACATACACACACACACACACCACTCTTAAGCAAAGCTATTTATCAGGGTTCGTATTTAAAATGAAGAAACAAGCTTTGCCATCATTTCTTTGTATTTTAGCATATTACTATGTTTCGTGGCTTCAGTTAACGCTCATTATGTCATAAATGTCTCCTTTTAGTGTATGTTTGCCAATACTCTCCTAGGTTATCTTACAGGAAATGCATAGAAAGTCTCAGAAGGTCAAAGGAACAAACAGCGCTTGCTTAAATGTGAGTTCTTCATCAAGAGCATACCAGGCCTATCAGTGCTCAGCCTGGTGTTTATGAAGCTGTTCTTCATGTGAGAACATGAATCAAATCTTGGAGATCCTGCAGGCAGAAACTGGAAGCAGCTCTGCCCTGCCAGCTTTCTGTGTGTGTGCCAATGGAGGAAACACTGGGGCAATGAGCAGAGGTATGGTTGGCCAATGTGCCTTAGAGAACAATCATATCTGCTCAATCCAAGAATGCTTCCATCCTCTTGAGAGAAGAAGAAAATAAAATATAACTATTTCCCCTTCTCTTGTTTTCACTGTCTTGTGGAGCTCCGACTTTCAGTGGAGGGTTCTTAGGTTTTGATCACGTGACTGTTTCCTCCTTATCATCCCTTCTGACAGCTTACATAGAGTAATAGTTATCTCATATGACTTTGTTTATATGAAGCAAAAATTACAAAATGCAGGTAGCACGTGTCACATGTGTTGAATTACAAAAACAAATGGAACAACACAGGAGACACAGGGTATCAGTACACCCTCAATGTCATGAAAACAAAAATTCACAAGCATAATTTTAACTTACAAATGGTGACTTAAATTTTTACTTTCTCCACATATGAGTCCAATGCAGACAGGACAGCACAGTGCTGACTTATCAAACAGAGGCATCAGGTACTTTATATTTCTCCAATTTTAATGTAATTGATAATAGTCACTCAATGTATTAATTAATTGTATGTAAAAAATTCATTGCATATCACACTTTCAAACAATGTTATTTCAAGATTGTTTTAGTATTGGCACTGAAATGCTTAATTCTGAATTATTTTAATTAGCTTTGCTGTTAGGAATTGGGTATCATGTCTGAATGAAAAGTCAAGGACTATTGTGAACAGTGATGCTATATTGAATCAACAGAGATATTCAATGATCTGTAAGGAAAACATAATATGGTTGTGCAATGGAACACTAAGGACCCCCAAAAAGAATGCGCTGTCATCTGCTGTGAATAAACATGGTGATCATTGTGAAGTGGAACAGATCATGGCACAGGAAGACACACTCCTACAATCTCACTCATACGTGGGATCTCAACAGTGGAGGTCATAGAAGAGGAGAGAGAAGTGGGGATGGAGAGAGATTGGTTAAGAAGATGGCCACATTTAACAATATTGTATCATATAATTCATGGGAACACAGTTTACTAGGGAAGAGGTCATTGCAATCATCAGGCTACATGAGTATATACACACTACATACATATATTCATATATACATACATATACATAATACATAAATACATATATACAAAGGTATATACATATAAGAGATGTACAATGGAAAAATGATGATAAAAGTAAAAATGCAATAATTTATTCAAAAAGTAAGTTCCTGTATGTTAGTAAATGTTCATATTCCCTCTCCCTCTCCCTCCCCCTCCCCCCTCCAGACTTGGGATGAGGGTGGATGACTACAACCTGAATTGCCTTTTATGACACCCTTCATTCATTCTCAGCCATACCCACAGCCTAAGTTAGCTTGATGGCTCTGAGGTATGGATTTCTGCCTTTCCATCATCAGGACGCCTTTCCTAGCCAACTTCCCTTTGTGGATCAGCTTACTTGCCCATTCGAGTCAGGGAACAGGGACCATTCACCTTTCAGAACTGGGAGCGCCGGCTGGCTGGCTTCTCTAAAAATGGATGGGCTAGAGTCTGGCAGGTACTTGAGGTCTTCACAAGTTGGTTCTGGGAATCCATCTGCATAGCCTAGACTCACCTATAGTCTGAGTCCTGACCACACAGATATCTCTAAATCCTAAACACTAATCCTTTTCCATTTGGATTCTGTTTGTTACTCATTTGTGGTGCAGCAATAAAGGTTTAATAGTTACTCTTTACTGTCAAGTTGACTAGAGAGTCTTCGTGGGGAACTGTCTACATCAGGTTGGCCTTGGGATGTGTTTGTGGAGAATTGTCTTTGATGTATTAGTTGAAGTAAGACCACTTCCCCCCCCCAGCCCCCCACCCTAGTGAGGATGACATCATTCCTGGTGTTTGCGGTCTAGAGTGTGTAAGAGCAAATACGTTAAGCTGAGCAGTAGTAGGTGTGTACAAACGCATCCTCTCTCTCCTCACTGTGACTGCAGCTTAGCTCTTTCTAAGTTCCTATCGCCTCGACTTTGCTGCCACAGTCAACCCAGAACTGTGAGTTTAGACACAGTCTTTCCCTCCTTAAATTGTTCTTTGTCACAGTGTTCTATCACACCAACTGGAAACAAATCAGTATGAGGGACCTATTTCTCATGACTGTAACTGCAGGAGATCCGCTCAGTCAACCAGTAGAAAGAAATAGCCTCAAGTAAGAGGCTAGAAACCTGGTTCCAGCAAATGAAGTATGGACAAAATATGGGTCAAAAAAAAAGAAAGAAAGAAAAGAAAAGAAAAGAAAAGAAAAGAAAAGAAAAGAAAAGAAACAAAGCTGTAAGCTTCAGAAAGCATACTCCACTGTATGCAAAGTTGTATATCATTCCTTCTGGTCCCCCCCCTTCCCCCCCGCTGTGATGAATGGGAACAATTGAAACAGGGACAAACTAAAAGCAGGAGTTGTTGAAAGAGGACTCTGGGGTAATTTTCTTCATGTTCAGTAACCCACCTTCAGCGCGATCCCCTCTCTCCATGACCTTCCTGAAGACCTGCATCCCCAGCAGGAAGGTGAACATCATCAGGCAACAGTTGTTGATGATCTTTGTCTGAAAAGCTGGCTCTGAACTGACTAGAAGCATGGTGAAAGGAACACAGTGGCTCTCGACCCCTTAATACAGTTCCTCATATTGTGGTGACCTCCAACCATCCAATTCTTTCCATTGCTACTTCACAACTGTAATTTTGCTACTGTTGTGAATCATAATGTAAACATTTGGGGGGACATAGAGCTTTGCCAAGGGGGTTGTGACCCACAGGTTGTGACCCGCTATCCTGGAGACTTTGTGGCACCCAACTTGGAAACTACAGAGAACAAAGGAAAAACACACCTAGTCCCCATGGCTGTGGTGGTGTACTTAGGTCACTGGAGAAACAGAGGCAGGAGGAACAGCTAAGCCCAGGAATTCAAAGACTGACCTCTGGTGTCAATTAAAACAGAAGGAGGAGAAAGGTAAAGAAAGCAGGCGGGGAGAAGACACTTCACTTCTCCCTATACAGCCCTCTTCCAAGCTGTTTGTGTGAAAGGGACGCCAGCATTTATATTTTGAAGACAGAAGGAAGGTGGGGAGCTTTGCACTTGTCATGGGGTCACACACACTGGCAAAAGAGGCAGGCTCCACACTTCCAGGATGCCTTTCCTTTGTTTCCTTACATTGTTGGCCCAAAAAACATCTATGGGGGCCTCTGATTCAGGCACGGGAACTTAAAAGTGGGCTGGCGAGGGCAATAGGTGGAGTGCAGTATCCAGACCTCTCTTAGGGAATGAGCTATCTGTGGAGGAGCCAAAGAGGTGGAGGGTGCCCTGCAGGTCACTGGAACAATGCTGATGTAACCTAGCTTGCAATAGAGAAGCCGTTTCTCCGGGACCATGCTTTTTACTGATAAATATTGAGAAGATGACATTCACACACAAGAATGTCTGAGTAATCTCTTGGCACACAGCAGGATCCCTGAGATCTTAATCTGTAGCAGCTGAGAGGCAATCAATACTCCCTGACTTTTAAGGAGCCTCCCCATACATAGCGAATATTTTCAAACATTAGGTATTAAGTAGACGCAAGATGGACAGTAAATGTTCCTCTTCCTCTAGATTTGCCACAGACACAAACCAGCTACAGCTCATAGGCATTTGGACAGTGAACAATTGGGGCTTTCTTTACTTCATTTCTCTCTCTCTCTCTCTCTCTCTCTCTCTCTCTCTCTCTCTCTCTCTGTATGCTTCAAGTCCCATCGAAGACACAAAGCTGCATCTTTGGGGGGCATAAAAATGCATACGAAGAGAGAACATTCCCCAACCCCCCAAATGTAAATGGGGATTAATGCATTTAGTCAACAGAAGATTAACACTTGTATGAACATGTAATTCAGTCATAGGAACGGTACTCACGCTGCCTTTCCGATCTGATGTTACATGGAAGCAATCCATAGCCACTCAAGCGGAGGCCATTAGGGGAGCTCAGACAAATCGTACTTTGGTTTTAAAACCAGTGTCTGTGTTTTAGGATCACGGACAGGGAGAGGGGAAGTTGGACTGAGAGAGAAAATGCAGAGGCCTTCAAATCAAAGATCACTGGGGGATTCCAACTCAGGGGTCTAGTGGAGCACAAAACAAAACAAGCAGCAAGTTAAAAAGGGAAACTGAGGCACAGCACTTGTTCTGAGCAGCACAGCCTGCTGATGTTCACACCTTTGGAGAATGACTGTGCGTACCCACATTTAATCCCTCATACTGCTGATCACTTGTCTTCTGAAAGGAGGGGGCAAAGTTTCACTTCCCTACAGTCCCCAATACTCACAGACCCTAAATAAAGCAAATGAAAAGGTTTGCTGTTCATGAATAAATGTCCTAAAAACGGAACACACGATTTAGTCACGTATGTCTCAGGTTTTCATCCCCTCTCGGTGTATTCTTCAAATCCATTTTAAGCCCAACAGCTTTTCCTGGATCCAGTGCTGAATTAGCCAAAAGTCCCTCTTATTTATTGGTGACCTAAGGAGATTTGTGACTCCCTCCTTTGAAGCAGTTATTTCTCCCCATTTTCTTGGCCAGCATGTGTCATTCTGGGTTATAACTCAGAGCAAATGGGGTCAGCCTTCTAGCAGGGAGAAGCAGCGTAGGGGAATTCAGGGCCAGGCATGCTATCTCTAAGCCAAACATTCCTCTGGCCCATTAGTGCAGAAACCATTAACAGGACTTCACCTTCCTCCCTGCCTGCTGGTTTAATTCAGATGCCTGAGCAGGAAGAGGCAGAAAAGGTGCTTTGTCTCTGTACTCACTCAGAGAGATTTACAACCCCACACTAGGCTTTTGGCTAACTGGAGTCTTGCAGTTGCTGGTGAAAAGGTATCTGCACATTGGTCTTAATGTAAACACAGCGCTCAGTGCAGCTGCAGGATAAATCAGAGTGCAGAGAATGTCCATGTGTATCAGATGAGCCCAAACACCTTGGCTCACTACCCTACTGAAACGTAGAACTCAAGGAAAAAGAGAGAGGGAGTGAACAGCAAATGTCCACAGACACCAAGACCTGGTGCTGGATGAATGGGGATGTCCTACTGCCAATACTGAAGCAAGTAGTGAAATCCTCAACTACTGTAGCCAGATGGCAATTCTTTTCCCCCATCTTCAAATAACACTAGAATGTTTAAACAAACAAACAAACAACAAACTTTTCTTGCTATGGACTTAACCTACAACTTTGTACTTCAAAAGTTGTACTGGGACTATTTTTTAAAAAGTTTAGGCAGGGCCTTTGGAGGACAGGGACGGATGCCATCGCAAGGGACCTGACTTTCTCTCCTTTCTATTCTAGCATGGTCCTCTCTCAGAACAAACTCTGTGAACACCCCAATTCTGCACACTCTTCCTTGTGTTTTAGGGAGCTCGATACCACCGCATACACAAAAGGAGCACTCTAATTCACATGCTCCACTCAAGTTACACATTGAAATGACAGAAGTCAGGGGTGCCATCTCAGCCCGTGGGGAGGGGCATAGCACTAGTACTCAGAGGTTCCCCCCTGTCACCATGGAGCTACAGGACACAACCACAGTTGCTATACTAGTGTCTTGGTTTTTTTTTTTTACCTTCAAGAGAAAATGGTAAGTGTATAACTTTTGTCAGAATTGATTATTGTCTCCCATCATCCATAGGGATAAAGTCCAAGATCTTCCCCAATGGATTTTGGAAACATCAGATGATACTTTGTGTATGTTGTTTTTCTCTATATACACATATACCTATGACAAAGTTCAGCTTAGCAGTTAGACTCAGTATCACATTAAAAACAAGACGGAAGGAAGGACCATCCAGAGACTACCCCACCTGGGGATCAATCCCATAAACAGCCACCAAACACAGACACTATTGCATATGCCAATGGAGGAGCTAGAGAAAGTACCCAAGGAGCTGAAGGGGTCTCCAACCCTATAGGTGTAACAACAATATGAACTAACCAGTATCCCCAGAGCTTGTGTCTCTAGCTGCATATGTAGCAGAAGATGGCCTAGTTGGCCATCATTGGGAAGAGAGGCCCCTTGGTCTTGCAAACTTTATATGCCCCAGTACAGGGGAACGCCAGGGCCAATTAGTGGGAGTGGGTGGGTAGGGGAGCAGGGAGGGGGGAGGGTATAGGGGACTTTGGGGATAGCATTTGAAATGTAAATGAAGAAAGTACCTAATAAAAAATTGAACAATTAATAACAACATCCAGTAACACAATTGTCAGCATCAATGTTCTTGTGCTCTAGGGCCATCGCCAAGCAACATGAGGCTTATTTGAATCTGGCATTGCAGTAGCAGGATCCCTTCTGATGACCAAGATGGAAGTTGCTAAGTGACTATTGAGAGGTGGCTTATATAGCAGGGATATACTAATCAAAGGGATTGATTATTCATGCCTTGGGCAACAAAGGCATGATGGGATGAGATGTCGTCACACCTCCAAGAAATTTCATAATTTAAAACTTACATATTAATTCTTCCTGTACCATTTCCCACTTGGTATTTTTGGATCATTGTTGAGTGAAAACAAAAACAAAATTGGGTAAAGGGAGGATAACCACTCCGGGGAGCTATTAAAAAATTAGTTTTAAAAACTCTGATTCAAAGGGCAATGTGTCTTGGGTCTTGTGGCAAGTAGGTCAAAATGCTTGAGATGTTTCTCAGGCCTTTTAGTTTAAAATAAATAAAAAATGATTTCCTTAAAGCCATGACATCTCATATTCTCTGCACTAGGCTGTAATGATAAAAGCAGAAACTTGACAGATCGCTCTCCAAAGCTCAAGTTGCCTATAACCTGTGAGAATCTGAGATGTGGATGGCCACCGACAGTAAGTGTCCCAATCTCTACCACAGGTGTGCCTGGCCACCAATGGCAACTGTCCTTCTCTCTATCTGAGATATGCACAGTCTCCAAACAGTAACTGTTCTACTCTCTTCTCTACTTGTGTGTCATCTAGCTATCTGAATATGCATGTGTCTATAACTGTAATGGGCTCTGTGAGTTCCTATTTTCAAAGGGATTTTTTTTTCCTTTTGTACAAGTGATGAACAGTCATTTAGATAACTATTAATCTTTTCATATAAAAATTTAACCATTCGTAGTGGGACTTTTTGTTGTTTTTCTTCCTATTTGCTGTGTGTGTGTGTGTGTGTGTGTGTGTGTGTGTGTAAGAAGAGATGGAGAGGGAGGGACAAAGAATTCACATGCCCTGTACATAACAGACTTCTCTTAGCTTTGGCACTAAGTCTGTGCCAGGGCCTATCTTCCTATGAGGTGCAGTGTTTTAACAGCCGCAAAGTGTTTCAATGCATGGATGTACCTTAATTGAATTTGCTACTTCTTCTGAGTGGAGCACTTAGGCTATTTCTATCGTTTCCTCCCCTCCTCCCTCTCATACTCTCTCCCTCATTTTTCCCTTGAAGGTAGAAATAGTCGTGATTGCTACAGTCCTACTACGTGTCCTTAGACATGAGTCACTAATATCAAGGCATAGAGTGTGTGTGGTTACATGAATAGCTTTTAATATGTGTAACTGTGAAAGCTGCATTCATCCTATGATTTGAACCTTAGCCATTTTGAGGCATTTCATGATCTCTGACCATGAAATAATTCCACAAGACTCAACAGACTGTACGCCTCACATTATTTTTGGAGAACCTTCACAGGTCATGATAAATCCATTAATGCGTTCTCCTGTTTGTAACTCTGTCTGAAGCAGGTGGCCATGCTAAGCATGTATGTAGGCACACGATGAGCAAACCATGCTGCCCTCTGTGAGCCTCTCCCAACATAGAAGAGATGCTGAGGAGGCAGGCTGTACCCGAAGAACTGCAGAAAGTTCTAGAAAGCAAAAGAAAAGAAGTAGCCTATATTGGTGAGAAACAGGAATGGATTATATGCACAGAGCTAAGTGGGCAAAGACATTCTAGGTAGACGGAGCACACAGTGAGACCCCACAGTGAGGCAGAGTCCCAGCCATTTCGCATAAGAACTCATGAGTAATGGGTCAGAATGGGGTGAGGGCAACTGCACTCAGGAAACAGGGCTACAAGGCTGGGCATTGTCAAAATACAGTTAGCTTTGCCTGCTTACTTATTTTGTAGACTAAAACATCTCATTCTCCAATAACTATCTTTTCTTGTAATGTTATTGAACAGAACCTTTTTTTTTTTGTAATTTCACATTACAGTTACTATTTAAGTTTTTTTTTTTTTTTTTGAGGTTGGTTATCAAAAGTACATGAACAATCTCTTCAAATGCAGATTACTCTCCCATAGTAACAGCTTTGATGGCTCTTCACCAGGGGAACAACATGCCCTGGGTTCTCTCAAAGATGCTTCTTGACATACCTACATAAGCTCATGGAGCAGATTCCTTTTCTAGCAAGAAACTGTTTTGTTTCTCTTGTAATGAGTGGAGATGGCCGAAGGGGGCGCTGTTCTCAGAGACCTTAGTGCCTTTGTGCAGAGGGGTCTGCTGCTGGCCACACTGGGGTAGCTTAAGGAGAGGAAGAAATGACAAAAGAGAGACCTATGCTCCCTTCAAAAAAGGCATCAGATGAATTTTCGAGTATCCGAGGAAAGATTCACTTGTTAGTTGATCTTGTTAGTCAGTCCTGTCAGTGGATGTGTAGAGATGGATGAGGTGATGGACAAGCTTCTTTGAGCCTCAATGTTTGATTGGCTCTAAAGGAAACATTTTGGCACACATAAAAGGAAATGCCTGAATTGGAACCGTGACAGATCCTGCCTTCCTGGTTAGGCAAAAAGGGGAGGAGGGCTCATTACTCCAGAGCTAGGGCTCTTAATTCTGCTGCAGTTAATAATAAGACTTGATGTGCCAGGGTTGGGGGATGACCAGGGGGACTTCACCCACTCAGGAGAGAAGGGGAGGGGGAATGGGGAAAGGATTGCAGGAGGCGTGACTGGGAGGGGCGGTGAGCAGGATGAAAAGTGAATAAGTAAAATAATTAATAATAATAATAATAATTTTTAAAAAATAAGGAGCCAATGTAACCAAGCTATGCACCTCCCACAGGTGTGTCACACATGCCCTGGACTGCTGCACCCTCCCAGCGGCAAGGGTGATGAGGGCCCACATGCAGGCTCAGCCCAAGTGGATTTGAAAGAAACTTGGACTCCTCACGACTCACTTTCCTGTGTCACACGAAGAAGGGTTTGGCAGCGGTGACAATGGGAAGCAATCCACTTAACACTGCTAAGCTGACCACTCTCTCCTCTGTGTGCTGTCACTGGTTGGGATCTTTGGAAACCAACCTAGAAGTCACTGCAGAAGATCCACAATTCCACTCTTCGTGGCCAGGAGCTGATCCGCTACAGTGACTCAGCCTACAGGACTAATTCTGTCACTGCAGCAGGTTTTCTAGAACTCAAAACACTGCCCCTGCCTTGTCAGAGCTGGTCTGGAGAGCGCAGAAACAGCAGCAGCAGCATTGGCTTTTTTATTTCTTAAAGCAAAGCAAACTTTACCACTCATAACCCCTGCTCAGGATTACAGAAGCTTGCTCAGCAATGCGTCCAGGAGAATGGACTCGGTGAGATTGCTTTCCAATGTATTCCTTGAAGTTTAACTTGAGGGGGCAGGGATGAAAAGAAGTCTCAGAACACCTCTCAGGGTGGGTGGGTCACAAGCAAGCTAACAGTAACAAGCTCCTGATAGAAAGCTGCTCATTGGTAAACCTTCCCTACCAGGATGCCTTCATTCTGCTAACTTCTCCTGGCCGGAGAAAGCTGACAGCACAGAGGTTAAGTTGTGAAAGTTTTTGCCCAAACTAAATTGCCTAGGGCTAGAATCCATATGCCTGAATACAGGAAGAAAAGGAACAGATGTCACCAATACAGGGCAAGTGATCAAAAGCAAAACTAAAGAAATGCACCTTTTCAGAGATAAGAAAAACAAACAAACATTATGTTTTCCTGGGTTACATGGAAGACAGTGTGGCAGACAGAGCCAGCAAGTACCCCTTCCTGCAGCTGCTCTGGCTAGAAACTACAAGGTCACCTCCTCCAGCTTCTCCTTCCCCATGAGTCCACCATTAGCCTGCTTTCCAGACTTGTTTATCTTTCTTCAAATATTTTGGTTATGTTTGCTGAGACAAAGTCTTGCTAGGCAGCCCAGGCTGTCCTGGAACCTGCTATGTAGCCCTACTCAGCTGGCCTCAAACTAACAATGCTCCTGCCTCGCTTCCTCTGTACTGGGATCACAAATGCACAGCCCCCATACTTGGATTCTACTGCATTATCCCTGTCTAGTCCAGAGCTGTGCGCAGGTCCTAACCTCAGTTACAACTTTAGTTTAGAGTGTGCTGTTTTATCTGAAGAGATAGCTAGAGCACATGGTCCAGCCAGCTCACTAGCACAAAGAGAGATGAGTATTTAGTTGATGAAGAGTAAACTGTTTATTAGAAAGTTACATGTAATGGCCAGGAGATGGCACACAGTTAAACACTGCTCCTTGGAACACCCCAGTGGAGCCAGGATCCCACGAAGATGAATTGAGGGGGAACACCCATGGTTAATACTCACCGCAAGCATGGGGAGGCCTGAGAAAGTCCCCTCTGGTTTGGGACCTAAGCCTTTTGGAGAAGTACTCCCTGGACAGTTTGTTAACCATGCTGATATATTACCTGTCTGTAGCCAGGCACATTATCTGGGGTTTTGCGTAGGGAGGGTGTAGTTGGATATTGACCAACTTCTGGACATGTTGCTAAGTGACACTCCTCCCTCTCAAAGGTGTTTAGATTGTGATATGTAAAGTCACATGAAAGTTGTCCCTTAAGAACTGCTTTAAAGCAGCACACAATAAAGCAACCCCAACAGTGGCCTTCAGAGAGAAGACAAAAAGAAAATCGCTTTCCCCAGGAAGTTCTCTAGAATAGGTCTGACAAATGCAGGCTGTGCTTTATATCCAATAAGTAAGTGGGCATTGGAAACTGCATGTAACGCTCCCATTTTATAATGAGTTAAGCTACTTAACTCCCCCAATAGGAAGTAAAGCAGCCATGGACTAACAGAAAGAGGGCCAAATTTGAGATCAATTAGGACATGCGGTTAAATCGTAATCCAGCGCATTAGACTAGCTGTGAGCGTGGCTCTGAGCCTGCGCCTTTGACACTGTAATGGTCTTACTAGAACGTCCTCATTTCTAGTGATTCTCAGCCCAACTGAAATAATAGAGGAAGAATGCTTTGTAAAAATCTGCAGAAATATAAAACACAAAGAAGCGAATACACTAGACATCTATTAGGTATTAATAGAAATCATGGTCTGGCCACAACCAAACACCTATTTTAAGCACTGACTTCTGCCAACATCCAGGGCCAGACAGAGGAAGGAAGGACTCATAAATCAGTCTCCTTGAGAGGTCTCTTTAGAAAGTTGATCCAGATTTTATATTTTTAACTCTGAGTTTTAATTAGCTTTGAACAATTCCAAAGACTACTAAAACAGAAAAATAGTAATTATTTAGGCTTTATCTACAATGAACAAAATATTATTCTAAAAGGGGTGATTTTGAGTCTCCATGATCACAGGAAGAATGGTTGGTAAGCTTAAAAATTCTTTTTACTCTGAACAATAATGATTTTTCCATAAAGTGAGTTTCTAAAGTGTGAAAGAGACAATGAGGCAAACGAGATTCATATCCTAGGATGAGGTTGTATCCGTATCATACCCCTTGCAAGAGAAGATGCCAGAAAATTGTTGCTTTAATGGCCTTTATTTTACATGCTATAAAAATTTTTAATCTGAGCCTCTGTTTAGCTCATGGCTTATGTATTCATTCTAAGAGATTAGCTGGAACCCATGAGGGAATTACAGAAGGAATTTCTGCTATATCCAATGAAAGTGATACATGGGTAATGAGAAATGTATACATAGGAGAGTCTCTAACAGCTTAGGCAAAGGCAGTCTGAAGTACATCTATGTTCTCTGATTTTCATTAAGACAAGCCAGTTGTCTGCCTCAGAAACACAAAATTCCAGGAGGAGCTGGGAAATATTCTGTAGGAAAATACCACATTTTAAAGGAAGGCTTTACCTGGCTTTGTCATAAACGTAGAGGTTTTTAATCCATTCAAATAAATGCTTACATGAGTGTTTATTTGAGGGAAGTATGGTACTCAAGATGTGCAGGTTAGTAAGCGCATGGCAGAACCAGTAGAAACACACGAGTAGAAACACTCTAGTGCCTCCCCCCCCCCCAGTAGATTAAATCATTAGCAACCAAGCAATTAAATTCTGCAACATCACTGGGTTCTAACATTAGAGCTTCAAGGATGCTAAAAACAAGTGTGCTGAGCCTGCTGGTATCATCATGTATCCAATGCTCATGTTTGCATCGCTACACGGAAGGGGGATTATAGAAAGAAAACACGTGTCAAATTTTTCTTTAAAATTCAAGAACTTGTTAGTACCAAAAAAAGCCTACCAGTTATACATGACCTTTTTTATTTTTTGCATCTTTTTACAAAGTTACAAAATTAATCGAACATGCCAACTGTGTAGAAATTTTAATATCAACACATAAATGACTTCCATTTGGAGGCATCATGTCCAACTAGATTCCCTAAACAATCATCTTAAATAAAAGAATGTTGAGTACAGCATTTTGAGAGATTGTGCAAGTATATCAATTACCTAGAAAGAAAGCGAAGAATCTGTGAGTGACCAAACTCGAGTAGACTCTAGAAATTCCTGCCCAGCTCTGGTAATGGTGGTAATCAGAGATGGTGCCTGTACTGCTTATCCTATCCCAAACCCTACCCAAAGCAGGGAGCCCAAATGGAGATGGCTAAATGAAGTAGTGAGTCTAAATGTTGGCTCTCAACCTACCTAGAATCTTCACCTCAAAATGAACCTACCATGAAGAAAACTGCAAGGGAGGAAAGCATCATGTTCAAGTACAATTTTGCTGCAAGAATCCACACAACAAATGTGGTCATGAATGGCTGGTTGTTGATGATAAGGTGGACCTGGACTTCTGGATACTTTCTTGATGCCACGACCTAATCTTAGAATAGTCCTTATAAGCTCTGCATATTTCTCTATAACAAATTTCTCAAAATAAAAGATAAAAGTAAAAAAATAGCAAAACACCCAAGAATCTAAAATAATCCATCAGGAAACCAAAGGTACCTGCTAAGATTTGAGTCACTAGAATTAGAACATATGGTGCAGAAAACGTTTCATTTTTACACATTTACATAAATGTAAGTAGTGAAGAAAAAAATCATCATGACAGCAGATCTTTAAAGAAAAAAATCCAGAAAGAATATGAAAATAGTTAAATATAATAGTTGCTGTCAGCAACACTGGTTTTGGTGGGAAAAAGTGACTACAGGATTTAAGATAGGAAGAAATTGTCAAAGTACAGGATGAAAGA
Organism: Mus minutoides; assembly: GCA_902729485.2. Taxonomy (NCBI): domain Eukaryota; kingdom Metazoa; phylum Chordata; class Mammalia; order Rodentia; family Muridae; genus Mus; species Mus minutoides. Next base: position 384,071 of record LR749812.1, read on the forward strand.
CAAAACCCCTAGTCAGAGTTCCAAATCAAAGGGAAAATTGAAATATTAATCAAACAGATAATATAAACACATTTCCCAGCTTTGACTAGAGATAACCATTATTTATAGATAATATAGTAGTCCTATGAAACACAAATAGTAATGATTGAAGAGAAATGAGTACAGACCCATGTATTATAGTGAAAATCAAGCACACTAAAATTAGCCTGGGAGGAAAATTAGACTATGGAAAAAAGGCAGAACAGTAAGCCAGAACACAGCCTCGGAGGCAGAACAGTAAGCCAGAACACAGCCTCGGAGGCAGAACAGTAAGCCAGAACACAGCCTCGGAGGCAGAACAGTAAGCCAGAACACAGCCTCGGAGGCAGAACAGTAAGCCAGAACACAGCCTCGGAGGCAGAACAGTAAGCCAGAACACAGCCTCGGAGGCAGAACAGTAAGCCAGAACACAGCCTCGGAGGCAAGAGTAGAGGGATGATCACTTTAAAATCATCTGAGAATGTCTATGTTCAGGCAAAGGCTAGTCGGAGGATCCAGGCTCATTTGCTCACTTAGACAATCCAAAGTAAACAAAGAGATAAACATGAAATATTGTTTTAAAATGATGGCTCTCCGGCCACAAATGATGCTGGTTCCCCAAACTAAAGACAAGAAATGGGGCAAACTTAGCTTACACTTGGACTTCTGTCACAGAAGGATACTGTGGAGGAGGTGGGGAGGGGAGGGAAGCCTGGTAGTGTCTAGGGGGATTTCTCAGAACCACAAGGATGCAGCGTAAAGAGTATAGAACAAAGGAAATTACCCTGCGGAGGAATGAGTCTCAGTGGGTGGTTGGCAGTGCATAAAGGCCCAGAGACCTATGTATGTGACTGAGCATGCATGACAGGAAAACACTCAATCTGAAGAAGCTCTGAAGAGATCACACAGTAGAGGACAGGACCCACTTGATGGACCGAACCAGCCATACTGCATTGCCACTAGCCTAGAATTTCTGAAAGCAAGTCTTCAGAGGGTTTAAATGTCTCTCGATGGTAGCATTCCGAATAAAACCTAAAAGTATGTTCATGACACAATGGCATTCCCCACGAGAAGTGAGGGCTTCACAAAGTGAGCATCTGGATGAACTTACCAAGCATATAAGGAAAGGAAGAAGCATTACACACACACATGCATGCACACACACACATGCATGCACACGCACACAGTCAGACAGACAGACAGACAGACAGACAGACACACACACACATACAAACCCCAAGGTGAAATAGACTTCTTTAGACAGAAAATAAGATAAAATAACTCACTCACAGATCATCACAGAAAAATGTACAGAAGACCTTCAGATAGGAGAAAATGACACTAAATGAAAATGTGGGGTCATAAGAGATGGGAAGTAGGTCGGGCCTGGTGGCACACGCCTTTAATCCCAGCACTTGGGAGGCAGAGGCAGGTGGATTTCTGAGTTCGAGGCCAGCCTGGTCTACAAAGTGAGTTCCAGGACAGCCAGAGCTATACAGAGAAACCCTGTCTCGGAAGAAAAAAAAAAATAGATGGGAAGTAGGCTGGGTCATGGTGACCACATGGACTAAGAGATTTCACCCTCTTGAAAGCTGACTGTTCAGACAGCTACAGCAACCATGTAGCCTAGGTTTTATAACATAGGTAAGCAAATACGGCCATAATAACAGAGAGGCCAGGAAGGGATAACGGTTACAACTCCATCTCATGGTTCTCACGGAGGAGAAGGCTTGATGAACAGAAAATTGTCAAAGAAAACCACCTAGTAATAAAGCAATTTTAGATAATGAACCAATAACTGAGATAAAATTAATTTAAAAATGCTAATGCTAAGAGAAAGTAAGAATCAATTAAGAAAAGCAATTAAGAAAAAAAAACACAGATAGCATGAATAGAAATCACAAAATAAAATGACAGAAATTTAACCAAATCTGTAATCTGTGCTGGTTGATTTTTTTTTTTCCAAGATGGAATTTCTCTATGAAGCCCTGGCTGTCCTAGAACTTGCTATGTAAACCAGGTTGGTTTGATGAAAGCCACCTACAATCTACTCCAGAAAATAGACAGAGTTGATCTATCTTGTACAAGACCACAAGCCCTTAAAAGAAGGTCTAATATGAGTATTCACACAGACACAATCCTTTAGTGGTTAGAAGAAATTAAAGTTACATCTATTTTGAGATAAAATATCCAGGGAGGTAATCATTTAAGTTTCAATATTTTAATTGACTCATAACTGAAAAACCAATATTTTCCTCCCATTTCCTATAAGTCTACAGTGGTGTAAATGAACACAAGTTTAGGTCATGGGGGTGAGTCTACTGCATACGCGCCCTGAACACCAACAGTCCAGTAAGCTCTGCATAAATACCAGCCTGGCTATTCTCAATTATGCTTAAGGAAAAGATGCTGGGCTGAAAACACCCTAGTTCTTAAACACTTTGTCTAGGGAATGATCTCAGGACTGTGTTTTATAGCCCAAGGCTGGCAGAAGGGCTCCAAGCATCCCCAACCCCACTCTCCTTAATCCATGAATATAGAGAAGAGGTATACAGCTATGGACACCATTTCTCTGTCAGGAACTGGAAGCAACAACCCTGACCCACACTGTCCTGTTATTTCCATATAAAAATAAGATTTCAGAAGATTGTGAGCATGGCCATGACTCTAAGCACACCAGGTAAAAGAGCTTCAAGCACTCACGTGGCTACCAAAGCCAAGGAAACACGAGAGAGAGGCCAGAGCATGGCGTCTTCTTCCCAAACCCTGCCCTGGAATTACTGCAAATTTCCTAGCAGAAGAGGAGACATATTCAAGGCACTGATACGATGTGGTCTGAGAAGTCGCTCTCAATCCTAGATTTACAACCTCCCAAATGACTGTCACTGATAATGAACCCAACAATCAAACACAAGCACTTTCCCACAGTGTCCTTGAATAGGAAAAACACATTCCCAAGGGTTTCATGAAAAAAAAAAACATATTGGATTAGCAAGATTGAAGCAGTTGAGACGTTTTCCTTTAATCGAATCCTACGAAAGTTAAAGGAAATAAATGTTTTCTTTAAAAAAAATACTAAGCCATGGATTGAACTTGATTTAACATTGTTAGGGGTTGCTAATGATGCTGGCTTTGCCTGCTTGTTTTAGTGAGAGTTAAAATTGGAAAGAGAAGATCAGTTATGTGTAACTCCAGCCAGAGAGTTAGGAAGCAAGCCACTCTTTTTTTTTTTTTTTTTCTGTTGTAAATTAGTGTGGTCTAGCTAACTGGACTGGGAGAGTAGGTGGTATACTGGCAACATTGTCACTTAAAAGGCTAAGTGTGTTCTATGTGCCAGACACCATGCTTGAAGGAGAAGGCCTAGAAGAATAAGAGAGACATACTCTTCTCTCAAGGAGCCTACAGTACAGTGGCAGAGGAACCAGAGACGCAGACAAACTGCGAGCTTGAATGCTGGGAAAGAAAACAAGGACTGAGGGAACGAGCCAGTGGCAGAAACTATCTCACTATCTTTTGCCATTTCAGCCAAGATCTCTGGTCATCAGTATATATTGCTTATGTCCTTGGCTATTTCTTCATCTGGGGGGTGGGGGGCAGTTTGCAGCAAATACAGTTTAATCTATTAAGCATATACTGACCGGATCCAGGTCTGTGTCTCTAAGGAGATATCAATTGTAATTATTCTTATTGCTTGTGGTTCTGGGGATCAAACCTAAGGTCTCACACAAGCTAGGAACGTGCCTCACCTCCAAGTTCAATCTGCAGCCCAGAAGTTATATTTTTCCAAACCATAGATCACCTTACAACATCACTAAGTGACCATTTCCACTTAATATAATAAGGCTTTCATACACTGTTGAAACTTTTTCAAAAAAACAAGATTTATCTTGGCCTTCACAAGAGTCTAGGAAAAGCACTCACGACCTTGAGAATGTGTGCCTGGTTAAATGGTGAAGCAAGACCAGAATCTCCTTCTGTGACCTCGCCCTGTCCACTGTAGCCCTAGCAAACAGTTAGAGACCAGAATCTCCTTCTGTGACCTCTCCCTGTCCACTGTAGCCCTAGCAAACAGTTAGAAAATCTCCAAGTAGCTCCCACAAGGTTGTCACTGATGTTTCATTAAAAGATTTTCTTTTTTTATGATGTATATGTGTATGCATCTATGTGCAGATTGTTTTTCTCACATAAATGCAGATACCCACAGAGGCCAGAAGAGGGTGCTAGAATCCCTGGAGCTGGAGTTAGAAGAAGTGAGCCACTCAACCCGGGTGCTGGGAACCAACTGCTGTTTTTCTTGGAGAGTCATGAGGGCAGCTACTCACTGAGCATATCTCCCCAGTCCAATCGCCAATCCCTTTAGAATCATTGTATTGATTAGCTACAGTTTACATATGAAATTCCCTTCCTCAAAAGAAATTGTTTTATTTTATGTGTATGGGTATATGTACGCACCTCCATGTATGTATATGATCCACATGTAAGCACAATGACCCTAGAGGTCAGAAGACAGTGTCAGATCCCCTAGAACTGGAGTCAGGAATGGTTGTGAGCTTCCATGTAAATTTTGAAACCCAACTCAGGTCCCCTGCAGGACCTTAACCACTGAGACATTTCTTCTCTATTTCACCTTTTTTTTTTTTAAAAAAAAGTTTTTATTTTATTTTTAATATATTTTTTACACTCCAGATTCCATTCCCAGGTCCACCCATCCACCCTCTGACTGCTCCACATCACACACCTCCTTCCCACCCTACCCCATCTCCATGTGGATGTGCCCCCCATCCCCACCACACCTGACCTCTAAACTCCCTGGGGCCTCCAGTCTCTTGAGGGTTAGGTGCATCATCTCTGAATGAACACAGACCCGGAAGTCCTCTACTGTATGTACCTTGGGGGGGGGGGGGACGACTTGTATCAGCTGGTGAATGCTGTCTGTTTGGTGGTCTAGTGTTTGAGAGATCTCTGGAGTCCAGATTAATTGAGACTGCTGGTCCTCCTACAGGGTTGCCCTTCTCCTCAGCTCCTTTCAGCCTTCCCTAATTCAACAACAGGGGTCAGCTTCTGTCCATTGGTTGGTTGCAAACATCTGCATCTGACTCATTCAGCTGCTTGTTGGGTCTTTCAGAGCCATTTCTTAAGAGTCCACCTAGTCTATACACAAACACACTTTAATAAGTAACTTTGGAAAATATCAACAGTTAATGGTATATGTGTGAGCAGAGGTACAATAATTTTAGTATGAGATTGTAAGAGCATATCTATATGTTCCTTTCAAGTTTCACTGTGATGTGTTTCTCTTCTGTGTCGCTCCTCATAAGATTTAGCAAGTTTACTAAGTTCATTAGGATTATTCTAATGCGTGGGGTGATACTTCAAATATGGTGACTATTCTATAAAGAGAGTAGAAAAGAATGAGAGGAAAAAGGAGGAAAGAGGGGAAAGGACGAAAGAGAGGAGAGGAAAAGGAAAGAGAGGAGAGAGTGAAGGAAAAGGAGGCAAGAGAGGGCTGAGAGACTGCTTACTCTGATGAGCTTCTGGGGAACAAATGCCCCCTTCACTGGATTTTGAGACAGAATTGAAATTTGCCACTGAAACAGAAAAGTGTTTCTAGAAATAAAGGCGAATTACTTCAGACCCAGGTCAACATTAGTGCCTGCTCACAAAAGGGCCTTGGAGAAGGCACTGGCTGGGCTTTGGTAGTTAAAAGGGCTATAAAGAAGGAAATCACCGAAAAAATGTTTCCCCTGCGTGGCCTGGCAACCCTGATTAAAAACTTGATAGAGGTCATGTAGTCTCCGCTGGATGTTTCGTCTCTTGTTGCCTGTTACCCGAGAAGGCTTAGGCGTGGAAGGTGAGAGCCCACAGTCAGCATGGCAGCAAACCTGCCGCAGTATATTCCTTCCATCTACTGAACACTCCACCTCTGTGGAAAGAGATACCTTCGCGGGGTGTGTGATTTGGAAGAAAACAGAATACAGATAGGAAGACAGAGAGGTCTGCACAAACATGGACACCATGGGAGGAAGCTGCTCCTTCTTTATACCACCTCCCCTCCCCGTGAGAAGCTCTAATTGTGGTTGATCTTCGTATTGCATTTCTACTTTCCAGATAGTTCTCTTAGTAATAATTTTTTAAAGATTTATTTATTTATTTATTTATTTTTATGTATATGAGTATACGGTTGAAGTCTTCAGACACACCAGAAGAGGGCACTGAATCCTATTACAGATAGTTGTGAGCCACCACGTGCATGTTGACAATTGAACTCAGGACCTTTGGAAGACCAGCCAGTGCTCTTAACTGCTGAGCCATCTTGCCAGCCCTCTCTTAGTAATTTTTACCATTAAAGTATTACAAACCTCCTTTTGATACATCTTTAGTATTGCACAACATCAGCTCCACGAGAAAAGGGATTTATGTTTTCATTGGTTTTCTTTTTGAAAACTCCCATGTTGACTGCCTCAAGAATGGTACAGGGGGATTGAGTGAGTGGCCAGCAGATATGCCTCAGCTTGTAACTGAATAACTGTGAGTGGTGCTTTGCATGGATGTCTGATATCCTTTGGGAGGGAATTCTTTCTCTTTTCAAATTCAGTTGCTAGTATTATTTCATAATTCACACATGATTCTTTGCCTGACTGAGCCACCTGGGAGTAAAGTATCCTCTGAAAAGTCTTTTCATAATTTAGCACCATAATCCTAATCAGCTTCAGCCTCTAATAATAATGATGATAATAATAGCAACAACAATAATAGTAATAATAATACTTTTTAGTTACATGTTAAAAGATCAACACACCAAAACCAGTGTCCTCTAATACACTAATAACAACTATCTGAAACCAAAATTAAGTAAGAATCACTTTTTTTAATAACCTCAAATTGAACATACATCAGAGTGGGCTTAATCAAGGACAGCAAAGATCTATACACTGCAAACTAGAAAATACTCATAAAAGCTGAAGACTAACTTATTTTACAAATAATGAAGACATACATGCTCATTATAAGCATTAATGTTAAGATGTCTGTATTGGTTGCTGTGGTGGTTAGAAGAAGGATGCCCCCCCACAGACTCAGATATTTGAATACTTAATCACCAAGAAGTAGCACTATTTGAAAGGATTCAAATGGTTGGGATGTATGGCCTTATTGGAGGAAGAATATTCCTGGGGGTGGGCTTTGAAATTTTAAAAGTTCATGCACAGCCCAGTGTGCCCCATTCTCTGCCCATGAATCAGGATGTAGCTTTCAACTTCCATAGCACCATGTCTGCTATGCCTGCCACCATATTCTCTGCCTTGATGATAATGGACTAAGACTCTGAAACTGTAGGCCAGCCCCAATTAAATATTTTCTCTCATAAGAGTTGCCTTGGCGTTATAAGGACACATGTTCCACTATGTTCATAGCAGCCTTATTCATAATAGCCAGAAGCTGGAAAGAACCCAGATGTCACTCAACAGAGGAATGGATACAAAAAATTTGGTATATTTACACAATGGAGTACTACTCAGCTATTAGAAACAATGAATATATGAAATTCCTAGGCAAATGGATGGATCTGGAGGATGTCATNAAAAAAAAAAAAAAAAAAAAAGAGTTGCCTTGGCTGGCCGGGCTGTGGTGACGTACGCCTTTAATCCCAGCACTTGGGAGGCAGAGGCAGGCAGATTTCTGAGTTCGAGGCCAGCCTGGTCTACAGAGTGAGTTCCAGGACAGCCAAGGCTACACAGAGAAACCCTGTCTCAAAAAACCAAATAAATAAATAAATAGTGGTGGCGCACTCCTTTAAAAAAAAAAAGAGTTGCCTTAGCCATGGTGTCTATTCACAGCAATAGGGCAGTAACTAAAACAATTGCTTTTCTTTTTTATGAGAAAATGCCTGGCAAAAGAAACAGAAGGAAGGAAAGATCTGTTTGGCTTATACAGTTTGAGGAAATGGTCCAGCAAAGCAGGGACGACATGGTGTCCAGAGCATGGAGCAGCTGGTCACATTTCATCCTCAGTCAGAGAGCAGAGAGAGAGAGACACAAGCTGGTGTTCAGTTCACTTTCTTTTCTCATTGTCTTTACCAATGAAATCATGTTGTCCATATTTATGTTGGGTCTTTTTAGCTCCATTAATCCAATCTAGAAACTGCCTTAGGACATGTCCAGAAGCTGGTCTCCCAATGATTATACACCCTGACAAGTTGACATTGAAAAACAAATAAACAAACAAACAAACAAACAAATGTGTTTCCACCTAATAAAAACAAAAATTTTGCTTTCCTCAGAGTCATGTACATGCAATGTACATGTATCATTGAAAAATGGATAGACATAGCTTGAAGTATGAAGTTGGTCACTGAAACGTTAAACCATAAACAAATAACCTATGAACTCCATGGATATTTGTATATTATTGAGTACGAAATACCATTGATACTATCACCAAAGCATAATACATTTGAAATTTTTTATTATTGAAAGTTTTACTGCCATGATTGAAAGATACAAACTACAATTCTAAGTGTAAACTAGATGCCAAGTTTTGTTGTTGGCAGGACAAGGAATCAACACATCACGCTGACAAACTCCCTACTAATATCTGCTCTTGTTCATGAGGCACCTCGGTAAGACGCACTTCACCAGCACACTGACTACGCATTTAAGGTATGTGCTATGATTCAGATGATGTAAGTGGGAAATGAATCCGTCTTGTTTCATTTTCACAGTGTTCCTGGTACAACATCCTTACTGCACGCAGGCCAACAGAAACACTTAAGGGATGTTACCTGAACCTTCTTTATCTCTATGTACAGGAATCAAGGTTCTTCAATGATGATGTTGGATTAATTACTTACATTGAAAGACAAGTTAGACATTCATCAAAATATATCAAAATATCACACATAGATAACACATTGCAGGTGGCACTGGCCTGAGAAATTGTGTGGATTTAATAGTAATGATCAAATTTGAGTAAGTCAAGCTTTTCATCTACTTTGGATTACTTTCCATCATAAGGCTCTGTGCTTGGTTTTATAGAAATGTAACTGCTCTTCATTATGAAAATTACAATATCCTAAAAATGACAACTTGATTTAGTGCACAATTCAATAGTAACATTGGTTTTATGCCAACAACTCGTCTGGAATTAATTTAATACATTCTGAATGTAATGAAAACAAGAAAGAAACTTTTTATGTCATCATCATCATCATCATCATCATCATCATCATCATCATCACAAATTTTCTTTGATTCTACATCTGAAGGCCATTGTTGCTAAAGTCTTAACTCTCTTCATTTAACTCCTAAAAGTATTAAAAATAAAAAAGATATTTACTAAATATCAATGTGCACCATTTATGGTACATGGTCTTTACAGTTATCATAATGCAGTGAATACATTGTATAAATATATGATAATCAGACATTTTCCTCTTTTTGAATCAACTGTATAGCTGAGTTATGTTTTCAGACTTTTATTAAGACTATAAAAAGTATTCCAATCCTAATTTTAAAATTACATTTTCAATAATACCATTAGATGAGTGTTATCCAGCCAGATAGTTTGGCACAAGTTTTTTTTTTTTTTTTTTTTTTTTTTTTTTTTTTTTTTTTTTTTTTTTTTTTTTTTTTTTTTGTTGTTGTTGTTGTTGTTGTTTGTGGGTTTTTTTTGCAGTCATGACTATCTTTTTACTTTACGTAAAATGATAAAGAATGGGCTGAACCATGAAGACTATTCTGTTTGGTGGAAGAGTTCATTATTCTGAGTGTTTTAGTTAGGATTTCACTTCTGTAATGAAAAATCATGACCATAGCAACTCTTATAAGAACAACATTTAATTGGATCTGGCTTACAAGTTCAGCCCATTGTCATCAAGATGGAAGCATGGCAGCACCCAGGCAGGCATACCATAGGAGGTGCTGAGAGTTCAACATCTTGTTCCAAAGGCAAACAGGAGAAGTCTGGCTCCCATGTGGTCAGGAGGAAGGACTCATTGTCCAACCCACGACAACCCACTTCCTCCAACAAGGCCACAGCTATTCCAACAAGGCCATACCTCGTAATAGTGCCACTCCCTAGGCCAAGCATATTCAAACGGCCACACTGAGCATACAGAACTTTCAAAGCAAGTGAGCTTATACATGATGTAATTCTAAGGATATTCTTACTGATCAACTTCCTTCCACAGATCATGATAACATTGAAATGACAAAAGCAAGCTGTGCTTCTATGCTGATGACCCCACAAAGAAAATTCTAGTTCAGTGGAAAAGAACTTGTTCATGAAACCTTTCTACTCCATGCTAGAATGTTGGCTAGCTTAATCCTCTATAGATCTTATGTAGGTAAAATATAGGCTGTGAGTTCATATTTCTAGTAATTTTGCAATCTCAGAATACACCTTTGCTCTGGTCTTCCTAAACCTCTGACTTACAATTTGTTAATTTTGAAATTAAAAAAAAATTTTTTTGCTTAAAAAAAAAAGAACTTGTTCATGAATATCAAAAGGTCATACTCTTACAACATGAACTATAAAAGTCAGCAACTAGATGTCTATAGTGTCTAAAGTGAAATAAACTTGAACAAATACAAAGAAGGAAGCCACAAGGTTCTCTTTTACCGAATCCATTAATGAAAATATCTGGGGATATTTTTACAGTATCATAATATCAGCTTCCAGCCATGTTGACTTTCTCTGGAGGGTGGGTGCAGTTGTTAGTGAGCAATGTAGATACGTATTAATTCATGAAGAACACATGTCTCATTCTCAAACATCCACAGAGATTTGGGACTAAAAACAACTGACGACGACATTAGTTAGACAACAGCCCTCTTACATTATGGGACAATACTGATCACCAAATTGACAATGAATTAGATGTTATGCTTCCTTCCTTTCTAAGTTTTTCAAGTTCCCACATCATCCTCTGGACAAATGCAGGGGTAAGGCATCTGGAAGCTGCACAGAGGGTCCTGTTTGGCTCCTCAGTCTAGGTCTCGAGGTCAAAGATCACAGAGTGCTTACAGTTGCGGTATTTCACAGTCCGTCTTTCCATCCCTTCTGGTGAATGCGTGCTGTGCTAGAGCCCATCGCTTTGCTCCCCCTCCCCTTCTGTGTGCTACTTCCCTCTTTTGTCTACTTCACTCCTTACCTAGTTCTTAGCAGTCATCCTGAGACACAGTCATCCTTTTAGTGATTCACAGAATTTGTAATTCCAGACTCAAGATATGCTAGTCATGCGACCTACTTGCAGGGGCAGGTCACGTTTGCTAAAGTCCTTTTCAGTCTCTATGTTGTTATATTCTGTGTGTCCATGTTAGCATACAAGAGTTCCTGCACACACAAACACTGAACAACAAGCCGTTAGATATTTGCTTAAATAGTGTATGCTTCATTCAATCATGAAATGCATATATGCCAAAAAGTCTTAACATATTAGAATTAGATCAGGGCTATTAACATTCTCAGAAACTTCTTTCTGGATAAGATTTAACAGCAAAATCATCAAAAAAGAAAAGGCTAACTTGACAAATTGAAGAGTTAAACAGTAGCATTTCCCTTTGTACCTAGAACAATATGTTGGCATTTTCTTTTGTTTGCTAAATACGTGTTAAACTCAGAGTCAAGATGTGATGTATAACATCTGGGAAATGTATATTAAGGAAGAGGAGGACAGAATTCCTTTAGGGCATTGATTACATGACCCCAAAATAGTAATATAGGTGTCCCTCCTAGACACAGTGTCACAGTCCATAAATTCAGTTACCTGTGTTCGGCAGCCATATCAAAAAGTCAAATGAAAATTCCTGAAGTGAACAATTCAGAAGCTTTACACCATGTTGTAAGTAATGCTATGCTATACCCTGCTGCTCCTTCCTTAGGACCATGAACCACCTCTTTGGTCAGTGTGTCCATGCAGTCAGTATTTTAGTCACATACTATTACAAAGCTGCCATCTGTCCCCAGATCAGCCTTCATGCCATCACATTCCTCATTATCACCTACCTTTCTTTTACTAAGTAATGGCCCCAAAGAACAAGAGTAAAGAGGCTGGCAAGGTCACTGCAGACCACTGGCCGCCATGTTTTATCATCAGCCACCATGGATGATCCCCTACTGTGTTTCATTTGTAAATTAAAATTTACAAGGAGTATGTGCATATAGGATGAAAACAGCACATGCAGGTTTCAGACATGCTCTGTAGTTCTTAGAACACTGTAGGGAATAGAGCAGCCTTGACTGAGTATGTGTTGCTGTCATGGCCAAGGACTGAACACACATACTCATGGTAATGGCAAAGCCTTTCCCAGATTTTTTTTAAATTAGATATTTTCTTTATTTACATTTCAAATGTTATCCCCATTCCTAGTTTCCCCTCCAAAAATCCCCTATTCCCTTCTCCCTCCCCCTGCTCCCCAAGCCACCCACTCCCATTCCTGGTCCTGACATTCCCCTATACTGGGGCATAGAACATTAACAGGGCCTAGGGCCTTTCCTCCCATTGATGACCAACTAGGCCATCCTCTGCTACATATACAGCTAGAGCCACAAGTTCCACCATGTGATTTCTTTGATGGGTGGTTTAGTTCTGAGAAGTTCTGAGGGGTACTGGTTAGTTCATATTGATTTTCCTCCAATGGGGCTTCAAATCCCTTCAGTTTCTTGCGTACTTTCTCTAGCTCCTTCTTTGGGGAACCTTGTGCTTCGTCCAATGGATGATTGTGAGCATCCACTTCTGTATTTGCCAGGCACTGGCAGAGCCCCTCAGGAGACAGCTAGCAAGCTCTTGTTGGCATCTGCCATAGTGTCTGGGTTGGTGGTTTTTTATGGGATGGATCCCCAAGTGGGGTAGTCTCTGGATGGTTGTTCCTTCAGTCTCTGCTCTGAACTTTGTCCCTCTAATTCCTTCCATGGGTATTTTGTTCTCCCTTCTAAGGATTCTGAGCTTCTGGGCTAATATCCACTTATCAGTGAGTGCATATCATGTGTGTTCTTTTGTGATTGGGTTACCTCACTTAGGATGATATCCTCCAGATCCATCCATTTGTCTAAGAATTACATAAATTCATTGTTTTTTAATAGCTGTGTAGTACTCCATTGTGTAAATGTACCATATTTTCTGTTATAGACCAAATGGATTTAATAGATATCTATAGAACATTTGATCCTAAACAAAAGAATATACCTTCCTCTCAGCACCTCATGGTGCCTTCTCCAAAACTGACCATATAATTGGTCACCAATCAGGCCTCAACAGATACAAAAAAATATTGAAATAATCCTATGTACCCTATCAGATCACCATGAATTAAGGCTGATCTTCATTAACAACATAAATAATAGAAATCCCACATACACGTGGAAGCTGAACACCACTCTATTCAATGATAACATGATCAAGGAAGAAATAAAGAAAGAAATTTAAAAACATTTTAGAGTTTAATGAAAATGAAGCCACAGCATACCCAAAATTATGGGACACAATGAAAGCAATCCTAAGAGGAAAACTCATAGATCTGACTGCCTCCAAAAAGAAACTAGAGAGAGCATACACTAGCAGCTTGACAGCACACCTAAAAGCTCTAGAACAAAAGGAAAGCAAATTCACCAAAGAGGAGTAGACGGCAGGAAATAATCAAACTCAGAGCTGAAATCTACCAAGTGGAAACAAAAAGAATTATACAAAGAATCGACCAAACCAGGAGCTGGTTTTTTGAGAAAATCAACAAGATAGATAAACCTTTAGCTAGACTAACTAGAGGCCACAGGAACAGTATCCTAATTAACAAAACCAGAAATGAAAAGGGACACATGACAACAGAATCTGAGAAAATCCAGAAAATCATCAGATTCTACTACAAAAGCCTATACTCAACACAACTGGAAAACCTGGATGAAATGGGCAATTTTCTAGACAGATACCATGTACCAAAGTTAAATCAGGATCAGATTAATGATCTAAACAGTTCCATATCCGCTAAAGAAATAGAAACAGTCATTAATAGTCTCCCAACCAAAAAAAAAAAAAAAAGCCCAGGAACAGATGGATTTAGTGCAGAGTTCTATCAGACCTTCAAAGAAGATCTAATTCCAACTCTCTTCAAACTATTCCACAAAATAGAAACAGAAGGTACTCTACCGAATTGGTTCTATGAAGCCACAATTACTCTGATACCTTAACCACACAAAGACCCAACAAAGAAAGAGAACTTCAGACCCATTTCCCTTACAAATATTGATGCAAAAATACTCAATAAAATTCTTGCAAACTGGATCCAAGAACACATCAAAATGATCATCCATCATGATCAAGTAGGCTTCATCTCAGGGATGCAAGGATGGTTCAATATATGGAAATCCATCAACATAATCCACTATATAAACAAACTCAAAGAAAAAAACCATATGATCATCTCATTAGATGCTGAGAAAGCATTCTACAAAGTCTAATACCCTTTCATGATAAAAGTCTTGGAAAGATCAGGAAATCAAGGCCCAGACCTAAACATAATAAAAGCAATATACTGCAAACCAGTAGCCAATATCAAACTAAATGGTGAGAAACTGCAAGCAATCCCACTAAAATCAGGGACTAGACAAGGCTGCCCACTTTCTCCCTACCTATTCAATATAGTACTTGAAATCCCAGCCAGAGCAATTAGACAACAAAAGGAGATCAAAGGGATACAATTTGGAAAAGAAGAAGTCAAAATATCACTATTTGCAAATGCTATGATAGTATATATAAGTGACCCCAAAAATTCCACCAGAGAACTCCTAAACCTGATAAACAACTTTATTGAAATAGTTTGATATAAAATTAACTCAAACAAATCAATGGCCTTTCTCTACACAAAGGATAAACAGGCTGTGAAAGAAATTAGGGAAACAATATCCTTCAAAATAGTCAAAAATAATATAAAATACCTTGGTGTGACTCTAACTAAGGAAGTGAAAGATCTGTATGATAAAAACTTCAAGTCTCTGAAGAAAGAAATGGAGAAAGATCTCAGAAGATGGAAAAAATTTCCCATGCTCATGGACTGGCAGGATTAATATAGTCAAAATGGCTATCTTGCCCATACAATCTACAGATTCAATGCAATCCCCATCACAATTCCATTTCAATTCCCTACAGAGTTAGAAAGGGCAATTTGCAAATTCATCTGGAGTAACAAAAGTCCTAGGATAGCAAAAACTATTCTAAACAATAAAAGAACCTCTGATGGAATAACACACACCCCCCCCCCCCCCCCCGACCTCAAGCTATACCACAGAGCAATTGTGATAAAAATTGCCTGGTACTGGTACAGTGACAGATAGGTAGATCAGTGGAACAAAACTGGAGACCCAGAAATGAACCCACACACCTATGGTCACTTGATCTTTGACAAAGGAGTGAAAACCATCCAGTGGAAAGAAGACAGCATCTTTAACAAATGGTGCTGGCTCAACTGGATGTTAGCATGTAGAAGAATGTGAATGGATCCATTCTTATCTCCTTGTACAAAAATCAAATCTAAGTAAATCAAAGACCTCCACATAAAACCAGATACACTTTAACTTATAGAGGAGAAAGTGAGGAAAAGCCTCAAAGATATGGGCACAGGGGAAAGATTCCTGAACAGAACACCAATGGCTTGTGCTGTATGATCACAAATCAACAAATGGGACCTCATAAAATTGCAAAGCTTCTGTAAAGCAAAGGACACTGTCAATAAGACCAAAAGGCAACCAACAGATTGGGAAAAGGTCTTTACCAATCCTAAATCTGATAGGGGGCTAATATCCAATTTATATAAAGAACTCAAGAAGTTGAACTCCAGAAAACCAAACAACCCTATTAAAAATGGGGTGCAGAGCTAAACAAAGAATTTTTGACTGAGGAATACTGAATGGCTAAGAAGCACCTAAAACATGTTGAACATTCTTAATCATCAGGGAAATGCAAATCAAAACAACCCTGAGATTCCACCTCACACCAATAAGAATGGCTAAGATAAAAAAAAAAGTCAGGTGACAGCAGATGCTGGTGAGGATGTGGAAAGAGGAACGCTCCTCCGTTGCTGGTGGGACTGCAAGCTGGTGCAACCACTCTGGAAATCAGTTTGGCAGTTCCTCAGAAAATTGGACATAGTTCTACCAGAAAATCCAGCAATACCACTCCTGGCCATATACCTAGAAGATGCTTGAACATGTAATAAGGACACATGCTCCACTATGTTCATAGCAGCCTTATTTATAATAAGCTTTCCCAGATTAGGCTCAGGAAAATGACATTCTTCTCTCCTAGCCTTAAAGTGAATGCTGATAGTACATGCAGAAACTGTCTACCATATTTCTCTTCCCAATACTGTCACAATATTTACTACCTGAAGACTATCCCCTTATAGAGATGGTACCTATGGAGACTAGTTAAGCCTGCCTCTTGCTCAGCTGTATGTAACAACCTGATTCCTTCTTTATCTACATGTGGTGACCCTGGCTTCTTGTTTAGCAAGAGCCTGCCTCCCTCCACACACACCCATTTAATACATAATAAAGATGCTGCGATCCCAGATACTGAAGCTTCTCCAACAGAATCCAACAGCTTTTCTATGTGTCCATGGTTTTTATTTCTCCATTCCCTCAATGCCACAGTCAGGCTAATCCCTGGAGCTGTGTGTAGACATGATAGAGCACATCCCCTAAAATAACATGAGTTATGGTATGTACTATGTATACATAGCATATACACAGTATACATAGTGACTTATCTCTATTTTGATATCATAAAGGACTTTATAATATAAACTGAACCAAGTCTAGAAGTGAGTGGCATACTACTGCCCTGACAGAAGTTAGATATTAGTTTTATAGTTTGGTACTAAGATGTACTTATGTACCATGGCTCACTCTAAAGTGAAGGTGACTGTGCTCACCTTGAGATGCCAGCTGTCCTTTAAGACCCACACTTGCTACTTGACTGTGAGTTTTACAAGCTTAATCGGAGTATTTTCCAAGAAGAATCTCAACTTTCATGTTTAAAAAAAGGTTGGATGGGAGCAGAAAGGAAGTTGACAGAATGTTTTAAGAGAAAATGCCCCAGTCCCATGCAAAGGCAGACACATCAGAATTAACCATGGAAACTGTTAGAGCCAGAAGTTTGGAAAGATGTATTACAAATCCTGAAAAGTAACAACTGCCAAACTCAGAATATTATACCCAATAAAACTATCTATTAAAATTGAAGAAGAAATGAAAACTTTCTGTTACAAAAAACAGACTAAAGGAATATATTACCAGGAAGTACAGAGGATCCTAGAAGACATGCTGTAGACTGAAGAAATGATTAGACAATCCAAAGAGGCAACAGAGGGAAAACACAAAATAACAGAGCAGTTAACTAAAACAAGTCTAAAAAACATCACAAAATGCACAAAGTTATAGGAATCAATACATATGTATTTTAATAAATGACTGTAACTCTGAATGATTTCATTTCACCAATAAAAGAATGCAGATTCTCACTGGATTAAAAAGAGCAGGAGCCATCTTTTCTGCTGCTCCCAAGAAACACACCTCACTGTCAAAGACAGAAAATACCACAGGATGGATAAAGAAAAGCACTCTAAACAAATAGAACTAGGAAACAAGCAGGCATAGTTATTCTAATATCAAACAAAATAATTTCAAACTAAAGCTAGTTGGAAGAAATGAAGTTCACTTCACACTCAGGATGATATAACAGCACCAAACATAGGTACTCAGAGTTTCATAAACTAGATGTAAATCCAAGATAGCAATGGTGGAAGATTTCAATGTCCCACTGTCACTAGTAGACAGGTCATGAGGACAAAAGATAACAACAAAGAAACATGAGAGTTAAGGGAAACTATAAGTCAATGGACCTAAAAGCCATCTACAGAACATAGCACCAAAACACTACAAAATGTCCACTCTTCTTGGCAACTCGTAGAACAGTCTCCAAAATAGAACACATGTTATGCTATATAGCAACCCTCTGCAAATCTAGAAATATTTAAATAATTTCTATATTATAATTTAACTACAATGGAATAAAGTTAGATATCACCAGAGAGAAAACCTAGAGAAAGCTCACTAATTCATAAAGATTAAACAATATACTATTCAACAATGAATAATGAAAAATTAGGAAGAAAATAAAACAGTTCCTAGAATTCATAATGAAAATGACCATATAAGATAACAAATTATACTATGGAACACAATGAAGGCATTTATAAGAGGAACACTCATTGTCATATTCTTTAAACTAAAGGCTTTGAGAGTTATCAGATAGTTTAGTGATATACTTTACTGCCTTGGACAAACAAGAATGAACCAGACTTCAATGCAATAGGAAGAAATACTTAAGACCAGAGAGACATGACCTTGGTTCTTTGAAAAGAAGATCAGAATTAACAAATGCTTAGCTGAATTAATCAAAAGAAAGAGAAAACGCCCAAGTTTAACAAAAAGAGAGTAATAAAAAGGGAGACATTGCGACAGATACCAATACAATCCATTTAAATAAAACTCTGTTCTACTAAATAAAAAAAAAAATCTAAAAGGAATGAATAAGCTTCCAAATGTATACTACTAACCAAAATTAAGCCATGATGAATTAATTTTAACAGACATTGAAATTTCTGGCAAATTTAAGTTAGCTTGACACAAGCTAGAGTCATTTTGGCAAAGGGAACTTCATTTGAGAAAATACACACATTCCAGATGGGTCTGTGGTGCTGCATTTTTTGACTGATGTTTGATGTGGGAAAGCCCAGCTCACTATGGAGGTATCACATATGTGCTGTTGGTCATGAATGCAATAAGAAATTTATGCCCCAGTACAGGGGAACGCCAGGGCCATTATGTGGGAGGGGGTGGGTAGGGGAGCAGGGCGGGGATGGGGGAGGGTATGGGGAAATTTCTGGATAACACTTGAAATGTAAATGAAGAAAATATCTAATAAAAGAAAAAGAAAACAAGCTAGGCAAGGCATGGAAACCATCCAGTAAGCAGCATGCATCCACAACCTCTCCATTAGCTTTTACCTCCAGCTTCCTGATTGAAGTTTCTGCCCCGACTTCACTGGACAAGAGAGTGTGACCTGGGAGTTGTAAGGTGTAATAAACCATTACCTCCCCATTGCTCTTGGCTATGGTGTTTTATCAGAGCAATAGAAAAGTAACTAAGGCAGACTTGTACTCACAAACGAGATTGAAGCAATAATAAAAACTCTCTGAACTAAAAATAAAAGCTCAGGACCAGATGGTCACTGCAGAATTTCACCAAACCTTCCAAGAAGTCTTATCAGTAATAATACTCAGATTATTCCATAAAAAGAATAGAAAGGTGGCTCTCCAAGCTCCTTTCATGAAGCCAGTATTACACTGATACCGAAGTCCGATAATGTGTCCAATGAGTCATTCTGATGAATATAGACCAAACAAGAAAAAGAAAGATCACAATAGACACATCCAAAAGATCATTTGTCATGATCAAGTTGAGGAAGCTGGATTGGGGAAGTGAGTGTAGATATAATCAAAATACATTGTATACATTAAAAACAAATAAGCAAACTTCAAAAGACATGTGAGTGGGCTTCCGCCTCGATCAGAATGCTTGTGGCTTGGGTCATAGATGCTTTGTTTTTATTTCCATCTGTTGCTAGGAAGAAGATCATCCCATGAAGATCAGCAGGATCCAGTCATCAAATCTTACTCCATAGAACTGTTTTTTAACAATAGCCCTGGGCTCTTTGAGAATGATTTTTCTTGTGGTAATGCAGGCCTAGAATGTTAGCACTTGGCTCCAGCTGTTATCCAGCTTCTAACAACAAGCTCCCAGAAGTGCCCAATTAGAAGTCAGGATTACAAACCCTATCTCGCTTGTTTTGTTTTTTGTATGTGTGATTTCTTTCTTTCTTTCTTTCTTTCTTTCTTTCTTTCTTTCTTTCTTTCTTTCTTTCTTTCTTTCTTTCCGTTTGTATGTATGTATGTATGTATGTATGTATGTATGTATGTATGTATGTATGAATTTACTTACTTACTATTTTTATATCCCAATCACTGCCCCATCTCCTGGTACCCCCTCACAAAGAACAATAGAAGGTAAAGAAGTTTGTGACAGCAGTCATCAGTAGTTCCCTATGCGTGTGTGCAAACAATTAAATGATAAACTATTCTGTGAAGAATCGTTTATATATTTAATGCATGTAGCAATTTTATCATAATAATTTTAACATAAATAATCTTACATATTTTTATATTCTGCAATAGGAATAACCAAGAAATGATGAAATGTCTCTGAAAAATGAATGTAAAGTGTCAGTTGTACAAGTAAGTCTTTCTGAGCCCTAAAATGTAAGAACAAGAAAACTGTCAGTCTAAACTGCCAAACTCCTGCTTGTTGGGAAGTCTGGTCTCATCTGAAAATGCACAGATCTAAGCTCTGCCACATACACTGCTCTGCAGGAAGTCTGAGGAACACAATCAGACATTTTCTGGAACGTCATAGCTACACTTAGCCCCATCTTGTGGCTTCCATTATGCCCTTGAAATGTCCCTCAGTTGTACGGTAAATTGGAAATACACAGTTATGGTTTTGTGCCCTCTGTCTATAATTTGAGTTTGAGTTTACTCCCATACCACACAGACGTGCCTTAGTGCTTTTATTGTAAATAATTTACACCAGAAATGCTGAATCATGAAACTGAGGTCAGGGAAGTTGTTATTTAAGCAAACAAAATCAATCCTGAATCACTTTAGGCTTCATGCCCTGTAACTTCTCTGACAAGAACTGGTGGGCTTGATGTGGGAGCTGATGAATATTGGGGTGACTGCTGCCAATCAGAAGCACCCCCTTCTCCCTGAACTTATGAACCTCCTTGATGAAGCTCACTTTCCCTTGGGATAATCTTGCCCACCTTGTTCTGCGCAGACCAAAATGGTAATGCAAATTTCTTTAATGCAAAGAAAATAAATAGCAAGAAACTCAATTTGATAAACAATTTTAAAGAAAACTAAAATTTGTTATGCATCTATTTCCTCTGAGAACAGAGTGCTTAGGGGCAGGGTTTGGTCCATGACAATTGCTCTCATCTATATCTCAGAGTTAAGCCTGTGTCATGAGAATTATCATCAAACACTGGTCATAGGTTGCAGGCCTGGCAAATCCAAGTCTTTGGGAAGCTGGGGGAGGAGGACTGTCCTAAGTAGCATGGTGAAACTGTCTTAAAAATAAAAGTAAAAGGTGGCTTGTGGATATAAATCTCCCTCGTGTGCACAAGGTCACAGGTTCAATACCAGCCGTATACAGTTTTTCAAGGGAGTCACTGAAACTCATCTTCTCACAAGTTCATTTCCCATTACCAAAAAATGAATAAAGCCTGAGAGTTAAAGACTTAGCACCCACAATTCAATCGTGTTCTAGTGAGAGGACATAGGAAGGCAGTGCTCAGGCAGGACAACTGTGATGGCTGGCTTGTCTGAGGACCCCACAGGCATCTGTGCTCATCTATCCAAGGGGGACTGTTAAAGTGTCCTGGGAAAAAAGGACATGGCAATAGGACATGAAAGATGGGCATAGAAACAAAGTGCAGATGGGGATGAAAGGGGAATCTGGAGCATGCTGGACTGGGTAGTGGGAGCCTGGATAAGAGCCACAAATGGAGAGAGACATAGAAACACAGCTTCTCAAGGAGCCCTGGGTTTACACGCATGCAGCTGTGTGAGGCAGGTACCTCATGGCCACCTCCTATCCCATCATCGATCTGTCTATATGTCCTTTGTAAAAACATCTAATGACAACTCAAGTCTCCTGCTACTCAACAGCTGTTTGTAAACACACAAACCAATGAGGGTGCTGTGAGACACAACCATAAACTGAGACACAAATCCAACACATCTGGAATACCGCGAGCAATAGTACCTGGGTGGTATCGTCATGCTGATTTCAAGCAAAGCTTGGAACTAAAAAGATGATTTACAAACACATGCATGCATCCATGGTGTTTACACATACACACACACACACACACACACACACAGAGAGAGAGAGAGAGAGAGAGAGAGAGAGAGAGAGAGAGAGAGAGAGAGAGGAGAGAGACAGAGAGAGGTAAACTAGGTATGAGGAAACATGAGACACAATAATAGTAAAGAAAACAGAACCTACTGGAGCTGCAATCTGGGTTGGTATTCTTCAATGTCACCTTACTTTGGGATAAGTGATGACATTCAAGGAAAGAGATCCTGTGCCTAGACAGAACTCAAATGTAAGTTAAGTACATCTCTGCCTTTGAGGACTTAGAGATAGGTTCTATTAGGTTATAAATGTGAAGTTGTCATCCGTATGATTTGACACCCAGCAGGTGTTTTAGTGGGTTCAGCAGGTTCTGACACTGTCACTATGTCACTGTAGCTGAAATAGCAGCAGAAAGGGAAAGATAATCCATCAACAGTCTCAGTCGCTTTGGTCCATGGGTGCTTAGTCCCTGTGCTTCTGGGTCGTGGTGAAAGAGACATCATGCCAGAGGGCATAGCAGAGCAAAGCTGCTTACCGCAGAGTAGCTGGAAAGCAGAGAGCTGGAAGAATGCAGGTGGGGACAAGACTTCTCATTCCAGAGTAAGTCCTGAATATCTGCTTTTACCAAAGAGGCTCTAGTTCTCCCACTCCACCCCACCCCACCCCACCCCAGTGGTACCACTGTGTTATGAAACCATCAAGAGCCTGATCCACATGCTCCCATCACTTCCCTAAGGCCCATTCCGTAGGAGGGAGTGGATTAAGTGGAGTACCTTCATATCCAAACCACGAGAGTTAGCAGAAGAAAGAAGCTGTATCCTCTCTGTAGTGACATCAGTCAGGCCTCAACCATCCCACTTGGCAAGACACCCTCAGCCACAAAGGGCATTGGCCAGGCGGAACAGGGCACAGACAGTAAGGAACTTTAGAATGATCTGATATTCATAGTTGTCTCAAATGCCCCTATGTCTGCTGGGTAACGGAAGGGTGATCTTAGAAACAGTCTGAGGAACCAGGAGCTCAGGGACTCATCCTTCAAGAGATTTCTCACAAGAGGCACCAGCCTGTTCTTGTTGGGTGATTGCTTTACCTATTCAAATATCTTTTTTCAATTATTTTCCCAGATTCAACCCCAAATCAAGTACAGACTGCAAGACCCTGGCTTATAAGCATGTTACATAAGCTTACCTGCCTACTGACCTAGCCTAACCACCATATTTTCCATTCTAATCTTATTCTCCAAAATATAAGTAACCAAAGCCCAACTTCTCCCTAAGAAATTTCCCAGCAATATTAGAATATGCACTCTGGAGTGCAGAGACCTGAATTATAATTCTGGCTCTCCTCCCAATGGAGTGGACCAACATAACACATTCTCTGTCTCTGGGCCCTACGTTCTCCATCAGTGAGAGGGCAGTGACGCTCTACCACAGCGTCATCTAATTTAATCCTTTATTTAATCGCTCTAAGACACACATAAAGGATTAAGTTAGGTGATATAAGTGACAGAGAGATAGACTTGACACTTCATTTTCCCCTCTCTCTGGTATTTTATAGTATGGAAAAGCAAGTAATGTTGAGTAGAAGATTTATTATGCAGTCCTCAGAGCTGAAGGCATGAGGTGGAGTGACAAGCTCTGAGACAGATAACAGACTAAGAATGGTCTAAGGGACAATGACATCCATACCACACTCAGTGCAGGGGCCTAATAGCAGATGGTTTTAAGGTCACCAAGGAACAATAGAAAGTGGTGGAAAAAGGACAGAGTGTTACTAAAGATACACATTCTGTGTGTGTGTGTGTGTGTGTGTGTGTGTATGTGTGTACATAACAAACTCCAGTAGGTTTTTTTTATTATCATCATTGTTATTATTTTAAAGACTGCAGGAATTCTAAAGTTTGGAATGTTTAAGTTGGGTTATTTTTTTTTATCTTTTTATTAAACGTTTTGCATACTTTATGTTTTGATCATAATTTTTTCTGTCCCCCAATTTCTCTCAGATCATCTCCATCTCCCTACCCACATAGTTTCCTATCTGCTCTCCCTCTCAAAACAAAAATAAAGCCAGAAAAAAACAACAAAAAGATGAAAGTCAAGATGAATTTGAGAATTGCTCTTTCCATGTATTTGAAGAATTGTGTTGGGATTTTGATGGGGATTGAATTGAATCTAAAGATTGCCTTTGCGAGGATGGCCATTTTTGCTATGTTAATTCTGCCAATCCACAAGCATGGGAGATCTCTCCATTTTCTGAGATCTTCTTCGATTTCCTTCTTGAGAGACTTGAAGTTATTGTCATACAGGTCTTTCACTTATTTGGCTAGCGTGACCCCAAGATAATTTTATATTATTTGTGGCTATTGTGAAGGGAGTTGTTTTTCTAATTTCTTTCTCCACCTGTAAAATAAACTAAAAAGAAAAGAAAATTATGAAGACAAAAACTAACAAAACAATAAAAAAACTACATACATGCACACACACATACACAAACATGCAGTCACATACACGCACATACATATACACAAACATAAACACACACATGCACACTCACACATGCACAGACATGTACACAAACATGCACATTCACACAATGAGCACAGACACACACACACACACACACACACACACACACACGTCTATTTGTGTTAGCAACTACTCACAGCCATGAAGCCTGCCTTGGACTGTGGTTGCTATACCAAGAGACATGCCATTAGAGAAAACTGGCTTTCCCTTTCCAAGCAGGTATCAATTGCAAACAGCTTCTTGGTTAGAGATGAGACTATGTGCCCATGTTCCCTTCTCGGTGCTAGGATTTGGTCTGGTTTGAACCTGTGCAGATCTTCCATGAATTGTCACAGTCTTTGTGAGTTACTGTATGTGTCAGTCCTGTTATGTTTAAAGATACTGTTTCTTTCGAGTCCTCCACTACATCTCCTGCCTAGGTCCCTGAACCTGAGGCCAGGGCTTTGATGATGACATCATGTTTAGCTTCTGTCACTGTCTTTATATTGTCTAGTTGTGGGTCTCTATTCACTAAGATATACTGTAAGAAGCTTCTGTACTAAGGGCTGAGTGGGGCGCTAAGATATGGATACCAAGATATGTCATTAGGAGTATCTTATTGCTATATTCTTTTAGCAGAATAACAGTAGTTATTCTCCCATCGGTTCTTGACCTAGCTAATCTCAGGCTCTTGGTCACTCTAGCTGTGTCATGCATGGGTTTTATCTCATGGAGTGGGACACAGGTTACTAAAGATACATGTTATCTGAGAGATAAAGAGATGTATGTGAGTTCACATGTGTATATTAAAAACTCCTGTAAATATATCATCATTTTTATTTTTTATTATTTCTTTGAAATTTTTACATAATGTGATTTGGGCATATTCATCATCTCTTCACCAACGCTTCCAAGACCCATCTTCCCTTTCCTTCTAACCACCAATTTTCCCCCTTTGACTTTTTTCTCATCAAGACTAAGTTGTACTACCGTAATATTCTTTGATATGTGATTTCCATCTGCAGTGTGG
This sequence comes from Mus minutoides, assembly GCA_902729485.2. Taxonomy (NCBI): domain Eukaryota; kingdom Metazoa; phylum Chordata; class Mammalia; order Rodentia; family Muridae; genus Mus; species Mus minutoides. Next base: position 409,649 of record LR749812.1, read on the forward strand.
CTGGCTTATTAGGGACTATATATACTCTTAGAGAGAATGACCCTTCATTTCTTAGCAGCCATCAAATGACAATGGCTACTTGGCTAGGGATGGAACTTCATGCCCAGCTCCTCTCTGCATTTTGGGACTTGGTCTGTTTTGCACTTGCACAGGTCTTAAGCATATACTGTTACACTGTAGCTAGCTACCACCTCTAGCTGTTACACACTTTCTGCCCCCTGATTCCTGAACCTTAAAAAGAGGGCACATCAATATATATATATATATATATATATATATATATATATATATATATATATATATATAGTTAGGGTTGAACATTCTGTGATCTCTTACTCTCTGCATCTTGGCTGATTGTGGGTCTGTGGTGATCACCATCTGCTAGTGGTTAGCACAGATGCCCTCCAAGGCATGAATTCCTGACATCACCTTTCAGAGTCATCCTTCTCTGTTACCTTTATCCCAGCCACACAGCACAGAGGAGGTACAACCTCAAGTATAGCAGAATTAGTTCAAAACAGAGGCAAGGACTGTCATGGAGAAGTGTATAGTGACATGCGGGAGTTGTCATTTTCTAATGCTATTAATGTAACTGTGCATATTTGGTCCTGAGTTTGTTCTGGCATCTTGACGTCATTTATGATCTTGAGCAATAAGAATCTACTTCTGTAGTGGTATCACAGTGGTTTATAAGTACGAACTTATAGTCACCCTTACAGGGCAGGGATATGTCTGAAGACCTGATTAACTCGGCCTTCCCAACAACTGACAGGAGAGCAGGTGCTCTTTGGTTTTTCATGGATAAACTGAGGCACAGAGCGGAGTAGCCCACAGCCATCTACAATCACATTCAACAGTCTAAAACCCATTTGAAAACTTCTCATATTACGATGAGAAATTCTCTTTGAAATGCTGCTGTATCGGTTAAACACTATTCTATGAGTATTTCTCCAACATAAATCAAGACACAGACAGACACAGCATGGGCTCGGGGCTTCACCCTGAGGGCTGTTTCTTCTCCACAGGGTGAACCCCTCAGCTCACTTTTTTGCCTGGGTGTGGCTTTTGGCAATAGAAGCCGTATGCATTCATCCTTCCAGGAGCAGCAAGAGCTCTTTCAGCCCTAATTCCACCAGAGCTAACTGATGACAAACCTGTCTTCCACTGTGATTGTCTCAGCTGCTACTCAGAAGGTCCTGAGGGATCTGAGGAAATGCATGGATGGAAATCAATTTGCCTCAGTCACCAGGGACTGAAGGAACCATCAGTTCTGGCACATCTGTTACCACATAGGTGCTGAGAAGGTACATACATGCCCACATGTACCTAGACAAGTGCAGATAAGAGGGAGTTAGACCACTGTGCTGACCCTTGCATGGATGGCCAGAGGTAGAGCCACACTGTTCTTGCAAGTTGGTACATTTTTAAAGATAGTTTTACTGGGAGTCGGGGTGGGGGCACCTGCAGTATCCATCAGGAAAAGAAAAGAGCTGCCTGTAGCAGCTGAAGAACAAATGGAGTAGGGGAGGGCAAGCAAGAAGGACAAGATGGAAGCACAAGGTTCTCCAAGACACCAGTTATGCAAGTGTTCTGGCATCCCTTCTAATGAGATCCAGCAACAGAAAATGATGTCAATGCATCGCTTACAAGAAGCATGGCATGCAACTTCTCCTGCGTTTTACCTCCCATTTCACTCACATCAACTCTTCTGTCCACACTATTCACATGTATAAAACAATTAAAACAAAAACGAATTTCCTTTTGGCAACATAGTTATTTTCATCAGGAGAGACCCATCAGATAACCACAACTCCTGGGATCCTGATGCAGCTAACAGGATTAACGATTAGACAGCCCTAGTGGAGTTTGTAGCTACATCACTGGCTAACAAGTAAGTGACTATTGGCACTAGGGAGCCAGATACAGACAAAGGGCTCCTCTGTCCTCCATCCCACAACTAGCAGGATGCAGTGATGTCACTGACCCACAGCAAACCACCAGTTTTACTGTCACAAACAGGTGTTTCATCAGTTGGGTCTTGGTGCTGAACATGTTCTGGGAAAGGAAGAACATTCGAGCCAAACAGTAAATTCTTTCTCAGATGCTTGCCCATGGGCCAAATAGTATGTCCTCTTCAAACATGGAAAATAGACCTTAATGATCTGAGATGTCTAACCATTAGGGGACAGTAGGCCCAGCTATAACTACTGCCATCAAAGGACCTGAAGGAAGCAGTTGCTCGATTGTAAAGACAAACAAAGGAACAAGAGAGGACTATAGAGTGAACCCTAGTCACTTAAGTCCTTTGAGACTAGAAATAGCCAAAGTCCTAGTAGAGGCTTACAAGAAGAAGCTATCCTAAATACCTGGTATATTGGGATCTCCAAAAAGAGGGGTGGGGTAGAGTAGAGACCTTAACAGATCCGTACTCAAGGTTCCAGCTTGGAAACCTAGTCAGTGGTGAGCACTTGCCTAGCATGTGTGAGGCCCTGGGTTCAAGCCTCAGGTGAGGGTTGGGGAGTAGGTGATGGGCTGGGGGTGTGGCCAAGGCGTGTGATATATGTGTGAGGGAGGAAGTGCTAGGTCTGAGGGTGCAACTGAGTTTTGTTACAAATGCAGGGTGTGTAGGTTCCAGGGCACAGTGTGCAGCTCAGATGTACAGTGGCTTCCCACAGCTCTCTTCTCCTCACAGAGCCTATTTCTTCATCAGTACAGTCCCTGCCTCAGTGATCCCTGCACACTTGGCTCTGTATTTATACAAGGAAAAGACACCCCTGGGGAAGGAACTAGAATAAACAGTCCTGTGTGGCAAGGCTTGGCTAGCTAATCGGACCTGCCATTCTGTGTATGCAATGATTTGAAAGGGCCGGTGGCTGGGTGGAGCCTGACATGAAAGCTCTTACTCACTGCCTCAGTTGCTACAGATGCCTGCAAAGACCACAGCTGTCTAGATGTATGACCATGCTAGTCTTAAGACCTGGTGTGA
>LR749812.1:777908-872139 GCA_902729485.2 Mus minutoides
TATAAATCTTTCTAACAGTATTCTTTTGGCAGGCTGGAAAGAAAATAGTATGTATCTGTGATTTAGAGTCAGTTCTCTAAAAAGATTGCTATATTTTCCTCCACTTGGATTTTACTGCAATTTTTGTAGTTAATCACCTTGGGGTGATGGAGACTTTCAAGCCTGCCAAACCAGTAGAATTTGCTCATCCTGCTGCTCTCCTCTGACCATCTGTGGCACCTGGCACATTGACTGTTATGCTCTTTTTAAAATACCACCTTCCTCTGGTTTCCAGGAAAGAACATTCTCTGGGTTTTCCTTGCACATTTTCCTTACCAACTTATTTGCCGGATCACATCATGAAATATAGTTTCTCTAAGTTCATTTATGATTCATGAATTTCACATTCTCCCAGGACCATAGCCACACAATACGTACCAGGTTCCTAGACCTAATCTCAGTTGCTCTACTCTACAGAGACTCAATACTATATGCTCAGTCCACTGACATCTTGCTATCTCCACTAGGATAACCAAAAGGACACATTTCCAAGGATGAAGTACAACCACCAACAAATATCTGGAGAACTTTAAAACCTAGTAGTCACTCTTGTATTTCTGCCTCCCTACCAATGCTTCACCTCTGTCTCAAAAGGGACACCACTAGTGACTCTTAGTCCTGGTTTTTGCCACCATCCTCGCCCATGTCTACCATTTACTTAGCCTGCTTATAAGAGATGTTTGTCTGAAGAAGATATTGTTATCATTAGCAAAAGTCATCTAGTGGATTCAGTCAATTCCCATCATTCAAATACCTTAGGATAGTGGTTCCCAACCTTCCTAATGCTGTGACCTTTTAATGCTGTGACCTTTTAATACAGTTCCTCATGTTGTGGTAACACCCAATCATAAAACTATTTTCATTGCTACTGTTATGAATTATAATGTAAATATCTGTATTTTCTGGTGGTCTTAGGCAACCTCTGTGAAAAATTCACAACCTACTTTAGGAATTAATGAAAATTAATTAAATTAGGAATTAATGAGAACTGCTACTTTAGGAATTAATGAAAGTAAATTGTAAAGACAAATTGCTAAGAATATAGGGCACAGATGTGCTGAGGGTTACTTGCTTTGGGACTTCGTGTGAATCATTTGTGATGGTGGAAAGAACAAAGTGGTTACAGGGATCCAAATCCCTGGCCAAATAGCTAATGAAAGGTCATACTGTCACACTCAGTCTTAGCAACAGGCAATAAATTTGTTGAATCAGGTTTCTGCTCTTAAATTTAAAGGGATAAATTAGTCACTTCAACATTTCAATTTGTAAAAAAAACAAATAACTCTTTCTCTCGATCCTCTGAAGAGCAAAGAAATCCATGACACTAGACTTGTGTCCAGTTACTTTGCCAGGACAGCAAATAGATGCCTCTGGGCCTTCAAGTGTTTTCCAAGAAGGAATAGGTCACCAGTTCCTTATGGTAGTCAAAGGGATTTGCTTGTTGGTATATGAACTCTTGTATTGAAACTAAGCAATACATAAGTGTTTGAGTCTCCTACATACAAGAGTATGTCTTCATGTTTAAGGAAATTCTCAACATATTTAAGGAGAAAATACTTTTGTGTGTGTGTGTACAATGACCTCTGCACTGGTGGAATACACAGAAGAGCACAAACACATTCATCTTGGAGTGAGGAACAGAAGCAAGGATGAAGTCAGGGTCCTGCTAGTGGCTTCTGTCATTACTGAAATGTGCCATTTTATCATTTATAAAATGATGATTTTATAATTTTAAGAGAAATTTAATTTTAAAATTAAAGCAAAGACTATGGAAATATAAAAACTCACAACTACTGTGTAAAGATAAGGGGAGTTTTAGTTGGTGTGACATTTCTTTGGATAGTCGGTTCAACTTAGACCTAGATTCTCAATTATAACAATAGCCTCATAAAGTACACATTATTGTGCCCATTCATAAATAAGAGAATTGAAACTCTGACTTCAAGAGTTGTGGTCATACAGACTCTATATGCCCCAGAACAGGGGAATGCCAGGGCCATTACGTGGGAGGGGGTGGGTAGGGGAGCAGGGCGGGGACGCGGGAGGGTAAGGGAAAATTTCTGGATAACATGTGAAATGTAAATGAAGAAAATATCTAATAAAGAGAAAAATAAATAAATAAATAAATAAATGAAAAAGAGTTGGCACACCCAACAACTGGATGGTCAAATGTTCCCAGGCCATTTTTCATGCTGGAAAATAATTTCAACCTCTTACTCTTGTCTCAGTCTTTGAGAACTTGAAGCTCTCTCACCCTCTTATCTGAAGACATTCACTGAAGGGCCTCATGGATAGCACGAGAGAAGAATGTTGCCAGAGAATGATGTAGGGTTAGCAGTGAAGCATGCTATAGGGGAAAGGGGAGCCTGACACTGGAGGGACCCTGATCCCACTAGTCTGGGATTGGCACTTAGTTCCTGGCAAGAATGACCACCTTTGTGGTCCTTCTTTGCAGTCTTTTTCTCCTGTACTGGATTCCAAACAATTAATGGAAGCAAAACAGCCTCTGGTGTGATGCAAGACTACAGCCATGTGGGAAAGTCGGGTCAAGCTAGTACCCAGAGAAAGACAAGGAAGGAGGAGGCTGTATATTTCTGGGTAAGCCTCAGGCAGACACAAGTGGACTGGGAAATGTGGTATAGATGAAACAAAAAGGCAGTGTGAAGCCACTGACACATGGGGACTGCTGGGAGGTGAGCTTTCTGTCCCGTCCAGGAAGGGAAACTTGTATAAACTTCTTCAGAAAACCTTAAATCATTTTTTATTGATCTCATCATATTGGTCTCATCACTAAACTAATCTAATTACAGTTTGCTATGAATGCTAGCAAACTGGTGGCCAAACCTCTCCATCTCTGAGGATGAAGCCTCTGGCCTGCAGTGTCATGCTTCCCATTCAGCCAGGTAAGAACTGTCCACTGAGGGCTAATCTAAACCAACCTCCACTGGGAATTCCCTGGAGAGAGGGTCTCAATGACAAGGAGCTTGTACCCTAGATGACCAGGTTCCCGGGTTACATCTCAACCCTCCTGCTTATGCGCCTCTGCAAAGCTTCCTGGCATTATTGTATTTATTTATTTTTTTTTACTTCTGGTAACTGCTTTAAAAGAACAGAGCTCTTTGTTTAAAGGGGCCCAGGGACCTCATAATTGCCACAAGGCACATGAGTGGTTCCTATACTTTCTAAACGGTTTCTCTTTTAACATTAAATATTAAATTCATAATGTTTAGCCAAACTGTAGATGCCACCTGGAAAGGGGAGGCGATGCTGTCAGAAAGATTGCAGAGGCTGATAAGAGGGACCTCCTGCATTACTTACCTCAGAACCACAAGAAAACACACACACACACACACACACACACACACACACACACACACACACACGGCAGAGAGGAAAGGGAGGCTGACAAAAATTGGCTGGAAACAGAAAGTACTTTGGCTGCTGACCTGCCTAGGGCTTTGGTCTCAGGCAGTTCTGACTTGAACAGACTATGATTCATCTGCATAGCTCCGTTGTCACCTGTAGATTCTAGAAGGAGCACTTCCAGAATCTTTAGGAGCTCCAGACCACTCCACGCCTCTCAGTCTCCTGCTGCCTCTCTTCTCTCATGACTGGCAGCTGTTTTTCTCACCCAAAATATTTCAGCTGTCACCTGAGCAGAAGAGTTGAGCAGCTCTCATCCAATTACTCCCCCATATCAAGCTAATCCTCAGCTCTCAGGGGACCATCTGTTGAAGGTATGATGCATGAGAGCAGGGGAGAAGGCTCAGGAAAACACAGCTGGACCAATTTTTAAAATAATAATGGCATTGTTTTTATTTATTATCATAGCTATTTTGTAGCATAGAACAGCTATGCTATAAAAATCATCTGCCTGCGGTTTCTTGATGCAAACCTCCCAAGAACATATGCTAGAAATATCTGCCTCTGGGTCACAGAGACATCCATTGCTCAGCAAACCATACACATAATCCAGAAAACGAGATCTGGAATGTTTTGAAAAAGCATAAAGGCAGAATAACAAAGCAAAACAGCAATTAAGCCTAGTTTGTCAGCCTGACTCTGACTTGTAGCTAACCAGTTCTAGACTGGTTAAATAACTTGATCTTGTGTTTGCGGAATTCACTTCATACGATATATGCTCATCATGTGTGGGCTAGGCTGATGGAAAGATAAGGAAATTAAACCTGAAACAGATGAATTCACGTTTTTAGCAATCACAGACCTGAGAAGCAAGCGTTCATGTTGTAAGAGCAGCTTTGGATCTAACGCTCACCCTGGGTGTTACAGAGATGGGACTGTGCTTCCTGCTGCAGGCTGATGTCTGCGTTTGCTAGGGAGCTGCCTGAACTAAGCTCTCTTGGTTGCTTTGATTCTGGTGACGGTTGTAGGTATAGTTCCTTTAATCCTCACTGTGCCCTGTGTGCTGTTCATAAAATAAATCAATATCAGCTTGGTCCTGAAAGTACCAACAAACTATTTTAATTCTGGAAATCAAAATTTGTATCATTTCCCCCCAAAAGGCCCATGTGTTAAAGGTTTGGTCCCCAGCTAGTGGAGCCAAGCCCTAAGAAGTGGCTAGATCATGAGGAGGCTAACATCAATACAGTGGGTTGTGAATCCAGTGATAGATTCACAATTTCTTTTCTTGACACAGAATCTCAATATAAAGTCTAGACTAGTATGGAACTCACAATCCACCTGCATGTGCCTCCTAAGTGCTCAGATTACAGGTGTGTGCTGCCATCCTATCTTATTGGGTTCACAATCTGATGCCATTATTGGGATGTAAAGCAACCTTTGGATTGAAGGCTTATTGGGGTGTCATATTTTCCAGGCCTTGCCCTACCTTCTGTCTGCTGGTTGGCTGCTATGAGGTCTGCTCCACCACACCCTTCAGCTATGATGTTCTGCCTCCCACTGGCCAGGAAATTTAGAGCCGAGTGGTTGTGAACTGAAATATCCTAAACCAGGAACCACAATAAAATTGTTCTGCCTCAAGTGGTTATCTCAGGTAGTCCATCAAAGTATGATACTTTAGTTTACTTCCATTGGTTTGACAAAACAGCACAATCAAAAGCAACTTGAGGAGAAAAGAATTTGTTTGGCTTACGTGGCCCAATCACATTTTCTTCATTGAAGGAAGCCAAGGCAAGAACTCATGCAGGGAAGTAACCTGAATGCAAGAACTGAAGCAGAAGCCATATAGGAACACTAATTACTGGATTGCTCTCCATAGTCTTACTTAGTTTGCTTTTGGTCACAATCCAGGACGGCTCAGAGTGGGATGGACCTTCTCATATCAATCATCAAGAAAGTCAGGACTTGTCTACAGGCCAATATGAAAGAGTGTCTTCTTAATTAGTTTCATCGTCCCAGATGACTCCAACTTGGGTCAAATCAGATGAAAAGCACTAGCTCCAACTAGCACTCAGCAGTCCTGAAGCAGAGCAGAGAAAGTGGCAAAGATACATAGCTCTCTTTTCAGGAAGGCTTCTTGGACCTATGTATTAATATTTTCTCTCATCTCATTGGCATCACTTAGACACATAGCCAAATTAAGGTCTGAAGGATTCTATTAAATGCCTAGATAAGGACTCGTGTCCTGCTCCCTGAAAGGAGAAGTGCATATCTGTGTCCTTCTCTGAAACAGGAAAACATGTGAACAGATACCATGTTCAAGGCAACTCTTGTAGGGAAATTTTATTGGGGGTGGCTTATAGATTCAGAGGTTTAGTCCATGATCATCCAGTTGGGAAGCGTGGCAGCACTCAGGCAGGCATTTCACAAGAGGAGCTGAGAGTTCAACAACTTGTTCTGAAGGCAAACAGAAGACTGGAATCCTCAGACATCTAGGAGAAAGCTCTCAAAACCAGCCCCTAAAGTGACACACATCCTCCAACATGGCAACACCTATACCAACAAGAACACACCCTCAAATAGTACCACTCCCTGGGCCAAGAATATTCAAACTACCACAAATAGTAAGTCTCTTGGTCCTTTAATATACATGAAAAATCATATCCTTTCAGATAAAAACTAACCATCATCTCTTTTGATATAACTCTCTACAACAAGTTCTGAAAAAAAATGGTCAGCTTGTAGCCATAGAGTTGAATTGCACCCTCTAGGTAACCTCTGTGCACATGTTAATCCCACCAAACAGGATAAAGACCACTGACCACAAACTATGGGCAAATCAAAGCAAGCTTTATTATGTACTCTAGAGACCTTGCTGGAGGCCGTCTCACCCAATTCAGGGTTCAGGAGAACATCTTCAAGTGAGTTTTTCAAGCCCTTTTGATAGGACAAAGCCACAGGGTGGTGGTATGGGGAGGGATTCTGCAAGCAAGCGTGGATACAGAAGTGAGACCAGCAGTTAAGGAAATGTTCCTGGAACATTTGTTGCATAACATTCAATGGCTACAGTGGTGGGCACAGCCCAGTTCCCAGAAACAGAAAATTAAATTTTACAGAAAACAGAAACCAAAATGAACTAGAGTATCAAAATGGCTCCTGATTACAAAGTGAAACCTGGCTGGTTTCTCACAAAAATTTACATGGAGATCTGAAGAATAAATGCTGGCTTTTCCTCTTACATTCCATCCCCAATTCCTATATGTTTTAGCAATGCAAGTTATAATGTGGCCAATAATGAAAATTATGAGTTTTCAAGACTGTTATAGCACAGGAAAACATCATTCCTAGTTTGTTAGACTTCTTTGTTCACCACCCACAGAAGTTCACAAGCTACTATTAGTTAACACTTAGTGAACTGAATATTATAACAAAATTGGACTTTAAAAGCTGTAAAAGCTTCCGTATAAGCACTGTTTTGTTGTTTTAAATATTTGTTTTTATTTTTTAAGCTAGACTACAAAGTAACCCATGAGAGTTTTGTATATATTTTATTTGGGCTAATCCACCACTCAAGTTTCTCTTCCCTTATCTCCCTGTCCCTAGTTTCCTGCATACTCTTTGCCCAGTACTGTCCTTTACTTTGTTCCACTGTTTTCCCTACCTCCTTCCCATAAAGCCTTTCTTTCCAGTCTCATGGACCCTTTAAAGTCTCTTAGGACTTACCCATATTTACTCCCACCTGATAAAAGGAATTAACACCAGAGCCTAGAATCTACACTTGAGATTTTTGTCTCTAATCCAGAGTTTCCTTGTTCAGTGTGTTTTCCATTTTATCCATTTTTCTAAAATGTTCATAATTTCATTTTTCTACATCTGAATTAATTTCCATTATGTATTATGCATCCCTCTGTTCGTGGACCTCTGGGCTAATACCATTTCTTTGCTGTTGTGAACAGGGCATTAATAAAAATAGCTGTGCAAGTATTCCTGCGATTGGATGTAGAATCCTTTGGGTCTATGTTCAGGAGATGCTCAACTGGATGATATGGTCACTCTTCTTTTAGTTTTTCTGATAAGTCTCCATACTGGTTTCTGGAGTATCTAAACTACATTACATTTCCATGAACAGTGAATAAATGTCCTTCTTCTGACCATATCATCACCATCATTTATTATTTTTTATGGTGGCCATTCTGATGGAATCTCTAATGATTTCTAATTATTGACAACAGAATCTAGAATTTGACCCTAGAGACACATTTCTGGACATGTGTGTAAGGGATAACCTTATTGGTTTAATTAGGAAGACTGCCTCTAAATGTTCACAGCTCCATTTCCTACACTAGAACCCTAAACTATAAATCAAAAAGAAAACTAACTGAACACTAGTATTAATTACTTTATGCCTCCTAAGGGTACGATGAGACAAGTCACTTCAAATTCATAACAGCAGGACCTCTCTACTATGATGGAAGTATCCCTAAAATGAGAACAAAAGAAATGTTTTTCCCTTAAGTTTCTTTTGTCAAGATACTTTACCACAGAAGTTGGAAAAGAAACTAATATAAAATTTGTTATCAGAAGGGGTGCCACTCCCTTGGTTATGCAGACTTTATTTGCCCCAATACAGGGGAACACCGGGGCCAGGGGGTGGGAGCGGGTGGGTAGGGTAGCAGGGCCGGGAGGGGGGAGGATATAGGGAACTTTCTGGATAACACTTGAAATGTAAATGAAGAAAATATCTAATAAAAGTTGAAAAAAAAAAAAAAAGAAAAAAAAAAGAAGGGGTGCCACTAATGTAATAAACCTGACCACATGGTTTTTCTGCTTTGGGAACTGGCTTGTGGAAGAAATGTGGAAGAGTTTTCAGCTGTAGGATAAGGAAGCCCATTTGTTTGACTGGTAGTTTTGTATTTTGAGTGTTTAAATTTTTTTTGTAGTTCTTTAGATATTTTTAATATTAGGCTTTTGTCTAAGGCTTAACTAGAAAATAATTTCTCCTTTTATGAACATTTTCTACTCATTTTGTTGGAACATTTTTGGTATGCAGAGTCTTTTAAATTTACTATTATCATATTTGCTACTTTGGATTATTCCCTGTGCTAGTGGGGTTCTATTTGGAAACGTGTTGCCTATACTCACATCCTAAAGAGGTTCCCCCCATATTTTTAAAGCAGATACATCACATACCATTTCAAAATAAGACCTTTGATATTGTTTGAATCAATTTTTGTACATGATGATGGATATAGATTTAATTTTATTGTTTTGCAGTTGAAGATTCATTTTTGACAGAGCCATTTATTGAAAAAGCTATGGTTTTTCCAGTGAATATTTTGGCACCTTTATTAAAAAGTAAAGGCCCATAAACGTGTTGATTTATCTTTGGTTGTTTTAATCCATTTTATAGATCTACATGCCTGTCCTTGTGCCATTGCCATGTCTACATGTCTGTCTTTGTGCTGCTGCCACGCTTTCTTTATCACTGTGCCTCTGTTACATATTTGAGGTCAGGTAATGTGATACCTCCAACCTTGTTCTTTCTGCTTAGTCAGTATTAACTAATATTGAATAACCACAGTCTTTTTTTGATTACATATGTTTTTTTCTTTTAGTTCTATGAAGAATATATTTGGAATTTTGATGGTGATTGCATTAAATCTGATGATCACTCCTGATCTTCAGGAGCATCTAAAGTCAGGAGCATAGATAGTCTTTCCATCATCTAATGTCTTCTTCAATTTCTTCTTTTGGTGTCTTAAAGTTTTCCCTTATACAGGATTTCACTCCCAAGGTTAAATGTACTCCTTAATACTTTTGAGGCAACATATATCATCTAAAAATCTAGCAATCCTAGAGTAACAATGCCTCTCAGTGAGAAGGACTACACAAAATTCCAGACAAAGAATTCAAAACAGGGCTGGCAAGATGGCTCAGCAGGTAAGAGCACTGATTGCTCTTTCAAAGGTCCTGAGTTCAAATCCCAGCAACTACATGGTGGCTCACAACCACCTGTAATAAGATCTGATGTGCTCTTCTGGTGCATCTGAAGTCATCTACAGTGTACTTATGTATATTAATAAATAAATCTTTGAGCTGGAGAGATCATGGACTGAGCAAGCAGAGTTGACCGGAGAGAACGGGGCTGACCCGAGTGAGCAGAGGTCATAAAATTCAATCCCCAACAACCATATAAAGGTTCACAATTATCTGTACAGCTATACTGTACTCACATACATTAAATTAATAAATAAATCTTAAAAAAAGAATTCAAACAATGATGATGAATATGCTCAAAGAAGATGCCATTAATAAACTCCTGAATGAGTAACAAGAAAATGCAAACATACAAATAAATGAAATAAAGAAGCAAATACAAAACTGAAAATGGAATCCAACAAAGGTAAATGCTGAAGAAAAATCAAACTAAAATGATGCCTGAAATAAAAAAAATTAAAAATTGAAAAGCTCACTAGAAACCCTCATCAATAAGATGAATCATGGGAAGGACATGGTCAAAGCTTGTAGTCAAGATAGAGGAGTTGATATCTTCAGTCAAGGACCATGATAAAATTTTACAACTCTACAAATGGAACGTACACTATCTCTAGCACATCATTTAAAAAATTAGTAGTTATGGCCCAAGAAGAAGGATAACTCTGCACAAAAAGCACTGAAAACATTTTCAATATAATCATAGATTTCCAAATCTAAATAGAGGCCCATCAAAGTATAAGAGGTACATGTAATACCAAATAGTAGGAGAAAAAAAAAACATTTCCTACATCATATACTTAAAACATAGTGTCCAGAACAATTAAAACATATGAAAGCTAAATGAAAAGTACCAACTCATATATGAAGCCATAAACATTAAACCCCAAAAGGAAAGAATGGTATCTATTTAGTTCTGAAAGACCGTGGCTACAAACTCTAAGAAACACAGCAAAACCATGTGTTATAGTTGATGGAGAAAGAAATATTCCATGACAAAAGTAAACTAAGAGATTTTAATGACTAAATTACCTCTTCAAAAGATACTGGAAAAAATTATTCAGACTACAAATAATGATTAAAGAGGCTGCAGGGGGAAATACAAGATGCCAAAAGTTAAACAAATAAGAACTAGGAACACACCAAACACTGCAAAAATCAATAAAATAAAAGGAACTCACTCACACATCTCAATAATAACTCTGAATTTGTTGGGGCTCAGGAAATTGCCACACAAATCATGTGTACACCAATTAAGCAAGTTAGCATTCAGTTAAACAAGAACAATTTATCGAACACACACTGTAACACTGGAGTCCAGGTCCACAAGAAAGAAAAACCTAATTGTGACACTAGTTGGCTCTCAGAGTAGACTTCTTTGTAGGAAAACCCAGATTCAAAAGTTCAAAATTATAAGAAGCAGAGCAGTTGGCTTATTAGGCAAAGTATTATCAGCTAACCTTTAAGCTGATTGGTCCTGAGTTAGGTATGGGGGTGGTGGATGGGTGGTGAACGTGGGAATTTCAGAACACTGAGATAACAAAGTATGAGTGCTACAATCATAATGTTTTGGGTTATTAGTACTATTCTAGCACAGTGAGCTCATACATAGGTGTAGGAAGGACTGCACGGTGGTCAGCCCTGACTCAAGATATTTTAGACATACCAGTTTATATTGACCTTTAATTTGATGGGTCCTATGTGAAGCTTTGTGGATTTTTTTTTTGTAGAAGCTTTTTAGTTTATTTGTCCTCTCAGAAATCTGCACATCACAGCAAACCAAATCACCGCAGATCTACTCCTTTCTGCCAGCACCAACATTGGCCTTCGCCGTGCCCCTGACCTTCTTCATTCTGTTCTTGCGTCCCTTTCGCTGTTTTCAGGAGGTCTTTTTCTTCTCATAAAGGCCATGTCTTTCGAGTCTGTGTTTAGGCTCATTCTTCTTTGCATAATCTAAAGAATCATAGATCATGCCAAAGCCAGTTGTCTTGCCACCACCGAAGTGGGTTCCGAATCCAAATACAAAGATGACATCTGGTGTGGTTTTGTACGTTTTGGCCAGATTTTCCCAAATTTCTGTCTTTGGTACTGTTGCCTTCCCGGGATGAAGGACATCAATGACCATCTGTTTCCTCTGAAGCAGGCAGTTTGTCGTGAACTTCCTGGTCCAGGTGGTTACTGTGTCATTCATGATGGCTATGGCGCCGTAGCTGCAGAGGACGACAAGGGGCTTTGTGGAATTTTTTAAGATTGGCAAACCTCGTACAGAACTTTTATAACATACAGAACAAAGCAGGGTATGTGGCCAGCATGTTCTTGAACCAAGTCACTTTTCTGTGTCAGTAACTGGCAGACATGTTATAGCAACAGTATAAAATAGCTGGCAGGCATAAAACAAAATTGCTAAAGCTACTCTCTGGATGGAGCCAGATCATAACAAATTGATAGTCTCAGTTTCCAAAATCTGAAGACACAGGTGAGCAGACTGGATTTTAAAAGCAGAATGCCTCTGCTTGCCATGTTCAAGAAACACAGTTTGCCACTAAATATAGGCAATATTTTAGGAATAAATGATGCATAATTCACAATATACTATGTAGCAAAGCAGTCCTAAGCTAAATGAATAATACTGATGATACCAGTATATCTGACTTCAAGTTATACTATAGATTCATAATAACAGAAACAGTATTGTAGCACAAATACAAGCATATAGAGCGATGTAATAAAACGGATTTACGATTTCAGCTTCCTCCTTCAGCTGCCATGCTTGCCTGCAGTCACACTTCTCTGCCATGATGGTGAGTGAATCTTATCCCTCTGGAACTGTAAGTCCAAATAAAACCTTCTCTCAGTAAGTTGCTTTAGTCATCATATTTTATTTCAACAATAGAAACTAAAATAAAACAGTCAGGTAGAGATGAGGAGCCTGTTTTAGATGTAGGTGTGACTTGTCATCATGGCCTTGGGAATGCGACTGCTTTCCTCCAACTACTATACAAACAAGTTGTACCGGGCTAATAGCCTTCTGTGATGCTAACTGATGCCTGTGGCAGTCAACTTATAAACAGAAAAGACTTACAACTTTGAAGGTTAACTCAGGTCCATATTTTGTCAAGTGCATTGCTCTCAGATGTGTACCAAGGCAGAATTTCATGGTGGCAGCATGTGGTAAAACCATTCATCTGGTGGCAAAATGCCTACATTTAAGGAGGTAGAAGGTGTTGGTTCTCAATATTCATAGGACATCTCCAGTGGTTCTCAAGGTTCTCAATATCCCCTTTACAGAACATCTCCACTGGTGTAAAACCATTTACTATACCCCATCTTGTAGAGAATCCACCACCTCCCAAGAAAACCATTGGATGGCAGAGAACCTAACCAACACATGGAGGATAATTGTCTAAATCATAAGAAATAGGGACCTATGTAGTGCCCATAGATTGCTTTTTAAACAAACACAAGAATATAGAGTCTCATGACGTCCAAAGAAGTAATGAGATGAACTGGTTCATGTTGCTGCACATGAGAAGATTTGGAAAGACTGTAGAGTGTTCTGCTTTCAATGGGAAACAGAGAAAAAAATGAGACTCTTATGTCATCTACCCAATAATGGTGGAATCAAAGTCCTCGGTGGCCAATAATAGATAGACTTTAAGAGAGAGGTTGGGGAAGGGGACAATAATTTTTACTGAGAAGTTAGGAGAGGAACATACTTTTTCAGCCGGTTCCAGGGACTACAGGACAGTAAGATGCAATCCCATGAGATGACTTTGCAATTACCCCGTGGTTGGCCTAGGATGCTGGTATTTTCCAGCATAAAGAACTCTTTCAAGGATTAATGAACTTGACCAAAAAGGTGAGAACATGGCTTGTTGGCGTGCTGCTCCGCTCTCTGCCTCACGCTGACACCATATGTCTGAACTTCTAATATTGAAGGGAACTTGTGTCATGTATTATAAAAGCATGACAGGCACAATGAAATCAAAACATTTAAGGTACTTTTTTTTCCTGGGGAGAGATACAAGTCCAGTAATTAATCATTGATCAAACCACCAATGAATGCCGAAAAGAGAGGTGGTTTGACTCATAGTCTCATAAAAAAAGAACTTGGTTTTCCAAGAGCTCTTAATTGAATGCCCAGATGAGTAATAGGTGTCTGGCAGCCTCTTTCCTTGGTGCTTAATAGCTGAGGATGAGCACTTGACTTCCTACCAAAGTACAATTTCATTGGAACAAAGAGTAACTTGAGATTTACAAAGCTAGGGGTGGTGTGTGTGTGTGTGTGTGTGTGTGTGTGTGTGTGTGTGTGTGTTTAATAAAGTACTGTGTTTAACCCTTAAAATTATCCCAATTCATCCAGTGTTTTTGACTAGTGAAGCTGATCTTAAAACGGTTATTCTGCTCTCTTACATCTCGTTTCATGGGAAATAGAATGTTTCTGGGATAATTAGGTAAATGCTTATGAAAGAACCTAGCTCGAAAAATTACTAACAAATTGACTAATTCAGAATTAAACACTGCCGATTGCAAAGAATAGAACAGTGGTGTCCAGAGGCTAGGGAGAGTGGTGGTGATGGGGAAAGGCCAATCAGCATGTGCTATGTTACAGTTTGATGGGAGAAAGAAATTCTGGTGTGCTATTGTATAATAGGATGACCACAGGTACTAATAATATTTGGTAGGGAGTCCTGCTGAAGGCAAGTAGATTTGGGATAGTTTAGTGAGGAGACCTGAGAGTCCCAATACAGCAGTGCCCTTGTTTGGCAGGTCCCAAGAAAGATGGGGGGGGGGGTTGGGGGCAACCTAACAAGGAAGGAGAAAGACCTACTCAGTGTTGGTGTCAGCAAGAAGCCCTAGGAAGAAATTGGGAGAGGTTGGGTCACCTAGGGAGGGGGAAGGATAGGATGGAGCCCTACATTGTGTGACTAAAAATGGGATCCTGCATCCGCTCGGGGTGGGGAAGGCGTATCCTGAGGTCTCCACGGACCTGCCTGAGTCGGGCTCTGACTCTGGGGCACCACAGATGCTGCTGGGTACCACAGAAGAGCTGGTTCTGGGGTCCCTGGGCAGCTCGGAGGCCAGGGACATCAGGTTCTCACTCTCGGACATCCCAGCTGCTGCTGTGTGTCTCAGAAGAGCTGAGAGTGGGTAGGGACCCTCGGTCAGATTCTGGCCCAGGGGCTTTAGGAAAAAAGTCAGGGAGGAGAGAGCTCCAGCTGGGTACTACAGGGATGAGAGCGCTTGGCTTGCTCAGGCAGCTAGCTAGGTGGGCTGCTTGGTTTGGCTGGCGGCAGTGGTTGGAGTGCAGGGAGGCCTTCTGGCAGAAGGTTAGACTCCTTAAGGGAAGACCTGCTCCAGCACGGTGGATCTGGATGAGAAGAGGCAGTCCTTGGTTTTATGGTGTTTATTGTAGAAAGGCAGAGAGAGGGAGAGAGTGGGAAAGTATAGGCCTGGCATGGCCTTGTGGAGAGAGTGGGGAAGGGGATGGGGAGAGAGGGGAACAGGGGAGCGAAAATAAAAGCAAGAGACTAAGAGGTAAATGAGCAAGGAGGAGGGCAAGCAGCTCCTCTTATAGTGGGCTGGGCCATCCTGGCTGTTGCCAGGTAACTGTGGGGGTGGAGTCCAGACAGAATACCAGGAGCTTGGTGTGTTGCCTATGTGACTGATGGACACACACCTCTCTGTGGGGAGTTGGGGGCACTGTGGGAGGCTGTAGCCAGAAGCCTGGGAGGCATGGCCAAACACTTTCAGTCCCTTAGAGGCACCAGGCCTGTGCTCTCCTGGGGACCAGGCTGTCTGTGCACAACTCACTGCCCTCCACTACATGGCAACACAATCCATGTAGGTGTTCTAGGAAAAGCAAGTAGGGTTTTGGGAAACCTTGGTAAGAGGAAGAAGAGGATGAGAAACAATAAGCAAGTATCTTAGCATCTTCCTCTTTCATCCTCTAACAGAAAAAAAAAAAAAAAGCTAGAACAAGCTCTCCCTTCCCTGAGCTCGCCTTCAAAGTATACTACTAATGTGGCTATTCTTGGTTCTGTGGAGTTAGTGTGGTTGAATGTATTTAAATTTTTAACGAGTGCATTTTTTAAAAAAACACAATTATATACTTAAATAAATGTTTTCCATTTACATTAATTCTATAGGTTACAAAGATAGCATGCTAGTGTTTTCTCTGTGCACAGGTGTTGTAAAACTTCGTTCTCCAATATGTTGACCTCTTGAACTGTCAGCATCTGTGATTTCCCACAGGAGACTCACATAAGGTTGGTCCCATTAACATTCAGTCAGAGTGGAGGGGAGACCATGAGGCAGTTGTACCATACCTTCCCAAGGGTATATACGTGGTTTGAGGTTGTAGGAGCAAGAAACTCCTTCCATGTTGTAACAGCCTGTACATTGTCCACGCTCCTGTAAGCCACCCCAATGAAATTCGTTGATTAATCAAGCTAGACCTGGGTGGAATTCTTTCTTTTGTCTGTCATTGGTATCCTATTGCATTAAATAGATGTTTGTGTTTCCCCAAGAAATGTTTACTGATTCTAGAACTTCAGTACCGAAAATGAAAATAAAAGAGATCTTAAGGCAATTCAATTTTTTTTTTAAAGATTTATTTTATTTATTATATGTAAGTACACTGTAGCTGTCTTCAGACATTCCAGAAGAGGGCGCCAGATCTCGTAACGGATGGTTGTGAGCCACCATGTGGATGCTGGGATTTGAACTTATCACCTTCGGAAGAGCAGTCGGGTGCTCTTACCTGCTGAGCCATCTCACCAGCCCAGCAATTCAATTTTTATTTAATTCTTAATTTGCATTCCATTCCAAAGCACGGGCCATGTCCATTCACTATAACACAATTCACACATGTGCCTCAGCTCTGAACTTCTTGTTGATTCTAAGTAAGCTAATTTTTAACTGATGGCCAACTCCATCCTTAACCTGCTCCTGGCCTGCGCCCACCTAGATCACCAACACTACGGGAGGTCACAGAGCCTAGCCACAAGGTCTCTTAAAAGTGTGTAGCCCAGGCTGGCCTCGAACTCGTGATCCTCCTGCCTCTGCCTCCTTCAGCAAATCCTACCGGCGTGCGCCACCACAACCGGCCTCTCTTCCCTTCACTTGCACACACACACACACACACACACACACACACACACACACACACACTGTATGAGATCATGGGCCCCAAAGCAGATTTAGATGGCTTTAGGGTTAGAGCAGTGATGTGAGTTCATTTTCCATCCCTGTCATAAATGATGACCAGAAGTGGCTTATATTCACAGAGACAGAGCAGACAAACATAGTGCATTATATATCACACTGCTGCACTCAACAGTGCTGTGTACATCAATGTGATATGTACATCACAGTGCTGTGTACATCACACTGCTGTATAGATCATAGTGCTGTGAACATCATAGTACAAGATATCACATAGTTCTGCGTACCTCATACTGCTATATACATCATGTTGCCGTATACATCATATTACTATGCAAATCACAGTGCCATGTACATCTCATTGCTGTGTACATCATAGTGCTGTGTACATCACACTGCTGTGTGCATCACAGTGATGTGTATATCAGAGTGATGTGTAAATCACAGTGCTTTGTATATCACACTGCAGTATACATCACAGTGCTGTGTACACCACACTGCTGTGCACATCAAAGTGCTGTGTAAATCACAGTGCTCTGCACATCACAGTGTTGTGTGTATGACAGTGCTCTGCACATCACAGTGCTGTGTACATGACAGTGCTCTGTACATCATAAGCTGTGTACATCATAGTGCTGTGTGCATCATGTTGTGTGCATCATAATTTTGTGTGCATCACAGTTCTGTGTAATTCACAGTGCTGTATACATCACAGTATTATGTAAATCACAGTGCTGAGACATCATAGTGCTGTGTAAATCACAGTCCTGTGTACATCAGAGTGCTTTATACATCCCATTGCTGTGTAAATCAGAGTGCTGTGTATATCACAGTGGTGTGTACATCATATGGTTCTGTGCACCACAGAGCTGCATACATCATAGTGCTGTGTAAATCACAGTGCTGTGTCCATCACACTGCTGTATACATCACAGTACTGTGTCCTTTCAGTGCTCTATACATCACAGTGCTGTGTACCTCACAATTCTGTGACATTATAGTGTTGTGTATATCAAAATGCTGTGACATCATAGTGCTGTGTACATCATAATACTGTGACGTGACAGTGCTGTATACATCACAGTGCTGTGTAAATAACAGAGCTGTGTGCATTACAATTTTGTGTGCATCACAGTGCTATGTACATCACAGTGATGTGTAAATCGCAGTGCTCTATACATCACAGTGCTGTGTACCTCACAATGCTGTGACATCATAGTGCCGTGTATATCACAGTGCTATATACATCAGAGTGCTGTGTACATCACAGTGCTGTGTGCATCATAGAGCTGTATACATCCTGCTGCTGTGTACATCACAGTGCTGTGACATCATAGTTCTGTGTACATCATAGTACTCTATACATCACAGTGATGTGTAAATTACAGTGCTGTGTACATCACAGTGCTATGTACATTACACTGCTGTGTACATTATAGTTCTGTATGTATATGTAGTACTGTGTATATTTATAGTGCTGTGTACATATATAGTGCTGTGTATGTACACAGTACTGTACATGTCACAGTGCTTCACATGTTCATAATGTTATAAACATGCGTAGTGTTTCTTCTCAGCTCATACCTACCACTCTCTTCTTCAGGGCTTCTATTGCTGTAATAAAACACCATGACCAAAAACATCTTGTGGAGGAAATGCCTTATTTCATCTTCACTTCATGGTATCAGTCCAGTACTGATGAAAGTCAGGACAGAAACTCTGGCAGGGTAGGAACCTACAGGCAGGAACTAAAGCAGAGACCTTGAAGAAATGTTGCTTACTACCTTGTCATGGCTTGCTCTGTTGGCATTTTTATGTCACCCAGGGCCACCTGCCCAAGGATGGCACCACCTGCCATGGACTGCCCTTTCCACATCATTCACTAAGAGAACACTCCACCACTCTTACAGGGGCATTTTCTCAGTCATAGCTCCTTCTTCACAGAGAACCCTAGCTTGTGTCAAGTTGACAACAACAACGGACAGGCAACCACCACTTGGGCGGTGAGAGTCCTTGATGATTATGTGATAGAGGGACAGAAAAAGGTTGTGCTCAGCAGGTAGACAGTCCAGATGGTACAGCTGCTCTGTCAGTGACAGTTGATCCTGACAATGACTTGGGAAAATCTTCCAGTGAGCAAAAACGTGATTGGTTAGTGAGAATAACAATAAAGATCCATACGAATAGAAACATGCATACTCATGGCTAACAGTAAATAGCCTGGTCAGCTGAGAAAGAGGTGGTCGGCTTCCTACTTCCCAAGGCCGATATCTCTGCCACTGCCAATTGACTCACTGTTAGGGTCCAAGAATCGCTGAAGGAAGACCACAGAATCAAATAGTATGCAAAGGCAAAAAGTGTTTATCTTGCAGAAACTACCTGCATTCAGTGGTCAACCATTCATCAAAATGGCAACAACTCAGGGGGGTTGTAGCCCCTTTCATGCAGGGCTAGAGAGATTTTCCAGAAGGGCTAGATAACCTCTAATATGATTGGTAGGGACAAAGCAGTGACATTGGTACAATTATGATTGACTGCTAAGTTAGTTTCATCATATTTGGCGATACCTTGAAGAGTGTAGAAGCCACCTCAGTTCTGTCCTTGTTATCTCCTTTAACCAAGTGTCCCTGGAGCAGACTCAGCTCCAGCCTATCCTCCCTAAGTCAGGACCATCACTGATTAATGGCCCCTTGTCAACGGCTCCTTCTGAGGAGCCCTGTATGCTTCCCAGGGAATTGAAAATTTTTATTCCCAAGGCTTCTTATCACCTGAAAATAGAAAAAGATGGGTGCTTAACCTAACAGTGGTACCCCCAGGAGACAATTAGGCTACTTACAATGAACCCCTCTAACCTGGAACAAGAAGCTTCCAAACATGCTTAGCTTGTTTCCTCTCATAATAGCTGATGTGAGACTGGACCACCTGTCACAATGCCCTAAGGATCCCTCCTTCACACCAGGGGCTGCTTGATAACACCTCTCTTATCAAGGTGAAAGGGGGATTTATGTCTCTGTACCCCACTGGTCCTCATGTGCTCTCCTAGAATGATACCTCAGAGGTGCTAATTAAATTTGCTCAAAAAGCTCCAATGCTGAGTCATTCTGAGCTGGTGAGTCATAGACTTTCAATTTCCTGAGAAGACCCATCAAGAAAATATCACTTCAATATAAAATTGCCTTTCTCTAAGTGTTAGCAATCAGTCATTAACACTAGCCTACCCTTAGCAGCTTATGTAATCACCCAAAGCCACTAGGTGTGGCAGGTGTGGCACATAAAAGCCCCCCCCAACTCCTGTCACCCCAGACACCTCTGTCTCTCTGTCTCTGTCTCTGTCTCTGTCTCTCTGTCTGTCTGTCTGTCTGTCTGTCTGTCTCTCTCTCTCTCTCTCTCTCTCCCTCTCTCTCTGGTTCTCTCTCTCTGGTCCCTCTCCCTCTCCCTCTCCCTCTCCCTCTCCCTCATTCCCTCTGTCTTGTTTGATCTCACTCCCATTATCTCTTTCCCTCCTGTTCTCTCCCTCTTTCCTATTCCCTTTCTGTCTTGTTCTCCCTCATTCTCTATCTTGTTTGTTCTCTCTGTTTCTCTCTCATGTCTGCACTTCAAGAAGATCTCTGGTCTCCCCTCTCCCCCAACAAACCTCTTACACTAGATCTGCTGTGGACGTAATTTCTTAGTGGCACACTTTGGCATAGGTCTGCAAAGGTACCCCTGCCCTCACTGCTTTAGCCTATCACCAAGTCCTTTCATTTCAGAACAATTTCCTTCGGTCACTTTGGTAGTGCTCAGTTAGAGCTTGTGTCATGGCTGGTTGGATAGCTGGAGACCATTATGTCACCTATGTATTCTTGCGCTCTTCTCAGCCTAAGTGGGAAACTTTCAGTAAGTCTGTGGGAAAACACAGGGTTTCAGCTAGGATGCTCAAAAATGTTTCCATTTATGTATCACTACTTCATTCTTTATCCTGTAGGCTAGAGCAAGGGATGCCAAGAAATGAGGAATAAAAACATCCTGTGTAGAGGGAGCCAGTTCAGTGATTTGTTCTATCTTTCTTCTTAGTGATAACCACCCTATGATCTGTTTTTAGCTAGCTAGCTTTAGCTCCCTCCCTCCTTCTTTCCCTTCCCTGCCTCTTTATTTTCTCCTCTTTAGACAAAAGCTGCAGTCTGGCTCTGGGCTCACCCTGCCATCCAGAGGAGCCTTGCAGGACCCCAGGAGTGTCCTGCATCCCTGAGGGGTCCTGTGTACATCCTTCCATGTAAGTCATTCTGTGCTGTTGACAACTAGTAGACACCAGTCTGTCTCTGTGTGGCATCTCAGGGGAACTTGTTCTTATCAGGCCCTCTGTGTTTTATGAGCTTGGGTCTTATCGACAAACCAGGCAGCAGATGGAATCATTGATTACTGAAACTGATGAGAGATCTTTACAAGGGGTTCATCTGGGAGGTGAGTAGGAGTGTCTCCTAGCTGTCCATCAAATCTAAAAGACCATCGCCTGACGTGTACAGCTGTATTTTATTTTATTTTATTTTATTTTATTTTTTATTTTTCAAGACAGGGTTTCCTGTCTCGAAATAACCCTGGCTGTCCTGGGACTCACTCTGTAGACCAGGCTGGCCGTGAACTCAGAAATCCGCCTGCCTCTGCCTCCTGAGTGCTGGGATTAAAGGCATGCGCCACCACGCCCAGCAACAGGTATATTTTATGTACTCATGAGGAAAGTTATACAGCAATCAGTTGGCACTGGAGAAGCCACCCACTGGGAGGTGCAATGATATTCCACGGGGGGAGGGTGTACACACAACTTGGAATTTTATCTGGGGTCCCCTTCCAAGCAAGCACTCGGAAGTGCAGGGCAGGACACCTTGGAGAATGCGATCCAGTAAATCCCCATGGATACCTCTTTTGCTTGCAAACTGGTTCCCTGAGCTTATTCCTTTTAAAGGAATAGCACTTGCCTAGTTCGTTTCTATAAAAACATGCATGTTCCAAATCACAGATGGGAACACGCAGTAGAGGGAGAGGCAAAGGAGGATGCTGGGAGAAATCAAGATAGGGGAGGTCCTCTGGGGCAATATACTTTGAAGCAGGAGTATCAAAATAGATCGTTGATCTCCACCTCTTTCAAGAGCCTTAACTCTCCCCAATTTAGAGATTATTCCCACAAGAAACTCTTTGGGCTTAGGGGTCCATCAACAACAGGTAAATGAATAAATAAAATGTGGTACATATGAATGGCAAACTTAGACTCACCTCTAAAGCATGTAGGTATAGACAAGACTGTTCCTGATGATGCTGTGTCCCTGTGCCATTCTGTGGTGAGGCATGCATACCTGTTCACATGCTGGCCAGGTCCCAGCCACACCAGGTGCTGGTGAGAACACCTCCATTAGCATGCCCGATGTGTCTCAGAGCCACCATATATATGGTGGCAAGGATATACCTTTTGACATGTCTTCCATGTCCAAATCACTGCCACCTGGTGGCAAGGGAATGACTGTTTATGTGCACCTGTGGTGTCCCAGTGCCACCACAAGGCAGTGTGGGTGTGCCTGCTTATAGGCCTGTTCTGTCTCAATGCTGTCACACAAGCAGAGTGGGTATGCCTGTTTGTGCATCTACCAAGCTCCCATGGCTTCATGTGGCAGTGCCCTCAAGCACACTAGTGTGCCTGCCATGTCCCAGAACCAGGCACACCTGCTTGCATACCTGCTATGTCCCAGTGGTACCACATGGTGGACAAGAGTGCCTGTTCAAGCATCTGACATGTCCCTGTACCCTAATTTTGGAGGCATGGCTTGACTCTTCTCGCACCTGCCATGTACCATGGTTGCAATGTGGAGACACAGGCGACCCTAACCCTGCCCCCTGCCTTGTCTTAGTGCCAACATATAGTGGCCATGTTCCAAGACTACCACGCGTTTGCGTGAGCACACCCGTTCGCCTGCTGTGTCCTGCTCGCCATCATGGGTTAATATGTGCACACATGCTGGTACCATGCTACCCCACTGCTATGTCCCAGTGCAAGTGAATCCGGTTCTGCACCTGCTATGAACAAAGTGCCACTCCATGGATGCATGTCACTCCTGTTCGTCCACCTGTCATGCCTCGAAGAGTAGGCATGGCACAGGATGAGTAGGCATATCTGCACATCTGCCATGTGCCAATGCTGGTGGTGCAGCAGCCTCTTTGTATGCTCGCCATATCCCGGTGCAACAACATGGCTGTGAGGGCAATAACGTTTGAGCGCCTACCATGTTTTATCATTGCCAAATGGTTGTATGGGCACACGTGTTTATACACCTGCTATGCCCTAGAAGTATCACTAGATGGCATCACATGCCTGTTCATGCACCTGCTGTGTCCCAGCACATGTTACCACTGTGGGCTCCTGCTCACAGGTCTGCCATGTCCAGTGTGGCCATGTGGTGGCTTGGTCACACCTATTTTCTCCTTTGGCATCTTCCAGTGCCACCACATGATGCTGTCTCACCAGCTCAAATGCCTGCAGTGTTCCCACATGGCCCTTTTGGTGGCATGGGCACATATCTTCGTACCTATGGTATGTACCAGTGCAGCCACGTGAGAGGGCAGGCAGTTCTATGGATGTACCTCCCTGTCCCAGCATCAACGTGTGGCGATGTGGGCATGCCAGCTCTGGTGCCTGACATATCACAGTGCTGCCACAGGATGGCTCCTGCACACCTCCTTGTGTGCCTGCCGTGTCCCGGTTGGCACCCCATGGTGCCACCAGCAAGCCTGTTTACATGCCTGCCATGTCCCAGTGCCTACACTTTAGAGAGTGGGTATGACTGGTTCACATGGCTGTGGTTGGTGTCCAGGGTCACTATGCAGCAGCATGGCACTTGTGTTCATGCTTCTGCTGTGTCTTAGTGTCCCTATGTGGTGGCATGAGCATGCCTGTTGTGGTCTAGTGCCAGCATGTGGCATCACCCGCAAGCCGGTTCACACACACCTGCTGTCTCCCAGCTCCACAGAGCTACACAGGCAACCCGGTTTCCTTGCCTGGCGTGTCCCAGTGGCACCATGTGGTGGCTAGGCACACCTGTTCACTCACCTAACGTGTCCCAACTCTGCCAAGCTGCAGTATGGGCAAGCCCGCCCGTTCGCACACCTCTTGCATCCCAGCACCGACATGTGGCATCATGAGTGGGCTTGTACACATGTCTTCTGAATACAGAGTCACGGTGTGACTGCATGATGACACCTGTTTAAAACCCGTTCCATCTTCTGATGGCTCACCTATGAAAGTTTGCTTGGTCTTAGTGCCATCCTCTGACATCATGTGCACACCCGTCCTCATTCCTGCTATGTCCCAGCAACACAGCATGTCAGCGTGGGCAGGTGTGTTCAAGGCTGCCATGCCCCAGCACCACCTTGTGATGACACAGCACTCCTGTCCATGTGTCTGCTGTTTCCCAGTGCCCCCATAAGTGGCAGCATGCACATGCCTGTTTTTAGGCATTCAGTGTCACAGCACCGCCACCTGGTGGCAGAGGCATGACTGTTCATGCACCTACCATGTCCCAGGGCTGAAGTGGGGGTAGTGTGCCATCTGTTCCTGTCTTCTGTGTACCACTGCTGCCACCTGCTAGCATGGGATGCACTATTTGTATACCTGCCATGTACCTATGTTATCACACATTGGTGCAGGCACGCCTGATCATGCCCCTGCCATGTACCAGCGCTGACATATGGCTGTACTGGCAGACCTATAACAACAGTGATGTCCAAGCACTTCTATGCTAACCTGTCATTTCCCAAGGTTGCCATGTGGTAGGGTGGGTATACCTGTTTCCATGTCTGCTGTGTCTCTGGACCAGCACATGGGCACATGGGCACACATGTCTGTGCCTGTCACATACCAACACTGAAAATAAGTGTTTCCTTGCTAGCACAGAAACATTTATTTGTTCACACCTGCACTGTGTCCAGGTGTGATTTCATATGCCTACGGTGTCCCAGTACTGTCACATCATGACATGGTCATGACTGTTTGCATTTCTACTGGGTCTCACCATGCCTGTTCATGTTTCTATCGTGTCCCAGTATCACAATGTGACAATTTAGGTTAGCCTGCCCCGATACCTGCCATGTCCCAATACTACCACATGGCAGCAGGCCCCTCCCTATTCATGCACCTGTCATGTCTCAGTGTCCCCAATGTGATGGCCTGAGCATATCTGCTTGCTCACCAACTCTCCTAGGGCCACCAGATGTCATAACACACATTCATGTTCACGGTCATCATATCCCAGCAGTACCACTTGGCAGAGCAACACATCTCTTTGCACTCCTGCTGTGTCCCAGTGCTCAAGAGTGGTATTCCTGGCAGGCCTGCTTCATGTCTGCCAACTCTGACACCATCAAATGGTGGCGTGCCCACACCTGCTCGCATCTGTGCCCTCTCTCTCTCTCTCTCTCTCTCTCTCTCTCTCTCTGTCTCTCTCTCTCTTCTTTCTCAGTGATGCTACGTGGCTCACCTGTTTGAAATCCTGTGGTGTCCCAGCACTGCCCTCTGGTGGCAAGGGTACAGATGATTGCATCTGTACCATGCCACTCACTGCAAACATGGCTGTCCTGTTCATGTGTCTGCAGTGTTTCAGCATTACATGTGGCCACCTGGGCATGTTTCTTTGCATGCCTGCTGTGTATCAATGCTGCAATGTTGAGGTGTGGACAAGCTTGCACCAGCGCCTGCTATGTCCCAGAGCCACCATGTATCAGCATGGCACTTCTGCTGTGCCCAGCACTGCCATGTGGCAACACAGGCAAGCATTTTAGCTAACTTCCGTTTTCTAGCACTGTCACGTGGTGGCCCACCAGTGTCGCCACAACTCAGAGGGGCATGCATGTACATACACCTGCTATTCCCAGTGTCACCACATGACAGAACAGCAAGCTTGTTCTTTGTATTTGCTGTGTCCCAGAGCCAACAGGTGGTGGCACAACACTCCTTAGGACCCAGCTGCCATTTCCCATCACAGCAACATGCTCTGCCCCAGTGCCTACATGTGATGTCCTAGGCAGGGCTGTTCACACATCTGCTAAGGCCAGCATGGCCTTCACACTTCTTCACACCCAGGATATATCCTAGTGCTGTTACATGGTATGGCGGGCAGGCCTGTGCATGGACCTTTATGTCCCAGGGCTATCAAATAGCGGAAGGCATGACAATTTTGGTGCCTGTCATGTCATAGCACCTCCACGAGGTGGCGCAGGCACATGTTCAGACACCTGCATGTTCGAGTACTGCCAGGCGTTGGTGTACATTGTGCCTGTTTATGTGCCTGTCAAGTATGGCACTGTTTTGATGGTGTATGCAAGCCTGTTCCCACAAGCACCACCATTTGGGGTGACAGCACTCCTATCAGCGCATGTGCAGTGTTCCAGTCCTGCCACGTGTTTGCATGACTGCCATATCCCAGTGTGTGCTGGTGTGGCACACCTGTGTGTGCACCTGCTGTGTCTCAGTGCCAAACACCTGGCATCACACAATAGGCTTTTTGTACTTTTCCTGTGTTCCGGGATTGTCATGAGAAGAAATATTTATACATGTTCAGGCACCTGCCAAGCCCAGCAGTGTCAAGCGGGGGTGAGTCCTCTCGTTCATGTGTGTGCCATGATCTAGTGCCACAATGCGGTGGCAAGGGCATCTATCATGTATGTCATGTCCCAATAGCGCCACCTGGTGGTGCATGTACACCTGTTTACATGCCTGCGGTGGACCAGCACTACATCCCTGCCAGTGCTGGCACATGTGTGCACCTGTGCTGTGCCCAGGTGCTACCCCTTGGTAGGCATAGGTATGCAATTTTGCACACCTTCCTGTGTCCCAGAACTGCCATGTGGTGGTGGGTTGTGCAAGTTTTGAGTATTCCCCCATATCCCAGTGTTCCCAGGAAGCTGCCACACCCTAGCACCAACACACAGTGGCGTGAGAATGCCTATTCACATGCCTGCCATGTTCCAGCACCAACACGTGGCATCCCAGGCAAGCCTGTGTGCATGTCTGCCTCGTCTGGGACTTCAATGGCATGACACGGTCATACCTGTCCCAACCACTCTGTCTCTCTATGGTGTTGGTGTGGCTGGCTTACACGTTTGAGGGCCTGAGCTGTCTCAGTGCTGCCCCCCTGACAATGCAAGCATGCCTGCTTTCGCAGGTGACATTTCGGTGCAGCCACATCAGGTGCTGCCGGCAAACCTGTTCGTGCATCTGCTGTGTCTCAGTGCTGCCACAAGACAGCACAGGAATACCTGTTTTCATAACCGTTGTGTCCCTGAGATGCCGTGCGTCAATGCGAGCACGGGTGTTCACAGCTACCACGTGCCAGCATCACTAGGCGCTCGCTGATGTACATGTGTCTTTTAATGCGCCTGGTGTGTTCCATCACCACGTCATGGTCATGGCAGCATGGCTCTCTTGTTCATGCACCGCTGTGCACAGGCATCAGTGTGGACATGCTTGTTTTCATGTCTTCCTTGTGTCCCAGCTGGTTCAAAGGCTCCTGATACTAAACCTGCCATGCCACAGACTTAAAAGGCGGAAGCCTATGCACGCCTGTGTGCCCACCAGTGCTGTCATAGATTGGGCACGGCTGTTCATGAATCTGCCGTATGCCTGCATGACTATGTGGTTGGATGTGCATACCTTTTCACGCTCCTGTTATGTCTGAGCGCTGTTCACATGCAAGCACACTTGTTCGTTTGCTTATCCTGCCCTAGTGCCTCTATGTGGTGACACTGCACTCCTGTTTGTGTACCTGCTATGTTCAATACCACAATGTGGCATTTTCACATGCCTACCATGTCCCAGGGCCACCACATGGTGGGACAGGTGAGGCTGTTCCCACACTTGCTGTGTTCCAGCGCCACCCTGTGGCGGAACAGCTCTCCTCTTTGTGCATCTGCAATATTTCAACACTGTCATAGAGTGTGGGAAAGCTCATTTACCCGCCTGTTCCAGCACCTACCTATGACATCACAGGGAGGCCTGTTTGTGTGTCTGCTCTCTGCCAAGTCCAGTGCCACAGTGTGGCAGCACAGCCACGCCTACTCACAACTTGTTCTATCTCCCAGTGCCCCACTGGGGGTGGGGGGGGTTCTGTTTCACCTGTTCAAAAGCCTATGGTGTTGCTGCACTGCCTCAGTCAGCATGGGCACACTTGTTCACACCCATGACACAGCGTGACACACTGTTTGTCCCAGGAATGCTATGTGGCAATGTAGACATGCACTCTGGAGACTACTGCGTGCCAGAATTACTAGGTGACAGTTTTCACACCTGTTCACATGCCTGCTATTTTGGGCCACACCTGTTTGCACCTGGGCTGTGTCCCGGCACCTCTACATGGTGGTATGACCACGCCTGTTGGCATACCTGCTATGGTACAGCACTGCAAGGGACACCATGGACAGTCCTGGTCACACCCATCCATGCCATGTTCCATTTCTGTCCCGTGGCCATACCTATTCACGCTCACACCATCTCATAATGCTACCACACGACATGCCGGCTCCTGTTATTTGAAAGCTGGAGTGTGTCCTAGTACCACTCCCCAGACAGAGCTGACACATCTAGCCACATGCCTGCCTGTCTCCTGTCACAGTCATCTGTCAGGGTAGGAATATGCTTATTTGCATGTCTACCCTTTCCCAGAGCCACTACTACTTGGAGGCAGGCATGTCTCTTCCTGCACCTGTTGTGTCCCAGTGCACAGTCTCACCTATTTGCAAGCCTGTGGTGTCAGAGCACCACATGTTGATGGTATAGACACCTGTCTGCGCTTGTGCCTTGACCCAGTGCTACCCTGAAATGGCATGGGTATACCTGTTCACATGCTTATGTCCCAAGGCCATCACATAGCATCTCAGCACCTCTACCTGGTGCACGGTATACTTGCTTCTGCATCTGGTGTTCTAGCACCACTACATGTGTAGGCCTGTCAACAGGGACACAAAGCACATGGTTCTGCAGTATATCTGTTCCCATGCTTATGTCCCAAGGCCATCACATGGCTTGTCAGTTCCTGCATTTGCCATGTCCTGGCAAAGCCATCAGGCAGCATGCGAATCTGTGTGCCTGCTGCAGCCATACCTGTTGGTACAGCATCCTTGTTCACATACCTGCTGTGTCCTAGTGGTGATGTATGGTGTCAGGGGCAGGTCTGGTTACACTCCTGTCAATCTAGAGGTGTCATGTGGCAGCAGAGCCACACATGCTCACCTTGGTGCCATCTCTTAGTACTGCCGTGTGGTGAGGATTGCTCCCATCTGAAAGCCTCCAATATCCAGTGCCACCTTCTGACGACACAAAAACAACTGTACCTACCCACACTGTGTCCCAATGCCACTACGTGGCAACCCAAATATAACTTTTGTGGACCCGTTGTGTCCCAGTGCCACCAAATGGCAGTATGGCTGTGCCAGGTTTCATGCACGATAGGTGTGTTCCCTGCCTCCAGGCGGCCGTGTGGCTACACTTGTTTCCATGCCTGCTTAGTCCCAGTCCCATGGTGTGGGAGCACAGCTACAATGTGGTAGCACAAAAATGCGTTCCCATTTGCCTGCCACCACCTGTTTGCCTGTCTGCTGTGTTACAACACCGTTTCATGGCAGCACGGATACACCTGTCTGCTTGCCAGGTCCCTCTGCCTGGTACTCAGATCAATGCATGTTCACGTGCTTCCTGTGTCCCAGCGCTGCCACACAGCACTGTGCACATGCCTGTTAGCTTGCATGCCATGGTTCAGTGCTGCCATGTTGTAACGCTGGTATCTGCTACATCCTAATGCCACCACGTGGCAACGTGGGCGTCCATGTTCAGGAATGTCATGTTCCAACGCCAGCACAGGTGGCACAACACTCCTGCCTACATGCCTGCCATTTCACAAGGCTGCCAAGCTCACCAAGTGGCATTGTGGGCATGCCTGTTTGTGTGCCTGTCATGTCCTAGGGCTCTCACACGGTGACCTGTGCATACATTTTAGTACCTGCAGTGTTTCAGCACCTTTACCTGGTGCACAGTATACCTGCTTCTGCACCCAGTGTTCTAGCGCCAATGCATGGGTAGGCTTGCCAACAGGGACACAAAGCACATGGTTCTGCAGTACGCCTGCTCATATGCATGCAGTCTCCCAATGCCACCGCATGATAGTACTAGCTCTCTCCTTTTTAAAATCCTGGTGGCATGAGCACACCTGTTTGCTCCCATGCCAGGTGCTAAAGGCAGCCTAGGGACACCTGCTCATGCATCTGTCATGTCTAAGTACTATCACATGGTGGTATATCCATCTTGTTTGGATACCATGTTCGGCACTACCATGGGCATGCCTGTTTGCATGCCAGCTGTGTGGCAGCATCACCAATTGGCAGCCTGAGTACCATTTTCATGCTTGCAACGTCCCAACACAAGCAGGTAGCAGTGAGGATAGATAGGTCTATCCCAATGCTTGCTATATGACAGGGTCACCAAATGGGCATGTCTGTTCACATACCTTCCATGTGCACCTAAATAAAGGTGCAGACATGCACATTTGAGTACCTGTCATGTCCCAGCACCACAGAACCACGCTACAGCATGACTGCTATGTCCTGGCACCACTGTGATGGCATGGGCACATATTCACATGCCGGCCATATATCCGTGTTGCTACCTAGTGGCATGTACAAGCCCATTCATATTCTTGCTATGTATCAGCCCTGCTGCATGGACTCCTGTTCACTTATCTGCCATGTAGTGCTTCATGATGCACTCTGTGACAGATATGTTCCAGAGATGCTATCCACGTGCCTTTCCCAGCACTTGCCAGGGCCCAGCTTCCCCACTACAAAGCACAGAAATACCTTAATGCACTGGTGCTGTGTACCAGTACTATCACATGGCACTGGCGTCTTTTCTATTGCTGTCAAGAGATACCATGACCAAAGCAACTTACAAAAGAAATCATTGAACTGGGAACGTGCTCAGTTTCAGAGCTGAGTTCATCACGGTAAGGAACACAGCAGCAGGCAGTCACAGAACTGGAGCAGGAGCTAAGAGCTTCTATCTGACCCATAAGCAGGAGGCAGAGACTAGGCAAGAACCTTTGAAAGCCCACCCCCAGTGACATTCCTCCTCCAATAAGGCCACACCTCATGATCCTTTCCAAATAGTCCACCAACTAGGGAGGAAGCATTCAAATACAGGAGCCTATGGGGGCCAGGAAAGGACAAAAAGACTCTCCAGATGAGGAACAAATGCAATCACCTATTGTGCGGCAGTTTTGAAACTTGCCCTGTCAGCCTGCTTTGCGGAATTATTTAGAAAACGCTTCTTCTTTCTGTATCCTAAGTATGCCCAATACTTCAGGTGCCCCAAACATTTTGGGCATCTTTCTCTAAAGCCTCCCTCCCCAGTAGCTCATCTACACACCTGACCCAGCTTTTCCCTCCTTCTCTGTTCTAAGCTAATGAAGCTTCCTGCCCTAGGCTCGTTTTTCTTCTAAATTCTAATTAAAACTAAAACAGTCCCTAAGTCCCTGAGTGTACATTTGAGCCCATTCTAAATTCTATTAATGAAACCACCAATGTACTTTAAACTTGCTGTAACTTATGACTTTCTGTGTTCTGCAAAACTATAAAATTTCATGAAACAAAAAAAGCTCCCACAATGAAACACAAAATTTGAGGTAATTTAAATTTATGTTCCAGGGCAATAATCAAAAAAAAAAAAAATCTCCATAACAAACTACCCCTTGCTCCCTTTACAAAATATATCTTATGTCAGGTGTAGTGGCTCAGGCCTTTAATCCCAGCACTAGGGAGGCAGAGAGGCAGGAAAATCTCTTCTAAGGCCAGCCTGATCTACATAATAAGTTCCAGGACAGCCTTTCACAGTGGGACTCTGTCTCAAATAAATAAACAAACAAATAAACATATATTAAAATGCACTTTATTAATGAGACTAAAAACTTTAGGAGAAAATTCCAATTTCCCCTGTATCAATATTTCTCAAACATGATAATCAAATGAGGTGAGTAGACAAATAAGATTTTCATATATAAACAACACTTAAGAAACTATAGACAAAAATTGTCTTTGGAGTAATAAAAAAGAAACCAAGGGTATTGGTATTGATTCAAATAAGGTACGTATCAGCAATCTTTTATTTTTAAATGTAATTAAAGTAACATAATCCCTCTCTTTCCTGTTGCGATTTCAAAGGCCCACACCATGCCCAGCTGGCTCTCTTTGCCTCATGGTTCTGGATCAGATTGCAAGCAAGCATTCAGCTACCACCTCAGTACCATGCCTGCTTGCTGCCGCCATGCTCCCCAACATAATGGTCATAGACTCATCCTCTGAAACAGTAAGTACCAATGACCTCTTCTATAACACGCCTTGGTCGGGAATAGTCACAGCAATAGAAAATATATACACATATGCATGTATATAACCAGCCAAGTCCATTGAGTATTGTTTGTATGTATTTAGGGCTGACCACTTAGGACTGGATAACCTATCAAGAGACTTTCCCTGGCTAACACTGGGAAATTTAGAGATTTGGCCTTATAAGACATCCTCAATCCATTTTGGCATGTCAGCTGATGGTGTCATTGTGCAAGTCTTGTTCAGGTGATCATATTGTTAAGATCTGACAGGGGGCTGGTGAGATGGCTCAGCGGGTAAGAGCACGGACTACTCTTCTGAAGGTCCTGAGTTCAAATCCCAGCAACCACATGGTGACTCACAACCATCTGTAATGAGGTCTAATGTTCTCTTCTGGTGTGTCTGAAGTCAGCTACAGTGTATTTATGTATAATAATAATAAATCCTTAAAAAAAGATCTGACAGGGGTGCAACTCCCTGTCACATAGACTGTATCTCATTGCTGACATCATGGTCCCAAGACTCTCAATTTAATACTAACAACAACCATAAATAATGCTGGTATTAAATGTACACGAATAGCACAAACTATGAACACTACAAAAAAGTCTTACACATCTTTAATCATTTAGAGAAATATGGTTGGCAGAAGGCTAAGTGACTACCTCCATCCAATACATTCACGTACCGAGAGGGGGCAGTTTGGTACTTGGCAGCAGATAGCCAAAATACATTTATAAAGGATCAAGAGAACACCTGAGTGAAGTAACAAGCGCTAGTCTTGTCAGGCTTTCTCTGAAAAGCCTTCTTATAGCAATACTGTGTTTCTGCTGACAAAGCATTTCGCTGTATGTCTCAACTAGGCAACCTGATGTGAAATACGAGATGCATACAGATTCTTGGGTTTTGCTATGGCTGACAAAATAATATTAGCTTTCTAGAAAACATTAATGGATGGCTAATGATTAAACAGCCAAGGCTACATATTCTTCATGTTCTTTTCAGGAAAATTGTTACATGTAAATATATTTATTTATAAATATATATTGATAAATTAACCATTCCAGTTTAACAGAAAATAGCATTTTAGCTTGATGTTTCACATCTCAATTATGCTTATTTGGTTTTTTTTGTAATAAAACTTGTGACACACATAAGTTTCCCACTAGCATTCTTCACCACTTACAACTTGAATGATGGAATGTTTGTATGTTGCAATAAAGTTACAGAAGTCATATGAACAACAAAAAGTCTGATGTTTGGTCCTTTGCAAATGTGAAACCACTTTTACTCGGTTTTTCAAGAAGTCAAATAGGATGAGACCATTTACACCCAAGATGAGGCACTTTAATGATTACCCCAAAAAGGGTAAGTATAAACTACAACTTTTCATGTTAATCTTATTCTCCATTTCAGGTGTGATTAACAACTTCAGGATGGTTTACAAGTATTATAAACTTTTACTTTTTTGTCTTCCTTTCATTTTAAGTCAACAAACTGTGAAATACATAAAATACAGACATTATCACAGACCAATTACTGTGCTCACATACAAATGAACTGAACATTACTTAATGACACAAGTTTCAGAAAAGGACTATTTCAACACTACTTCTACAACATCCATAGTTTTTTTTTCATAATTACGTAGAAATACATTAGTATCCAAAGGCAAACCTCTGCACTATTTCTAGGTAAGAATGCCCTCCAATGTATTAACTGATTTACAAGTTATTAGTCTTATATATGCTTTTAAAATAATGAATTACAAGATTAATGTGTGGGGATGGAGAGCAGTCTTGTAGAGGCCTGGGCTCAGTTCCCATCACCCACATGGCAGCTCCCAACCAGCTGTCACCCGTTTCTAGGGGTTCTGAGGCTCTTCTTGCCTCCGTTGGGCACCACACTCACTCACATGAATATACTCACACATGGAGGCCAAACACACATACACAAAAACAAAATAAAGTATTCAAACATTAAATTTGCCAATATTAAGTGTTTTAAAAGCACAGAAGAACAAATATTTGCTTAGCCAGTCTTTTGTGGAAAATCTTTCAAACAAACAGTTGGGACAACTCATTTTAAACCTTAAATCATGTTCTCTATCTATATAGAGTGAATGTTTCGGTGAATTTAAATAATAGATTTGATTCTAATTCTAATTTTCCATGAATTCATTCATTGTATTATAATTTCCCAATTTTTCTGAATTCAGTATTAATACTTGTATTATTAAAGGAAATAGCTGACTCTAATGTTTAGGTTTATGCAGAAAGTTAAAATCTTGGCATGAGACCTGGTTTAGTGGTACATGCCCACAATCCCACCATTTGGAAGGCAGGCACACAAGGATATCAATGGTGAAGCTAACCTAAAAACAAAAATTTGTAAATCTGTTAACTACCAGTGATATGTAAGAGGATTGGGTGTTTATAAATTGGGTTTTTGAATAAATTTATAAAGCCTAGATACCCAAATGTCTTTTGATAAAATAAGTCAGAATGTACTTGAACTTGGTTAACCATTCCAAATCCACGCATCGAAACATTCCACATATATGGAGGTTTCAAATCCTTATCTAAACACGACATGTACTCCTAATCCCTGTAGTGCTCTTTTCCTCTAGAGATAGACTAACTTTTAGTCAAAGTGATACTAGACACAACTCTTCTAAAACAAAAAGTTAGCCAATTTTCAAATAAAAAGAGAGAAAATGCATTTATATAGAATGACGAAGACTTAAGCTTGGCAAAAGTAGTGACTTTTATTTACAACTGCGTGTATGGAGATTACACTAGAAACACTAGTGATGCCATCTGAGCAAAAGCAATGATTTATTGGTTACTGGCAACAAGTACAAGATTAACAGTTTCCGAAGAGAATCAAGCAATTATCCAGGAGCTGCAAGTCTGACTGCAGTAAGTCTTCCAGTGTCTTTGTACCCTAATGGCTTTCCCCTTTTTTGCCAACCACCTAGAAAAAATAAAATTAAAAAAATGTATAATTTAATGATTCAGAAATATGTTTTTAAAAATATTAGCATAACGACTTTAAGACTTTAGTCCTTTTGTCCTGGTATTACTTTTTAACCTTGAATCTTTTCCGCATGCAATATGCTTTTATTGTGGCAGCAAACTATAACAGCCCCTCCCCTAAACACAAGGAATTAAACACATGCAAGCTACTTTTATTTTCCCATTTTGTCTTAAGAAGAAATTTAACTTTTCCAAGCCAGGTTGACAGTTTAGAGAAGTTAATAAAAAAAAAAGAAAAGATGCTACATGAGTAAACCATTCTTAGTGCACTAGTTTTAGGCAATTAGAAAGCTAATATCAATTATAATTGTTAAATATCAATGTATTTAAAACGATACACTAAATCCATGTCTTCTAGACATCTTCTTCAATATGAAAACAGATCGAGAATGATGAATTCTTTTCTAGCTTAAAAAAAAAAAAAAACAAAAAAACCTGGTTGCTAGAAATGGTCTATAAGAAATGTAAAAACTAAAGCTTCCATCTGAGTGATTTAAAAAAATCTAGTCCTGAAGGTCTATAAAAATACCTTAGTTCCTATAAATGCCATAGCACCAAAAAAAAAAAAAAAAAAAAAAAGATAGACAGACAGACAGATAGATCTGGTATCTACCAGTAAGTCATGAAACCAGGCTCTCTGTTGGTTCTGTGTTCTAGAGTAACTTATCTAAACAGTTTGTCATTAGATAATATGTTCTCATAGCATAAATGTCTCAAAAAGAAATCCCCTTTATAATGAACTACATGTCTGTTGGTAATAAGTTTATTTTAAAGTGATTCTGTTCTTAATAGTAGTGTTCACAGGTCATTAATACGTGTGTGTAATAGAAAATAGCTGGGTCAATGTCATTCATGAGAACAGACTTAGAAACACCTTCCATTGAGAATTATTAACCACAAAAGGATGTTTCTGAGCTTTTGTATACTTTTTCACTTGAGTCAGGGACAATTTTTAAAGAAATCCCTCTTTAGTCCATGCAAACTATAGTAGAAAAGCTCAGAAGTCAAAAGGACAACAGCACCAGAAAACAGAAGAGTGGACAAGAGTAAAGAAAACGGGGCTTTAAAGTGCACCAGAATGCAGGGGAGGTGGGACTGCCTACGCTATGAGTGAATTTTAGCTGACAACACTACACAAAATTACTAATCACTGTATTACTTAGGAAATGCAAAACATGGAGCTATTAGATTAAGCAAAAGAAAACAATTAATAGTAAAACAACATTTTAGAGGATGTGATACAGTAGAAGATGCAAGTCTGCATACTGTTTCACAGGTTGACAACTCTCAACTTGCCAATATGTATTCTCTGTAAAAAAAGAAGAAATTCAGCACTCCATGCGGACTCTTACCCCAAACATAACGCTCTTTCATTCTGTCTTAATTCTTTATATTATACCCCAGACAAATCAAAGTCTAGGTACATCAAAATTAGATGTTAAAAGCTTTCATTCAGTAAAGAATCCATTGGTCTTCTGCATTAGTGTTTTAACCCAGCCTGTTGTTTAGTCCATATGTCCTTCAACTGGCCTTGAGTTCAGCATGAGAAGATACACCACAAAAAAATTTTGAGGATATTGTTCGTTCCAATATGAAAACTCACAACTTGCAACTAAACCCTACGAAGTATACTGCAACACTAGCTCTAGTTAAAAACAAAAACAAAAAATAAAGAGATGAAAAGAGAAAAAAGAAAAACTTGTACTTTCCAAAACAATTCTCCTGCTCCTAAAATATAAAACTTTAAAATGGATGAAAATATTACTCAACTAATTAAATTTAAAAGCATTTGTAACATTTAAGTTTTACTTCAAAATTATTTCTCAAAATATTGAACAAAACAGCATTAGGTTAAAAACTAAAACAAAAACAAAACTGCCTTGCGAGCAACATAGTGTGGGTAAGAAAATTAAGGCACAATTGCAAGCAAAATAAAGGGCCAACTGAGTCACGAGGGTGGATCTGAAGGAAGATGGCTGAGACAGTCTAGGTAACAAGAAGCCGATCTGGACGGATGGAGGCTGAAGCCGAAGAGATCTCGGAGGACAACTGAGGAGTGGGGAGGGTGAGAGCAGTGGGGGAGAGACGAGCAATGAAGCAGGGGGGACAGTGAGACAAAGTTTATCTGTATATTACTTCATTAAAAAATCTTCTGCTTTTAGTTCACTGAGCTGTATTAAAAAAGCTGAAAAATAAACAAATAGAAGTGTTATAAAAATAGCGTATGTGGTAAATGGCCAGTTTAGAAGTCTATTTTTATAAAAAGTGATAAAACGTTGTCTACTTTTCACATGCGCCTTGTTCCCTAAGAAGCAAAAGCTCCCAATTTTCTCACGTTTACACACTTGCATTTTAATATAAAGCAATCTATGCAGAAAGCCTATTTTAGCAAAGAAAATATCCACTCAGTTAAAACTGCAAGCTTTTCATGCTATACCCACCAAGAATGCATTTACAGCAAATAGCCAAAATATGCATGGCACCTTTGAGGCCAAAACAGACAAACAAAAGGTATGTTCTACTCTAGCAGATCTAAGAGGAATTTATAAAGCTGGGACAGCATGCAGAGGCTTCTAAGGTAACTATCCACAACCAAGATTTATCAGTATTACCTTAGCTTCTGTCAACTTAGTGATATAAGGGGGAGGTCAGTGACATGCTGAAAACTAAAATCATCTACAAAACAGTCACATGACAGAAGAACAGGACACTGAAAATACTTAAGACTTACTACTTCATGATCCATTAAACGGTTATCAAATCTATCTTCGCTTAATATAGAATACACACCAAATATATTTTGAAAATTCAAAAATTACAACATAGATTCTTTCAATATCAGGTCAACTACACTGTAAAGGAAGATCAGTGTAGTCTTCCTTGTCACTGAACAACTTCTGCATCTTTGTATTTTCATGCCTGTGTCTCAATGTTTCCATTCTATCCAGGGCACCTAATCACTACTCTCCTCTATCCAAATTCTACATTCAAAACAGATCAAGGCTCCACACTTTTCTCCTATGCTCCCAAAGATGGTTAGAAAGAAGAAAATATCACTGTGCTGAGAATATATAGCAATACTTTAACTGTCCGTTATCTTTATATTGCTGCATAAGAATGCAGTCTTGTTATAAACAGGGACAATGGTTGCTGTGGCATGGTAATACAGAAGCAGAAAAGTCAAACACATTGCTATCCCCTTTACTGGAATCCAGAGCTCACTGAGTTTTTTTTTAAATAAGGAACTCTATAAAAGGTCCAAATAAGCCAATATCATATAAATCCTCTTAAATTTTTCTATATTGAAGATAGTATCTTAAATAAAAAGTAACTCTTTAAAAAAAATAGTGAATACAAGCAAAATAAATCTCACCCAGGCAATTACAAAAGCAATGTAATATTAATATTTTTAATACACCTAAGAAAGCATTCAACCAATTAAAACTTCAAATTTGAAATCAAAGTGTTCTGAATCCTGTTTTTAAATCCTTCTTATAGCAGTTCTAACACGACTCTAGGGATTATGAAACTGCTCTTTGAGGAAGTCTGTGAGATCAAAACTGTCTTTAGAATATTACTACAGTTATTTTATTTTAAATTCTCATTCTCTTTAAATATAGCACAAATGGCACATGCTATAACAGGCTGAGTACAGAAACCAATACTATCATGAGAACTCTATTTAGGCTAGTGAATAATTAATAAAAAAATAAAGCAGTGTT
Organism: Mus minutoides; assembly: GCA_902729485.2. Lineage (NCBI taxonomy): Eukaryota > Metazoa > Chordata > Mammalia > Rodentia > Muridae > Mus > Mus minutoides. The sequence continues at coordinate 816,616 of LR749812.1, forward strand.
ACTCTTATTAAAGTATCTTTTCTATTGGAAAAGGTGGGCCATTTAGGACTTTGTAGATTTTATGTGCATAAACATTTTGCCTACATGTCTCTGTGTGGATAATGAGTGTGCCTAGCGTCCACAGAGATCAGAAGAGAAGTTCTGATCCTCTGAAACCAAAGTTCCAAACTGCTGTGAACCACCAAATCAAATCCAGGTTCTCTGTGAGAACAAGTGCTTTTAATCACTAAACTGTTTCCAGGCCCTGAAAAAAAAAATGTGCTTTTTATTAAAAATATTACTGTTAACATAAAATAATTATAGGGTTTTTTTTATTCCCAGATTAGTCTTTTCTTGTTAAGGCCTCACATTTGTAGCAATCACCCTACCTCATCCAAATCTGCAGGTAAGTGGATGGACCTAGAAAAGAGTAGCCCAGGGCTGGGCGTGGTGGCACACGCCTTTGATCCCAGCACTTGGGAGGCAGAGGCAGGTGGATTTCTGAGTTCGAGGCCGGCCTGGTCTACAAAGTGAGTTCCAGGACAGCCAGGATTACACAGAGAAACCCAGTCTCGAAAAACAAAAAAACAAACAAACAAAACAGAAAAGAAAAGAAAAGAAAAGAAAAGAAAAGAAAAGAAAAGAAAAGAGTAGCCCAGATCTAGAAAGATCTAGAAAGGCAAATGCTATGCTGCATGTTCTCTCTCATCTGTGATTCCTACACCAAATCTTCACATGTAAATATGCAACATGGAGTAACTGGGGCTGGAGAGATGGCTCAGTGGTTAAGAGCACTGACTGCTCTTCCAGAGGTTCAATTCCTAGCAACAACATGGTGGCTCATAACCATCTGCAATGGGATCTGAAGCTCTCTTCTGATGTGTCTGAAGATAGTGGCAGTGTACTCATATACATGAAATAAATAAATCTTAAGAAAGGAAAGAGGGAGGGAGGGAGGGAGGGAGGGAGGGAGGGAAAGAAACATGGAGTACCTACAGAAATGAGAAAAGTATAAGGGGACTGTAGGGCAGGAAGTGAGGCCCGATAGAGGAAATAGCAGGACACGGGTGACAGAACTGGGAGTGGGTGGATCCAAAGGGGGAAGAGGGAGATCAATACAGAAGGAAGAGGGACGAATAACACCAAGGTGGTTTGATAAAATCTCAAGAAACCATATCTCATATTTGCCTAAAATTAAGACCTAGAGGCAACTTTTGACTTCTGGGAGAAGAAAACTTCTCCTCTCCCAGAGATGTGCCTCTTAAATGGCTTTCTGATGCAGAGTCAGATTTGAGACCATGTACACAAAAAGAAAGAAAGCAAATAACAACAAAACATGGATTCAAGAGGTTTTAAAAAATACAACACAATATATGAGTATGTAATAAATACAACCAAAGAAAGGGGTGCTAACAACTTGAGATAGAGGGTGTGTAGTTGCCAACAACTTAAAAATGGGAAGAGCTGGAGGGAGGCAAGAAGGAAAAGTGATGTAATTCTATTTTAATTAAAAACATTAAAACATACAGTTACTAATATATGGTGGGTTTATTAATTGTAATTTAAAAATTTTCCAACTAACTCTTTTTTGAATCTCACTCTGACACCTAGGAAGGCCTCAAAAGAGGTAGCAAAGCTATCTCAACTTTCCAAGTAATGAAAATTAAAGGTACGAGCCACTAGCCCTGGATTCCCTGTTTAATTGTTACTAAATAAGTATGCTAATTAAAACTCTACTTGGCCGGGTGGTGGTGGCTCCTGCCTTAAATCCCCAAACTTGGGAGGCAGAGGCAGGTAGATCTCTGTGAGCTCAAAGTGCCAGCCTGGACTGCAAAGTGAGTTCCAGGACAACCGGGGCTACACAGAGAAACCCTGTCTCAAAAAAACAAAACAAACAAAAAAACCAACCAACCAACCAAACAACAACAACAAAAATGCTTCTTGATCTTCAATCATCTTTCATATTTTAAATAATACCTGAAACCAAAAAGTTTAAGAACTGCTACTTTTCCATCATTTAAATAGGTGAAAAGCGTAAAGAAATAATAAAAAACAAACACTCTCAAGCACAATCCTCAAAAACAACTTTGGCAATCAATAAGAAAAGACTAAACAGCTAGATGGATGTTAGATCAATACTTAGGACAGTTATTAAGGAAAACCAGAAAAATTACAACTGAACAGCTATCTGACTGGTAAAAATGCAGAAGAGACTATTACTTGCATCACAAACAGAAGTTAAATAGCATATGCTAAAGGAACGACTAGGACACTGAAGCAAAACTTAATAGTAGAAAGATATGAATGTGACATAGAATATAAAACTTACAGAACAACAATGCTAGTGACAAACTACACAACGAACAGCTAAGCCAGGCCAGTGCATTTAATTCAAGCCAGACAGGCAGACAGCCAAAACATCTTTGTTGCTCACGTATTTTTCCAGGAAAATACATCCCACAGGGTAAAAATGAAGCTGCTTTATACCTGCTTTTTCTGACTAAGTATTATACACATACATAACAGCTGGGCATGGCAGAGCTAAGTACTTAATTATTTCTACAGCTCCCAAAACTTAATTATGCTATGAAATAGTAAGAAGTGACTAAAAAGTAACCAGCAAAAAATATGTATTATCCAGGTTTTCCATTTATTTTTAAAAAGCTAACATGTACCTTACTGAATCATTTACTGTTAAGCAATTTAATTTTCTATACTTGAATAAGGTCTATAGACATCACCAAAAAGAGAAAGACTTCTCAGGATGTTCTGATTCCACAAAACAAGTCCCTGCATAAAGTGCGCTGGTAATTAGGTCCTAGACCATTGGCTAGGCACAGCCATGAGCAGCACTGTGGCCAAAGTGTCCTGTGCAGTCACGTTTCCCCCTATACTGCAGGCTTGGCACTAGGAAAGCTCTCAGTGGCACCTCTATGAGCTGGGTCTGCATAGCTAAAAGCTACCCACACAACTGCTACCAGTAACAAGGTGTCCCAGAAAGCATGGGAAGAAGTTGACCCTCACTCCTCAAAGTCCTTGATACACAGTAGGCTCCATGGAAGCTTTAGGGTTGCATCCTTCAAAAATACAGACATATTTATAAAAATAGGAGTAAACTTATACAACCACTTTAAAAGTATTTGCTGAAATGTGTCCTTTCCAGAACACAGACAGTGCTTAGAAAGTCAAACATGTCCATGTGTTAAGATTTGTGTTTATTCTTTCAAAATAAAATCATTCAGGTCTTTGTAAATACATTTTCATTATCAAGAAAGTCGTTAAAAAATCTTACTTAAAAATGCTTTCCACGTAATAATTTAACTATAATTTCTTCATTATTCCTAAGCATCTTCTATTATTATTACTTCTTACTCAGGTGTATTCACTAATATTTATTCTATCAGTTAGGAGTTATATTTACTACAGACTTCTTTTAGTTGAATATCTCAACATGGTACGTCCATTTACCCTTTCATCATGAGACACAGTTTTCAATCTTTATGTTTAAAAGCAAGGACAGCTAAAATATAAGAAAATTTTCCTTGAAATGTATTTTCCTTAATTATCATTTGAACAAACTTACTCGTTTGAAGTCATTCATATTTGTTGCCTGGACTGGAGTACCAATGAAAGTAAAATATGAAATTCTCGTTGTTTCTTCTTCTCCTTGATTAGACTGAACAAATAACTGCCAAAAAAAAAAATCACATTTATAATTTATAATGAGTCTATTTTTCAACACCATGCTTTCGATTTAATCCATTTGCTTTCATAATAAAAACGTGTTCTATCCTCTTTAAGAATAAGATTACTTTACACTCACACCAGTGTTCCTAAAAGACTGCCTACTCCCTGTCTGCACTCCAAGTCTCACCTTCTCCAGGGACGCCCTGGCAAGATGCCCACATATACAAGCTCAATGTAGCACAAGAGTAGAGACAAGTCATAAGTAAATTCTTTACAGACTACATGAAAGAGTGGGAAACTCATGGTAGACTGCTATTAATAATTTAATTAGTCTTTCAACTGTGGGGAAATCTCTGTAATTGTATTCTTTCTGATACACACCCATTCTATTTCCTAGAATAACAGAAAGAAATGTTAGCAATCTGCTAAGACTATGTTCTGCCCTCTGATGGGTTTTAAGGCCTGACTCTAAACTCACTGTTTTAAATTTTCTCTCGGTTTAACTATTAAGAAATAGAATTACTATATTGGATTTTGAAAAAAAAAAATTCCTCTATTAAAAAAAAATTAGATAATCTAAAAATGTTCTCTACTTAAAAATATTATCTCACAGAACAGGGCCTGCACTGCTCTGCACCAGGTCCTCTGTGTACATATTATAAAGTATGTAAACACGTAGGTTTCTGATTCCTAGGCTGTCTTCTCTTGGGCCCTTTTCCTTCTGTTGGTTTGTCCTGTCCAACTTAGATGCGACAGTTTTTGTTTTATCTTTTATTCTGTTATGCTTTGCTGTTATCTCTTAGAAGCCTGTTCTTTCCTAATGAGAGATCTGGGTGGGAGGGGAAGTGGGGAAGAACAGGGAGGAGTAGAGGGAGGAGAAACTAATCAGGATATAGTGTATAAGAAAAAAAAATCTGTTTTCATTAAAAGGAAAACAAACTGTTCCTTTTCATGTTCTAAGATATTACTTATTAATTTTTGTTTTCATTATTGAAACTCCTTTCAAAGAGTTTATTTAATCAATTTAAAGAATGTAACAAATATACTATTAAACTAGTTCCCAGCTTACTTATATTTACAATTCATCTTTCTTTGATTAAAGTCTGATCAACACTATTACTTTAATTCAATCTTTATCATCATAAAAGTGATAGGTATGCCTTATGTGTCTTCACTTAGGTCACCGCCTAATTTTCTGGATATAATGCATAGGGTCTTGAGTGACAGTGCTCTACTACAATGTGGCCTTCATCTTCAGATTTATTTAGATAAAATGTTTTAGATAATTAAACCTCAGCTTGTTCACACATATTGATTACAAGATATGGCCATTATAACCTTCCAAAAAAGAACTTAAGAGGGTTCTTCTGATGATCTATCAATACAATGGTGTGTTTGGCAGAATTTGAACTCAGTGCTCTGTGGATGGTTTCTCCTTTCTTTTCAAAGTTGAATCACTTAAAATCATCTCTGGCACTAGTCAATATTCAGATAAACCTTAGTTAACTCTTAAAATATAAAATCATCTCTTTTAAAATCGTTTTTAGCTGGGTATATTAGCTAATGCCTATAATTCCAGTACTTGGAAGGTTGAGACAGAAGAACTGTTGCGAGTTCAAGGCCAGTGTGGGCTATACAGCAAATAACAGACCAACCTGGGCTACAAAGTGAGACTCTGCCTCATAAATAAATAAATAAATAAATAAATAAATAAATAAATAAAATTGAAGCCAGTCTTAGTGCCATAGTAACTACACTGAAAGACTAGAGAAGACTACAGTCTGGAAAATTAAACAGAATTTTCACACAGGTACCAGCCCTCGTCCCCAGTTGTGACAGAACATATATAAATACCTCCAGTTTATGTGCAAATGTTCTAGAAGTGACGAACCCCATGAATCAATCTACATTTCTCAACTTAATTGGATAAACTCTACTTTAAAAGATCATTTAGAGAGGCTGGAGAGATGGCTCAGTGGTTAAGAGCACTCACTGCTCCAGGCTCAATTCCCAGCACCAACATAACAGCTTACAATTGTCTGTGACTCCAGTTCCAGGGAATCTGACATCCTTACACAGGCATACATGCAAGCAAAACACAAATGAACATAAAATAAAAATAAATAAATCATTAAAAAATTAAGTAAAAAAAAAAAGATCATTTAGCACCACCTAGGACATAGAAGTCAGCAATACTGCCCTACCCACCAACCAGAGGAAGATAAATTAATGAAATGTTACTCACAGTTACACTGTTAACATTCTGAAATTTAACGTAACGAAGAGGAACAATGCCATCTTCTTTAATATCATCTTCTGTCAGTTCCAGAGCTTGAGTTGGCTCACTCCTTTCCGCCTCCTCAAAATCCATAGACCGGGGTAGGTTGATAAAAATTTTTACATATTTAGGACCCTGACCTATAAAATGGTTTTTAAAAAAATGAAATACTAAAAAACACAGTAATATACTTTTACTTTATCATCAAATGTATCTTACACAGAAACCTATGTAGGCCTACATATATATATATTGGCACATACCAACAAACTTCAAAAACCTCCAGTAAAATTTAATCTGAATATTGGTAGTCAATCTTTTTCTCCCAAAACTTACTTGCTGGTATCTTCTTAGCCTAGTTCTAGTCTTCATTAGGAATAAGAAAACACAAGCATGCACACAGATATAAACAAGTTCCTACCCTCAATGACAAAAGACATACAATGAGTTGGATATGGAGGGGACACCTTGGAAGGCATAGGTAGGCAGATGGACATAGCAAGCTCCAAGCCAGCTAAGGCTACATAGTGATATTCTGTTTTAAAACAAAAAAAAGCTATCCTATAATAAATATAACACTATCAGTGAAGAGCTATATAGAAGGTGGTAGTGGATTCTGATAGCATATGCAGGTGAACAACCTTTCATAAAAGTAAATATACTAATTTTTTGTTACCAACAACTTGCACATTTTGTTACCCAGGAGGAAAACATTATTAGCATTAAGACTTATCCATGGGCTGGTGAGATGGCTCAGTGGGTAAGAGCACTGACTGCTCTTCTGAAGGTCCTGAGTTCAAATCCCAGCAACCACACGGTGGCTCACAACCATTTATAATGAGATCTGATGACGGCTACAGTGTACTTACATATAATAAATAAAATCTTAAAAAAAAAAAAAAAGACTTATCCAAAAAGGAATTAATCAAAAAATTACTAAGTTTTACTTTCAATCGGTTAAAAAAGAAAACTGAACAAAATGAAGCCCCTTAGTCCCGACTGCCTTCTCTCTCAAAAACATCAGCAGTAACAGAGGAAAAAAGAGTTGTGGCAAAAAAAAAAAAAAAAAAAAGAACAGATGATTTTATGAAACATAAACCCGTCTGTAAAGCCACATTGCTATTTACGGACACAACAGTACATTAATTATTAATAAACAAAAAGCAGGACCTGGAGCCTCATTTTTATCACCCTGAATAAGAACAGTTTGAAAACAATTTTGTTTCTAAAAAATGCCTGCTAATAATTTAGAAATAGGAGGAAAGAATCAGTACTGTGGAAATTAAGGGAAAACAAACATTTTTACTTTAGATCTTAATTCCACATTACATAGACATTTATAATCTTCTATGAACAACATAGAAGACCCACCTCTATCTGAAAAATAAAGTAAAATAAATGTATGCCAACGGGTGTAACAAAGCAGAAAGTCAGACTTTAATTAACTGTCCTTACCGTTATCTGGTCCTTGAAACTTCATGGAATAAAGCTTAACAGGCTGATTGAATGCCACAGTAATAAGGAGCTGTAGGGAAACAGTTTAATTATCAAAGGCTTTATTAACACAAGGAATATACAAAATGGCTAAGGGGACTAAAATAAGAGTGGTACAAACCTAGTTCACCTAACAAAACCACTGCAATATAGATTCTGTAAGCCGAAAATGGCTTGACAGTTAAGGATTGCTATCACCATCACTTACACAGAAAAAATTAATGCAGTAAACTTACTAAAATTATGTGCAAGAGCTTAGGGTCTGGGGCTGGAGAGACGGCTAGCCATTGATGAGCATCAGCTGCTCTTCCAGAGGGGCCACCTTCATCTCCCAGCACCCACATGGTGCTTCACAGTCATCTATAGCACTCCAGTCCCAGGGATCCAACACCCTCTTCTCACATCTCTAAGGGCACCAGGTATGCATGTGATGCACAGACATAAACACAGACAAAACACGCATATGCATAAAATAAATAAATATTATTTAAAAAAAAAAGAAAGAAAAAAAGAAGCTAAGAACTTGGGACCTACAAACTGACAAGTAACAAAATTCCCAAATAAATAAATGTAAGTCCTAACTTTTACTATGCAATACATATCTCTTCTAGTGTATCAAGTCCTTAGCCACCCTGCTTGACTATTGGAAGGTGATACACTGCTATGCACAAAGACTGACCCTCACATCAACTGTGATCTAAAATTCAGAAAACAACTCTCAGGGCTCTCACTGTGGCTCAGTGCGTGTACAATGCTCTGAGTAGTGAGAGAGAAAAGGGAGGGAAGGTACTAGGCTCTAAGGCCTTCAAATCTTGACTCTAAATTTCTCTAGACGGTCACATGGAACTAAGACACCAATGCTGTCTGGAGTCTCTCTGAAGCTTTAAGTTAGCCATTAATTTTCTGTCCATTCGAAACTGTATTTGTTGTTCAGAGGTATACTCCTACCCTGCAAGACTGACTTCCCCTAACAGAAGATTTTAGCAAAGCAGTAGACCATGCCACCATCTGTACTGTTGTGATTTTAGGTAACTATACACAGGGATATGTGAACCACAGTCCTAAAGCTGTCATAAGGCAACTCTAGCTAGAAGGAAAGGGTTACACTTATCATTTCAAAATCATATTGTGGTATAAGAAAACAGCTATTTCCACTGGTTACATCACTTTTCATACTTAATTCATAACAGTATGTCAAAACATAGCAATCATGGCATGTGAAAAGCTAAAATGCTGGTAGAAAGCAGGTAAGAGGAGAAAGCTCGAAACTGATCAGGTTAGCAAGACTGCCTGAAGGCAGTGAGGAGCCACCAGCTCTGAGGAGAAAGAGCAACAACAACATGAAGATATAGACTTTATGAACTTTTGTGACCAAGTACAACAGGAAACAAGCACACACAGAGGACTAGAAAGTAAATTAAGGAAAGCAGCATCCAGAAGGTAAAGAGGGTGTGATTAAGATATCGTCCTACTTTCTCTGTGGCAAGAGCAATGCCGGGAAAACACACACACACACACACACACAAAAAAAAAAAAAAAAAAAAAAAAAAAAACAATATGTTTTTATCTGGGACTAGGGAGATAGTCTTATATGGGAGTTCTCATCTAACTAATCTCTACTGCTGAGACACAAACTATCTGTGTGGGAAAAACATAAAAGCAGTATAAAATGACCAATATGGTGATGATCTAAGCAACAGTGGAGCGCACCATGAGTTCTGCAATGTTCTTTAGGACACGCATGACAGCTCCCACAGAACACAGAGAGGAGATGGATCCAGATGATGACGGGACAGAAGTCAAAGGAACTGAGAGCCATACAAAGAAAAGGTAGAAACACTCGTCTGAAAAAGAATTACATAAGCCACAAGATGAGGACCAGAAAAGGCAAAGATCATCATCTGGAAGAGAGACATAAGCCATAAGGGACAACACAGGACAGAAACAGCACATGTAAATAGTGACAGTCCCTACCACCCTTAACACAAGCACTGAATTACCTGCTCATCACAGTCAGACTCCAAGAAGGACATGTCTTTTCGTAAACAGTTGTCAAAGCCGTTCTCATCACTTTCATTAAGACATTCACAACCAGCTTTGTTAATGAAAGGCATTAAATCCATCTGAAACAAAAGAAATCAAGAACATAGGCAAAACATTTGGCTTTAGCATAAAAAATATAGACTTGAACCTGTACTTTTTAAATCCGGTAATTTTGAAAAAAATATTTGCTTTAAAATAGTTACTAAAATTTTTATAAGTGTCTTTTCAATTGAATTTCTGACTGAAATCTGTCACTAATTACTAAAACTAAATCTAGGTTTGCCCTACATAGCAAGGTATCAGAAACCCAACTTCAGGCCTTGGTTTTCCCCAGGACATTTACTACAAAGAACATATGATTGTATATACAGAAGCCTCTCAAGGACCAGGACATTTCCACCCTGGACCTTGGGAAATAGATGTAAGAAGTACAGAGCCTGAGGCCAACCCTAAGTATACATGAGACCCCATCCCAAACAGAACCAAACCACACAGCAAAAGCAAGCAGGCCAGCAAACAAGCCAACAAACAAACAAACCAAAAAGAAACTAACAACAAATATGATCATCAAAAGAGTAAGACCTACAAGCATGCTAGCACACACCTTTAATCCCAGCACTCGGGAGGCAGAGGCAGGCGAATTTCTGAGTTCGAAGCCAGCCTGGTCTACAGAGTGAATTCCAAGACAGCCAGAGCTATACAGAGAAACCCTGTCTCGGAAAAAAAAAAAAAAAAAAAAAAAAAAAAAAGAGTAAGACCTGTCTCCGTGACACACTTCACTTCGTGAGTGGGCAAACCCGAAACTGCGAATGGCGAGCTAACAAGCATCAAGAGCCTAAGCTCATTTACCCTAAGCACTAGAACAGGGCTCAGACCCTTCTTAGGGAAACTAAGTCTTAGGAACTAAGTCCCAGACCAACACAACCTGCATCAGGTCCAGGCACTACAAGGACTAAAGTCAAGGTGACGATGCTGGCTGTGAAATGACCCATTAGTAGGACTCCAGCAGCTTAGCTATAGATAACGATGGTCATAAGTGCTTAGTTGCCTAATTTGGAGGCTGCTTTTCTTTAGGCCAAACCAGCTGGAACCAGTGACACTGTAGTTGAGTCTAGACAAGTGTCCCCAGAACTTCTTTGTCTCATCATTTCTGCTGAGCATATGCACTATGCAATCGCAGTGTAACCATGCTGCAGAAACCACCAGTTACTTCACCTTCTCTCCTACAACCATTGCTCATCATGCTTTAGTACTCCCTTATTCCTTAAGTGTCCCTAAATAATATCCTTGGAGACACAAATTAGAAACTTGTTTTCTGGTCTTCATGCTTGGAAAACTTGTAAATAAACTTTCTCTTTCGCAAAACTTGTTTCAATAATTGGCATACCAGTATGACAGGTACAACGACCTAGTTCAGAAATTGTCCATCCTGAACCAAATATGGTTTACACTTTCTGATTGGGTGTTATTTTAAATAAAAACTAACTGTATAGACTAACAGAAAAGAAATAATGCCATTATTATGTTACAGATACTCAGTGACAAAGACACAAAGACACATACATACACAAACCATGTATACTCACAAACCATGCACACAAAGCAAGCTCTCCTGTCCACATGACTAGTTTTTCAGCTTGACTTTAAAGGGTTTACAGACAGGAACACACTGATCTGCCTTACTGAACCTAATGTAAGTTTTTAATGTATTAGCTGCAACTTCAGAAACAATTGTAGCACCATAAAGTACTACATCTGAACTCAGCTTCCTTCCTGAATAATTTCAAACCACACACAACTGCATTAGAACTATGCATACAATGTAGTTTGAAATTTTATTGAGTTCTTCAGTCTTCATCTTAATTAAAACAAACAAACAAACAAACAAACAATACTCTTAAAATACACTCAATTCTAAAGTTACATTTGATTCTAAACTAAACAAAAGTAGACTTCATAGGAAGTTAAGTAATATGGGGATTCAGTACATTAAAACTCAAACCGTTTTACATAACTATAAAAATGAGAAATATTAGCCAGACGTGGTGGTGTACACTTTTAATCCCAGCACTCGGGAGGCAGAGGCAGGCAGATTTCTGAGTTCGAGGTCAGCCTGGTCTACAGAGTGAGTTCCAGGACAGCCAGGGCTATGCAGAGAAACCCTGTCTCGAAAAAACAAAAAACAAAAAAAAGGGAAGTATTACTTGGGTGCTGGCAGTGCACACCTTTGATCCCAACAAGGTGGGGGAGAGGGGGCAGGATAATCTCTAAATTCTAGTCCAGCCTGGTCTACAGTGTGAGCTCCAGGACAGCTGGGACTGTCTTAAGGTGGGGGGAGGGGGGGCAGAGAGACAGGGAGAGACAGAGAAGACATTTTATTTTTTTATTTTTTATTTTTTTTGGTTTTTTGAGACAGGGTTTCTCTGTATAGCCCTGGCTGTCCTGGATTTCACTCTGTAGACCAGGCTGGCTTGAACTCAGAAATCTGCCTGCCTCTGCCTCCCAAGTGCTGGGATTAAAGGCGTGCACCACCACTGCCCGGCTGAAAAGTATTTTTCAATGCCATATTTTCCACTCACAGGAGGGGGAAAGAATTAGAATATGGCTATTTAATAGTTTAGAAAACAACTGTGATAAAGGAATTTAGCTGAAGAAAGACTTAAGGTTGTAACAGACAAAACTCAATCCATTTAATTTGAAAAATGCTCATTTGAAAGTATTTTGAATTAGTAAGAAATAAATTAGTACGTTTCATTTCAACCAAGTAACATCAGATTTAAGATACAGTCTTTATTCCTCTGATGACATACATAGCCTTTTGGAATGTCTGCATCCTCATTGCTTCCAGGATCATTTTCTAAGTGCTGCTTGATTTTCTCTTCTAGTCCCACGGCATCTGCTCCTTGATACTGATCGATTCTCACTTTGTTTCGAAAAAACAAAAATGTAGGTGTTGCTGATATATTGTTGGTGGCAGCTGTTCCCTAGAATCAGCAAATTAAAGCATTAAAGATTAAAACAAATCTTACACTATTTTTCATTCTATAACCTTAAGCAAATTAAACTATTACAAGTCCTAAACAGAAAAATAATGTATTCCTAATTGTTATTTAAGAGAGCAACTTGGACGGGCAGTGGTGGCACACGTCTTTAATCCCAGCACTTGGGAGGCAGAGGCAAGCGAATTTCTGAGTTCAAGGCCAGCCTGGTCTACAGAGTGAGTTCCAGGACAGTCAGGGCTACACAGAGATCCTGTCTCAGAAAAGAGAGAGAGAGAGAGAGAGAGAGAGAGAGAGAGAGAGAGAGAGAGCGCACAACTAGGATCACTGGCAGTTCTTCCAGAGGACCCAAGTTCAGTTTCTAGCACCCACAAAGCAGCTTGCAACCACCTATATGACTGTAGTTCCAAGAGATCCAATATCCTCTTCTGGCCTCTGCAGAACCCAGGAAATCATGTGGTAAGCAGCCATGAAGGCAAGCAAAATACCCATTCACATTAAATAAACAAATGAATAAAAAAAGATCTTCTTAAAGAGCAGACCTACTGTAAGGGAGTTGCTATGGAGACATAACTATATTAATAAGCTTTATTGTGGGGAGTGGGCGCGCTGCATGGGCCAAAGAAGGCGCCTGGCTTTATGCCAAGCCCCGTGACCTTGCTTGTTTATCCCAGTCTCAGTCATGAGCAGTAAAAGCAGTGCGCATAACTCGTTGGAGAGATTAGCGCAACATCTCAAGAGATACTATTCTATCAGCCAATCCTACCTGCTGCCTTGGATGTGTGCGTTTATGATTGGGTGGTGTGAGGTGGCGTGAGAATGTAAGTATAAATTGAGGGCAGCCCCAGATGAGGCAGACCAGAGGGGCCAGAGACCTGAGACCAGCATAGCAGATAGAGACCAGATGAGGAGACCGGACCAGTGTTAGAGAGCGCCAGCAGCGTTAGGCCAGAGAGCAGCAGATGAGGAAAGCAGCACCAGCATTAGCCAGCCAGCATAGGTGAGAGCAGAGTGAGTGAGTGAGTGAGTGAACGGCTACTGTGTGATACCTGAGAGAGAGAGAAGCAGAATGAAGCAGAAGCTGCCAAGGCAAGCTGCTTGAAACCACCTTGGCGTCCCGAGTCTTTTACCGTCTCAGAGACGTGTGGGCGCAAGGCACTTTATTGTCATATACTTTATCTAACAGAACCTTCTACTACAGAAACTAATTTATAGCAGGCAGCTTGTTTATAATTATGCAGTATGAATTTAAAAAAAAAATAACCAAAGGCTGGGCACGCTAGTACACTTTTAATCCCAGCACTTGGGAGGCAGAGGCAGGCAAATCTCTTGAGTGTGAGGCCTGCCTGGTCTACACAGAGTTCAGGCCAGCCAGGGTTAAATAGGACTGTCTCAAAAAACATAAATAAAATAAATTAAAAAGAAAAAAAACAAAACAAAACAAGAAAGGTAATGATGAGTCAATACAAACCAGTGGGGCTAAGAAAAACTATCCACCTGAAAAAGAAAAGCCAGTCCATACCACTATCAAAACAAAGACAATGTCTTTTGTCTCAAAAAAGGGTCACCTCATCTAATTTCTACTCTTACAGAACTAATTTCAGACATCATAAAAATAATAGCTATCTTTAAAATTTTTGCTCTAGTTCTATAATACTGACTGGAAATGAATAACCAAAGCACCACTATTTAAATTTTGATGACAACGATTTTTAAACTGGCAAAGCAAATCTGTCCTTTCCCATACACAAATTCTATGAAGACATACAGAAGATATATCATTCAAAGAAAAAAAGTATAAAGGGTATCCTTCCTCTCTAAACTCCAGAAGTGACCTATTAGAACAGTACTATCTTAAAAAAATAAAAATTAAGACATAAATGTGAACTACACTTATGAACTAAGAATATTTAGCACATGCAAAACACCTGCACAGTTCTTTATTTCTTAATTCTCTGCATATAAATACACACTGCCATACAACCACCACACTACAATCACCAGACTGTTATGCCTATAGTGCTATGCCCCAAATAACACGTTCTCCTACCATTAGAAAATGAAAAGACAGCCAGGCGTGGTGGCACACGCCTTTAATCCCAGCACTCAGGAAGCAGAGGCAGGTGGATTTCTGAGTTCGAGGCCAGCCTGGTCTACAGAGTGAGTTCCAGGACAGCCAGGGCTATCCAGAGAAACCCTGTCTTGAAAAACCAAAAAACAAACAAACAAAAAAAGAAAGTGAAAAGACAATTCACAGATTGAGCAAAAATATTTGCAGAGCATACTAAACAAAGTACTTTTACCTGTAATGTGTAAAGAACACTTACAAATAATAACAAGAATGACACCCAAAAGAAAAGTCAACTTTTAGAATAGGTAACTTGACAAATGAGGTACTTAACATGAAAATTAGTTAGCAGGGGAATCAAGGAAATACAAATTGAATCTACTTTTATTGCAACATGTTAAAAAAAAAAAGCAGTATTCAGAATAGAGGAACTGAACTTTCTTACATATACTGTTCTTAATGTACAAAATATAACCATTCTACATATAATTTTGAAGATGAGATTATGAAATGATCAAATTAAACTACAATCAAAACTGCTCTGCTATACCTTGTGATCAATTACCCAATGCATCCCTCAGCAGAAGATACTGAACTGCCAGGTAACCTATTACTTTAACAACATCCTATTAATTTTACCTCATATAAGAAAAACTTGACTATACTGCTAACCAGTAGTCAAAATAGCATTGATAATAATCCTGACATTTAGGCCGGGCGTGGTGGTGCACACCTTTAATCCCAGCACTCGGGAGGCAGAGGCAGGCGGATTTCTGAGTTCGAGGCCAGCCTGGTCTACAAAGTGAGTTCCAGGACAGCCAGGGCTACACAGAGAAACCCTGTCTCGAAAAACCAAAAAATAAATAAATAAATAGATAAATAAATAAATAAATAATAATCCTGACATTTTTCCTGTCTTCTAAAGAATAAATACAATATGAATAAAGACATAGTGGGTAATATTAGTGTAGGATTTTGATGTGTTTTATGAAAAAAAGAAAAAGGAAAAAAAAAGACTCTCCCGCCTTACTTACCTGGCACTGATGCACATCTACTTCCAAGAAGACTGCCTGTGGGTACTTATTACTCATAGAGCTGAACGCCGGGGCAATCCGCAGACATGGGCCACACCTATGAGAAAGAGCGCCCTATCCAGTAAATAATAGAGACTGTACAAACTCGTGCTATAAAAGCATTTATAGAGTTAGACAAAATAAGGCACACTGATACTCTTAGCTTTAGGCATTCTAGTATATTCACCTGGATTATTTATAACATTATATTAATACCATATATTGCCTTACTGAGTACAGATACAATATTAGGTCTTAGGCTTAAGACTGTAAACTCTTCTTTGTTCTCATCCAAAGAAAACAAAATAAAGGGTTATTTATGTTTATAAATTTTTAAAAAGTCAACATGGTCAAAAGAAATCAATCCTCCTGGATTAGGATTAATAAACAATCTCAACTTTTAATAAATGAAAATAATAATTTATATTCTAACATTTATGGGGTCTTTTCAGTAATAGTGCTAAATGAAGTGGTTATTCTCATTTTAAAAACAAACAACAACAAAAACCTCTCACTGAATACACAATCAATGATTCCAGATAAACTGAAGATTTAAATGTGAAGCAGTAAGTACAACAGGAACTAAAAAAACTGTAAGAATAAAACAGCCTAGGCTGAGGTCCAAAGCTAAAAAAAAAATATTAAGACCTATCATAAAACTTTGCTAACAGCATGCAATACAATAGGTTGAACATGTTGAATTTGAAAACTTTTATAATTCATAATGATCCTAAACCTCAAAACTGGATATTATATCAACATTAAAAAGGTGAGGGTATCAGAGCATTCTGAATTTCAAATGTTCAGTTTGAGATATTTAACTGGTAAAGTCTACTTAACTATTCTAAACCCCAACAAACTGAAAGCTGAAAACTGATCCCATGCTTCTCAGGTACAGATAAACAGTCTGTACAGGGACAAACTGGTTAAGAGATAAATACCTAAGTCTAAAAGCAGAGACGCACTATATTCAACCATATGACTTATGATAAAAACAGTTGACAATCCAAGCACTAGAGAAAAGTGATGTTTTTAGTGATAGTGCTAGATCAAGTGGATAGCCACATTTAGAAAACAAATGAGAAAAACTCCACTGACTACACAATCAACAAGTCCAGATGAACTGAAGCTTTAAATGTGTAGTAAGCACTAGGACAAAAAAAAAAAAAAAAAGGAAGAAAAGATTTCTTAAACAACACAAAGGACTGATATCTGATAACTTTAAAATATCAACATGAGGGCTTTTTACTCATGAAAATAGCAAAAGAAAATACAACCCTTCCAGGGATCAAAGTATTAGGTACAGGTGGACATATTCACTTATATTAACTTTCTCAAACCTAAACAAGAAATGCCAATGTAGCTGAGGGTTCTCCTTCCAGATAAAACTTTTATTTCTATATCTTCTGGTCACTATGAAAAAAGTCACATTAATCACCACAAAAACAGAGTTGGTGTGACAGGCAGGTAGGTGTGCTTCCTGAGCAAGCCTGGCAGCCTAAGTTCCATGCCCAGATTCCAGTAAGGGAGAACCAGCTCCACATGTCTTCCTGCACAGCATCTGTGCCCATGAATACACACCACAGACACATAAACAACAGTAAATAAATAAACAGGCACTGCTTTGAGAGAGGGTCTTATTAGTAGCTCTGGCTAGTCTGGGAATTCACTGGTTCAAAGTGAACTCATTTGCCTTCCTAGTGCTAGGTTTAAAAGCATGCACTAGCAAACTCAGCCTAGTAAATAAATCTTTTTTAACCCTTAAGTCCATGTTATATCGATATTCTCTCTCCATCATCATCATCTACTTATCTACCTACCCACCAACCATGTATGAGCTAACTTGTGTTAATGAAACACCTTGTAGCTAAACAAACTTTACCAAAACAGTATCGCCATGCAAATGTCTACCTCAAAATCTAACCTGTCAAAAATCAAAATACACTGTTTCAGAGATACACACCCAGAAGAGGGTATCAGATGGTTGTGAGCCACCATGTGGTCGCTGGGAATTGAACTCAGAACCTCTAGAAGAGCAGCCAGTGCTCTTAACCACTCAGTCATCTCTCCAGGCCCCCAAATTAGTTACTTTAAACAAGATATTTACTGCTAACATTACCACTCAAAGGTAATAAACTTCAGTGGTAGAAAATGTGCAAAGTCCTTGGTTGAATTCTCTATTGATTATTTAATTGATGAAAATTTTCTGTAACTAATTCAATAAGCCACCTAGTTTTTCCTGTATGAAAATCTTTCATAGCTATTATTCGGTATTTCCAAATGTCAGACTGCCTTTCTCCTTTATATACCTCAGCTAGCAGTTGCACAGAACTCTCCCCCCCCCCCCCCCCCCAAAGAAAACCACAAACAAAACTAGGATTTTTTTTCAACTTGTTGCAGAGGGGTGCAGAAATCATCTAGTCCAGGGGGTTTTTAAACCCATTTTTAAATGGGTGGAAAAAATTACTTTTCTGCCTTAAATCTCTTTGACTGAAAGATTTTATTTAGCACAATATATAAAATGGATATGCAAAAAGTTTTAAGTTATGCTTTTTGAAGAACATAGCAAATAAGCTTATAGCTTCCTATTACACAAAAGAACCAAATCAACAAGACTAAACATTTAAACTGATATAACTAAGAGAATTTTGAAGATCTCTCATGTATATTGTTTCATCTGCAAACAGGGATAACTTCATTTCTTTTCCTATTTGCTACCTTTTAATTTCCTTCTTTTACTTTATTGTTCCAGCTACTGCTTTAAACACTACATTGGAAAAAAAAAATGTGTAAAAGGACAAAGGACAGTCCTGTCTCATTCCTTGATTTAAATGGGATTTTTCTTCTTTCACCAAAATACTGGCTGTGGGTTTGTCATATGCATTTATGATGTTGAGCTCTGTTCCCTCCAGTCCTACTCTCCAGGACTTTCCTATGAAGGCATGTTGGATTTTGTCATAGGCTTCTTCTGGATCTACTGATCTGATTGTGCAATTTTTCTGTCTTTAATTCCACTTATATTATTTGGTACATTTCTTTTTTTTTTTTTTTTTTTTTTTGGTTTTTCGAGACAGGGTTTCTCTGTATAGCCCAGGCTGTCCTGGAACTCACTTTGTACACCAGGCTGACCTGGAACTCAGAAATCCGCCTGCCTCTGCCTCCTTAAAGGCGTGCGCCACCACACCCGGCTATTTGGTACATTTCTTGACTTACATATCCATCCCTGCATATCTAACTTGCATAGAGATCTCATTGATATATCCCCTTTTTTTTTTTAAGATTTATTTTATTTATTAAAGTAAGTACACAGTAGCTGTCTTCAGACACTTCAGAAGAGGGCGCCAGATCTCGTTACGGATGGTTGTGAGCCACCATGTGGATGCTGGGATTTGAACTTATCACCTTCGGAAGAGCAGTCGGGTGCTCTTACCCACTGAGCCATCTCACCAGCCCCGATATATCCCTTTTTGCAAATATTTTATGAAGAATTTTTTTTTTTATCTTCACCAGGGAATATTAGCCTATAGGTTGTTGTTGTTGTGTCTTTACCTGGTTTTGGTATTAGAATAATACTGGCCTCAAACGAGTTTGAAAATAGTCTTTCTTTCTTTCAAATACTGATTGTGGTTATATATTTTTTCTTTTCTTTAAAGATTTATTTATTTTGTGTATGTGAATACACTGTAGCTGTAGAGATGGTTGTGAGCCTTCATGTGATTGTTGGGAATTAACTTTTTAGGACCTCTGCTTGCCCTGGTCAACCCCACTCACTCAGTCCCTGCTTGCTACGGCCCCAAAGATTTATTTATTATTATATATAAGTACACTGTAGCTGACTTCAGATGCACCAGAAGAGAGTGTCAGATCTCATTACAGGTAGTTGTGAGCCACTATGTGGTTGCTGGAAATTGAACTCAGAACCTTCAGAAGAGCAGTTAGTGCTTGTACTGGCTAGTTTTGTGTCAACTTGACACAGCTGGAGTTATCACAAAGGAAGGAGCTTCAGTTGAGGAAATGCCTCTATGAGATCCAGCTATAAGGCACTTTCTCAATTAGTGATCAAGGGGGAAATGCCCCTTGTGGGTGGGACCATCTCTGGGCTGGGAGTCTTGGGTTCTATAAGAGAGCAGGCTGAGCAAGCCAGGGGAAGCAAGCCAGTAAAGAACATCCCTCCATAGCTTCTGCATCAGCTCCTGCTTCCTGACCTGCTTGAGTTCCAGTCCTGACTTTCTTTGGTGATGAACAGCTGTATGGAAGTGTAAGCCGAATAAACCCTTTCCTCCCCAACTTGCTTCTTGGTCATGATGTTTGTGCAGGAATAGAAACCCTGATTAAGACAGTGCTCTTATCCACTGAGCCATCTCACCAGCCTGCGGTTGTAGTTACACACACACACACACACACACACACACACACACACGTATGTGCATGTATGTATATATGAATACATATATGCATATATGTAACAATAATAAAGAGGACGTAAATTTGAAAGGGAGAAGAGGAAATGGGAAGAGTTGAGAGTGGGGGAAAAAGTGTTAATATGTAACTACAGTTCTCATAAATAAAATTCTCAAAAAATTAAAAATAAAATAAAATAAAACTGATGTAACCTAGCATAATCACCTACTGAGAACTGAAGAACAAGGCTTGGTGTGGTAGCACATGCCTTTAATCCCAGTATTCAGGAGGCAGAGAGGTAGACCTGGCTAAATAAAAATTCAGTTATCATTGACACATGAGATATTTTAAGCAACCTAATATAGATAACTTTTAAGACTACTGGAGAGAAAAATATTTAAAGCACTATGTAAAACAATTTTAAAATTCATAAAACATGATATAGTAGAATCAATTAATTCACAAAAATAGTACAAGAAAGTAAAGAATAAAGGCAAACGAGGCTGTGAGAAAAACAGCAAGGGGCAGCAGACTCAAACCTGACACTACTGATAACATTAGATGTAAATAAGTATTGAAAAAGCAAATTAAGGTGAGGTGTGGGGTACACACTTTCCATCCCAGTACTGGGGAGGCAGA
Organism: Mus minutoides; assembly: GCA_902729485.2. Taxonomy (NCBI): domain Eukaryota; kingdom Metazoa; phylum Chordata; class Mammalia; order Rodentia; family Muridae; genus Mus; species Mus minutoides. The sequence goes on from LR749812.1 coordinate 837,277, forward strand.
GGAAGGCTGATCTCTGTAAATGGGAAGCCAGCCTGGTCTACATAGCAAGTTTGAAATTGCTAAAATTACTCCACTTGGTGGTGCATACCTGTAATTCCAACATTCAGAAGGCTAAGGCAGAAGGAGCACAAGTTTGAGGCTAACCTGAGTGTGTGTGTGTGTGTGTGTGTGTGTGTGTGTGTGTGTCTGTCTGTCTCTCTCTCTCATACACACACACACACAGCACTAAAATCATCAATTTAGGTCGTATATATTTTACTTTAAAAAGAAAAATGGGGGCCAGCCACGGTTGCCTGTGCCTTTAATCTTAGATAGCAGAGGTAGGTGGATCTCTTGTGATTTTGAGGCCAGCCTGGTCTACATAGTGAGTTCCAGTAAAGCCAGAGAAACCCTGGCTAACATCTGTGGGGTCAGGGGCGGGGAGGGGGTTAGAAAACAAGAAAAGAAGAAAATAAAGAAAAATGGAGCTTGAATCTAACTCAGTGGTAGGATGCTTACCCAGTATGTTCAAAGACCCTGTGTATATACCAAAGAGCTGTTGCAGATCTTAAACCAAGCCATCTACACACTGCTTGAGGAAAATTAACTTAGAGCAATGGCTGATAAGGCATATGCAGTTTAGCTTAAAATACATAGTTGAAGTAAACAATCGGGTACTAGAAGAAATTATGCCCTCAACCTAAAATGAGGTAACATTCACCTTCCCTGAGCAGCATCTGAGAAGATGACAGTTACTTGAGGTCACAAAGTATAAATAAGCCAGTAATACTGCAATGACCCCAGAGGAATGCCTTGATTACCCACGTTGAAAGAATGGTAAAGACTTAAAAATAAAAAGAATGTTAAGGGTAAAACACAACCTCACTTAATTTATAAATGTTACCTAAATACTCTTTTAAACTAAAAATGTTTTCTCCATGTAAGCACTTATTTTCCTTAAGTTTTTTTACAAAGGAAACAAATATAATTTTCATTCCATTAAAGCATTTAATAATGAGTAATCTAGCTCTTTACCAGTCAGTCCCTACAGGTATATGGAGAATGACTCCACACTGCTAACAGAAAAATTCCATCAGCAGCAACATTTCTCCACCTTTCTCACTGCAGTAACTAGTTATCAGCCTCTGGCATGGTAAGGGAGAACTAATCACCGAGTGACAAGAGTGTAAAAGCTGCAAATGCCCAGAGTAGAAGGATGGACTACAAGTAAGATTCCTGTCTGCTTTCACTGTCAGCAGCTACTCTCCAAGGTAAGCTAGAAACGTGGACGCCTGAGAAGACAGTTCTAGTTCTGACCCTCCTTTGAGACACATCTTAATACCCGATATAGCCTGACTCCTTCAATTTAGTAAAAGTAAAAAAAGGATCCTAACAAATGGGGACTCTACTTCATTCTATTGAATTACTTCTCCCCTTTCAGTTCTGTGGGAGACCGGCCCCAAAACAAAACTAACATCACCAACAAAACCCTTGTGATTGTTTCCTTCTCTACTTGTACCCTAATCCCCTAAAGCTATCTACATCTTATACACAACATTTACTGAACCCTGTACTAGAAACTGAATTTTTCTCTGGCTTTAAGAAAAAACAAACAGGGCCGGGCGTGGTGCCACACACTTAGTCCCAGCATTTGAGAGGCAGAGGCAGGCGAATTTCTGAGTTCGAGGCCAGCCTGGTCTACAGAGTGAGTTCCAGGACAGCCAGAGCTACACAGAGAAACCACCGTCTCAAAACAAAACAAAAAAAACAAAAACAACAAAAAAGCCTGTTACATAAACTCGCTGCCAGTTTGTGTGTAAATAACGCCAGGTGGTCAAATGAAGATTTCTAAACCTTTTTAACTTGGTATTGCTACATTCAAGGGCTCTGTAAATACACCCTAAGTTTTGGTTCTTAAGGCCTAGTTCTAATTGCAGACGAGCACATTATTACACATCCAATAAGCGATCCTCCAGCTTTTTGTCCTTTAAATCTGTTAATATCTTTCTACATTCCTAGCATCTTCAATCATTAAGTTAAAAAGGCAATTTGGACAAACACAGAGGTCTGTGTAACCGGTGACATGTACAAACTCTATTTTGTGTCTGTAATCTGCACACACAGGAAAGCCTAAGACAAAACCAAGAATGGAATAAACATGTTATTCACATTAAAAATACTGTCCCAACATTAACTTAATTCAAAATGCACCAACGAGGCCTTAAGACTACACGTAGTTATTCCGACTAGATGGACACCCTCATCTGGATCTTTCAAAGGCTTTGCAGAAAATACAGGTGAAGAGGAACCAACGTGTTTGGAAAACTGAGCTTTCAGATCCTAAAATGCAAACGATGGCCGGCTCTTCCTAAAGACAGGCGGCTGCGCAAGTAGCAGAGGCTGAGCCTCCTCCAAACTGGAAACATCGCGGGCCGCCGCCAAGAGCAGAGACATCCGCGATTTTAAACTCGGCGGGCGGGCAGGCAATGTCCTGGGTGGCGGGCCCCGCCAGCGCGGCCTCCGGGAGGCCCCTCTGCACATCTGAGACCCGCACTCGGGAGCTGAGGCCTAAGCCTGGCAGCGGCCTGGGCTGTGGTCACCACCGGACATTCCAGAGCAGAAGGCGACAGGAGAACTGGGACCCGGAAAATGGGGGCGGGGAGGCTGAAGGAGCAGGGACCCCCGAGAGGAATGCCAAGAGGACCACCCAGACTCGGCCTTACCCTCTCATGGTGAACTTGACCACGGCCAGTCTGGAGCCCGCCCCGCTCAGCTCCGGCTGGAAATCTGGATCGCTCCCGACCGGCTTCACTCCCACCATCCTCACAGAGAGCCCGGCAGGGCGGCCGCGACGCTTCCGGCTTCAAAACTTAAGCAGAAAACCCCGAGAGAGGCCAGAGACGGGCTGCAGGAGGCCGGGGCCTGGGCGGAAACGGCGACCACGACGCGTCCTCCCGGAGCTGCGAGTGCCGAGTCACGCCAGAGAGCAGGCGAGCCGAGGGGGAGGAGACGCGGGCTGGGAGGCGAGCGAGAGGGGCAAGGCGCGCAACACCCAGCAGGCACCGCGCGGCCGCTGAGGGAGCCTCGCCTCTCGCGCGTTTGATGTCATTTCCGCCACTTCCGTTTGCGTGCCCACCTGAAGCGCGCACTGCCGGGAGGGTGCAGGCGCAGGCCATGGCTGTCGATTCCTCGGCGCCGCGGTGCTTCTGATATTGCTTTCCTAGTAGCTTCACTGACCTAAAGTTCTCTTTTGTTCTGTTTTGCTTTGTTTTGACCAAGGGCTGACTTTGAGGAGACCGGGCTGAGGGACGGACCCTCCTTCCCTATAAGATCATAGGGCACCCTTTACAAAGACTGACAGTGCCTTGTATTGTGGGAGACGACACATCATGGGAACATTTCTTTATGGATTTCACTATCTATGGGTGTTCCCCGAGCAGACATTCGAAAATATGTACCCAAATAATGCCAAAGAGATGCCCCCCATTTTCTTCAGGAATCTGGAGTCTAGTGACACACAAAATTAACAAATACGAAAGTTGGAAGCACACGAGGTGAGCTGTGACGCAGGGTAAAGGGTGGACGTAACTTCGGAACTCAATCTTGTAGAGTCTGGGTTTTTAAAAAGGCAGCGGGAGTTGGAAAGTAAGTGGGCAGGAGATACAGAAGGATCGCAGCAGAATGGAACTGGGATGGACTTGATCAAAAACACATAGGCGTGTATGAAATTCTCAAAAATATATTTGATAAAGGATGTAAAAAATGCAAGGAAGTCACCCAATAGTTTTTGAGTAAAGAAAAGTAATTCGATTTTGAAAGAGAAAGGTAGTTGGGCAGTGGTGGAACATGCCTTTAATCCCAGCACTTGGAAGGCTGAGGCAGGCGGATTTCTGAGTTCGAGGGCAGCCTAGTCTACAGAGTGCATTCCAGGACAGCCAGGAGTATACAGAGAAACCCTGTCTCGGAAAAAATAGAGAGAGAGAGAGAGAGAGAGAGAGAGAGAGGTATTAGAAATATTCTAGATATGTGAATTCAAAGGGCAGATAATAGGTTATATTTGCTTAGTACATACATCCGACTATATATATATATATATATATATATATATATATATATTCATGTTAGACAGTGTAATGACTTTAATAGAAACTGGCAGAATTTTCCATAATCTCTACAACTGGTCTGATAGGGATGGGCAAGCCATTAACCTCTCTGAACCTTGTCATTCTTGTCTGGGAAGTGTGTTAATATCTACTTTCCAGATTTGTGAATTATAGTGGTGTTCAAACCAAATATACAATACCCAGCAAATACTATTTATAAACAGTTCTAAGTTAGTCAGCTAGAGCTGTGTTAACAAAAATACCACAGGAGAAAGTGTCTTATACAACAGAAACTTCTCATGGGTCAGCAAACTGGAAGTCCAAAAGAGTGGGAAGTGGTGGGAATAAATGGGACTGAGGGGTGACTGCAGGAGTGGTCTCCTAGGGTCTTTTTTTTTTAATGTGACCCCATTTGCATTATAGCTTCACATGAGCAGTATAAGATGTTGATCTGGTCCTCTTTTTTATTTTTTTAATATTAGCAAAGATACAGATTGTCTCAGTTAGGGTTTTACTACTGCAAACAGACACCATGACCTAGGCAACTCTTATAAGGACAACATTTAATTGGGGCTGGCTTACCAGGTTCAGAGATTCAGTCCATTATCATCAAGGCATAAGCATGGCAGCATCCAGGCAGGCACGGTGCAGGCAGAGCTGAGAGTTCTACATCTTCATCTGAAGGCTGCTAGGAGAATACTGGCTTTCTGGCAGCTAGAACAAAGGTCTTAAAACCCATGCCCACAGTGACATAATTCCTTCAACAAGGCCACATCTACTCCAAAAGGCCATACCTCCTGTACTGCTAGTTTTGTGTCAACTTGACACAGCTGGAGTTATCACAGAGAAAGGAACTTCAGTTGAGGAAATGCCTCCATGAGATCCAACTGTAAGGCATTTTCTCAATTAGTGATCAAGGGGGAAAGGCCCCTTGTGTGTGGGACCATCTCTGGGCTGGTAGTCTTGGGTTCTATAAGAGAACAGGCTGAGCAAGCCAGGGGAAGCAAGCCAGTAAAGAACATCTCGCTATGGCCTCTGCATCAGCTCCTGCTTCCTGACCTGCTTGAGTTTCAGTCCTGACTTCCTTGGTGATAAACAGCAGTATGGAAGTGTAAGCCGAATAAACTCTTTTCTCCCCAACTTGCTTCTTGGTCATGATGTTTGTGCAGGAATAGAAACCCTGACTAAGACACCTCCTAATAGTGCCACCCCATGGGACAAGAATATTCAAACCACCACATTGATTTTATTAAATTAAGACAGGATAGCTAATTAGGAAATAGGAGGGGTGTCTTAGGATTTCTTTGCTGTGAAAAGACACCATAACTTACAGCCTTTTAAAGGACAACATTTAATTGGGGCTTGCTTACAGTTTCAGAAATTCAGTCCATTATTATCAAGGAATGTAGCATGGGAGTGTCTAGGCAGGCATGGTGCATAAGGAGCCAAGAGTTCTACATCTTGATGGAAGCCCAGCAGAGAAGTCTTGCTTCTAGGCAGCTAAGATGAGGTTCTCAAGGCCCACCACCCCCACAGTGACACACTTTGTCCAACAAGACCACACCACCTAATAGTACCACTCCCTAGGCCAAGTATATTCAAACCACCACAAAGGGTATGAGAAAGAGAAAACCCAGATGTTTTAAAATAAGTAGCTAGACCATAGACCAATTAACTGAGAAACTTCACAAACCAGGTTGTTAAAAATATGTAATGACACCAACAACAGACACTGAGAAAGACTTGTGGGCACACACCCATTTACAATATTCTAGACAACAAAATATCTTGAAATAAACTAACCAAGGAGATGAAAGACCTCTACAATGAAAACTACAATGCTCTGGAAAAAGAGATGGGAAAAGACATTAAGATGTGGGAAGGTAACCTATGTTCATGGATCAGTGGAATTAAGATGTGAAAATAACCACCCTATAAAAAAGTAGTTTACAGATTCAATGCAATCCCAATCAATATACCCACAAAATTATTTATAGAAATAGAAAAGAAAATCACAAGATGCATATAAAATCAGAAAACAATCCAGATAGCTAAAGCAAATTGAGCAAAAGAAGAACACTAGGGACTTTCAGACACTAAAATAGATTGTAGAGCTACAGTAATAGAAATGATCTGATACTGGCACAAAGTAGAAATATAGACCAACTCAATGAAGTGCCAGTCCACCCCAGTCAAAATGGCAAAAAGCAACAGCACAACTGATAACAAATGGTGGTAGGTGGTGTCTTAGGGTTTCTATTCCTGCATAAAACATCATGACCAAGAAGCAAGTTGGGGAGGAAAGGGATTATTCAGCTTACACTTCCACATTGTTGTTTATCACCAAAGGAAGTCAGGATAGGAACTCACACAGGGCGGGAACTTGGAGGCAGGAGTAGATGCAGATGGAAGTAGATGCATGGAGGAATGCTCCTTACTGGCTTGCTCAACTTGCATTCTTTTTTTTTTTTTTTTTTTTTTTTTTTTTTTTTTTTTTTTTTTTTTTTTTTTGCTTTTCGAGACAGGGTTTCTCTGTGTAGCCCTGGCTGTCCTGGAACTCAGTCTGTAGACCAGGCTGGCCTCGAACTCAGAAATCCGCCTGCCTCTGCCTCCCAAGTGCTGGGATTAAAGGCGTGCGCCACCACGCCCAGCTTCAATTTGCATTCTTATAGAACCCAGGACTACCAGCTCAGGATGGCACCACCCACAAGGGGCCCTCCCACCCTTGATCACTTATTGAGGAAATGCCTTACAGCTGGATCTCATGGAGGCATTTCCTCAAGGGAGGCTCCTTTCTCTGTGATAACTCCAGCCTGTGTCAGGTTGACACACAAAACCAGCCAGTTCAGGTGGAAATGCAAATGTGTGCAGCCACTCTGGAAATCAGTGTGAAGGATCCTCAAAAAAATGAAAAATAAAGCCGGGCGTGGTGGCGCACGCCTTTAATCCCAGCACTTGGGAGGCAGAGGCAGGTGGATTTCTGAGTTCGAGGCCAGCCTGGTCTACAAAGTGAGTTCCAGTACAGCCAGGGCTATACAGAGAAACCCTGTCTCGAAAAACCAAAAAAAAAAAAAAAAAAAAAAAAAAAGAAAGAAAAATAAATCTACCATATGATCCAGCTGTACCATTGCTTGCCATATACTGAAAAGACTCAATGGCCAACTCCATTTACTTGCTCAACAATATTCATAGCTGTCTAGCCTACTCATAGTAGCCAAGAAATGGAAACAGGGGGGCTGGTGAGATGGCTCAGCGGGTAAGAGCACCCGACTGCTCTTCCTAAGGTGATAAGTTCAAATCCCAGCAACCACATGGTGGCTCACAACCCTCCGTAACAAGATCTGGCTCCCTCTTCTGGAGCGTCTGAAGACAGCTACAGTGTACTTACATATAATAAATAAAATAAATCTTTAAAAAAAAAAAAAAAGAAATGGAAACAGGTTAGATGTGCTTTAACAGATGATAGGGAATGAAAATGTGGTACATGTAAGGGTCTGAAAATCTCTGAAGGAAGGCCCCAGACTCAGATAGTATCCAAAGACAAAGAGTGTTTACTCTGCAGAAACATCCAGCATGCAAGGATTACCATTGTTTCCAAATGGCAACACCAACAGAAACATTCTTTTATAACAGGACTGATTAATTACTTCTGAGATAACAGCAGACTTCTAAAACTTAGGGCACATTCCAAGGGGTTACAGAAACCCTAAAGAAGATATACACCACAGGACACCAGGCACAAAAACAGGAGATAAGGTATTGACTGAGTTTGTCTAAACAAAGCTTCAAGAATGGCTTATAGTCTGAAACTTTTCCATGACCCTGCAAGCTAGCAACAAATGGTGAATGTTAGTCCAGATAATTTCTCCTAGAGTATATGCACGTAGACATTCTCTGTTCTAACCTCTTATTCAATTTATGACTGAAATTATGTGCAAACTCACGGTGAGCTTTTACCATGTGAATCCACACTCTGAGAGTACTGAGAACAAAGGACAGAGATAAGTTCCTCCCTTTTCTCCCTGAGACTTCAACCTAGAGAAGCACAATTCCCTGCTGAGGCCTTGCCTAGCTTCCCACTGTGTGTCACTTTGAGGTGCTAATGAAAGCTGCACTTTAGGGTGATCAGCTGCAGAACTGCAGAAGCAGAGTACCTTTCACCCAGGATAGAGAGCAAATAGTCCATGGCCTAGTTTCTGAGTGGAGATAAATGAGATATGAAAAATGGACTCCTCAGTACATACATACAGGGGGATACTATCCAGCTGTAAAGAAACATTAGATTTGCAGATAAGTGGATGGACCTAGAAAAAATTCCACCGAGTGAGGCACCCAGACCCAGAAAGACAAAGGCCAAATGTTCATTCTCAACCTCAGTTTCTAGCTCTAAATCCTCAGCTGGAAATATACAACAAGGAGCAGCCATTGGAACAAGGGAAGTATAAAGAAATGGACTTGGGAGGGGAGAAAGCTCCAATGGGGAGGAAGAAGGCAGTCAGTAAGGAAGGAGGAGTGATAAGAGGGGGAGGGAAGGAGGAGGGATAGAGAGATGGCTAGTGGTCAAGAACATTGACTGCTTTTCCAGAGGCCCTGAGTTCAATCTGCCTGGACACCTGGGCTGCTGATAGGCACCTGTGCAAATGTGCTTAGGTGAGAGAATAATGAACTGGGCATCTAACATTCCCATTCGAGGCTGTCTGGTCACTAGAGTGTCGACAGGTAGCTACAGGACAAGGAGGGGTCTGGACAGTGTGATTCCTTAAGGGGCTTCTTATGCTTCTAGAATGAACCACTTATAGCTACTTAAGCACAAATACCATTGGTGAGCCCTAATACTATAGCTAATCAGCCACACTCAAGACTTCACTTTCTTAATGTAAATGGAGGTCTTTTAGCTTTAGAAATCATTGCTAATTTCTCCTCCCCTGTTATCACATCCCCCTGAGCCTAGATGTATGCTAGACCCAGTCCCTTTAAAGTAAAAGTTTTCTATTTACCATTAAGTGGCTAATATGTCACTTTTTTAAAGAAGCAAGATCATAGTTTTTATACACTCCTAAACTCTATAGTGGAAAAGGCGAACACTTCTCCACTGCTGGTGGGAATGCAAACTTAAACAACCACTTTGGAAGTCAATATGGTGACTTCTCAGAACACTGGGAAATGATCTACCTCAAGACCCAGCTATATTGGGCATGTGCCTGTAAAAGTAACTTTTATTAACCTGATGTCATCGTCATCTCTGAGGCTTACTGCCTTGGTTTGTTAACCTAGGCCTAGAGCTGGAAGCTCCTAGCCTTTGTACAATCTGTGTAGGTCTATAACAGAAAGACCCCTACTCCACACACGGGCTGTTCGTGTACCCCAAGAATCACGAGAGACTGTCTTGACGCAAACTGCAAGAGGATTTTTTTTTCAACTTTTATTAGATATTTTCTTCATTTACATTTCAAGTGTTATCCAGCTAGTTCCCTATATCCTCCCCCCTCCCGGCCCTGCTCCCCTACCCACCCACTCCCACCCCTTGGCCCCTGCGTTCCCCTGTATTGGGGCATATAAAGTCTGCATAACCAAGGGGCCTCTCTTCCCACTGATGGCCAACTAGGCCATCCTTGCAAGAGGATTTTTAATAGGAGCTCCGGGACGACACGTATCTCACGCAGGAGACAGAGGAGTCGAGCCCGAGGCCAAAAAGCTCAGGGTTCATATAGGGGAAGGGTCGGGGGTAAAGGAGAAAGATGGCATGATCATGCTGGATCGGTAGATTCAAACATCAGCATCAGCAAGTTATTATTCATCAACAAGCAGTATGTGCAGGTCAGGATGTTCGCTAAATCTTCTGGTTAATCTCAAACCTAACAGCAAACAAGGGGGAAGAGAGAAACAAGGAGGTGCCAACTTTGTCGGTTCAGACCAGGTGGCCCCTCACTCTGCCTGTTTGTCCTTGCATTCCTTTTTTATCTATCAGTTCCTGGAACAGCTCGGCAGCTTTAGCGCTGACTTATCCAGGCCTGTCCTGGCTCAGACCTTTGTAAGCTCTCTAGTACAAACTTTCAGCATGAATTTTATTTTGAATCCCTTTCAATGTTTTCACCCTCTGAGACTTACTGTTGAGCACACTCACCCTTTCTAGTTTTTTCTGTCCTCTAGTTGGTTGGTCAACTCAGCTGTTCTGGCTCAAAATTCCTCTCTATGCTGACTGATCCAAACTGGTTTCTTTCAGCTTCCAACTGAGTTGCTCTGCTTGGCTTCATACTAACTTTGACTGTATGTTTCAGTATTCTGGCTCCTTCTCATCCTCTGGCTCGTTCACCTGTGTCTAGCTTGTTCTCTCTCTGCAAACTGTATTTCTAGAACTGGTCTGGTAAAACTGCCTTCTTTTTCTGCACTGCCCCTTCTTGAGTAGCTTCCCTTCCCTTTCTCATGAGAGTTGCTCAGATCCTATTCTATCAAATCTTTCTCTGATTCATTACTTTGCCACTCAATTATACATCGCTTTCAAACATTGATGTTTCTTTCTACAAACTAACTTTACTTTCATTGTTTGGGATTAAAGGTATTATTACTAAGAGTGTGTCTGTATTCCAGCCAGAGTAGCTTTGTTGCTAGATTAAAATTCTTCTACATATATCCAAAGGACATTGCATCCTGTTACAAGGACACTTTCTCAACTATGTTCATAGGAGCTTTATTCATAATAGCCAGGAACTGGAAACAACCTAGATGTCCCTCAACTGAAGAGTGGATAAAGAAAATATTGTACATTTACACAGTGGGGTGTTACTCAGTTGTTAAAAAACAGTAAGACCATGAAATTTGCAGACAAACTGATGGAACTCAAAAAAAAAAAATCATCTTGAGTGAGATAACCCAGACACAGAAAGACAAACATGGTATGTCTTCAATTATAAGAAGATATTAGCTATAAAGTAAAAGACAATCATGCTATGGCTCATGGACCCAGAGAGATTAAGTAACAAGGAGGGCTTAGTTGGGGAAGCAAGGAATGCCCTGGGAAGGGCAAGTAGAATAAATATTGCTGGTGGACTGGGATGGGTGGGGTTGGACACAGGAGGAATCAGGTAGTGGGGGGATACTTAGAGAAACAAATAGAATTGGGAGACAGTTGGAAACCCACTGCAATGGAAACTGCATAAAATCTATGAGAGTAACCCTGGCAAAGACCTCAAGTAATGGGGGCATACACAGAGCATGAATGGACTATTTTCTGTAACCAGGCAAGGCCTCAAGGGGAGGGTTTAGGACACTAACCCAGCCACGAAACCTTCAACCTAGAGTTTGTACTGCCTATCTAGTGTCCCGGGACTGGAGCCTATCAGAATTATCATCAAAGAGACCAGAGAGACTCCATCCAGCAATTGATGAGAGCAAATGCAATGTCCCATAGCCAAACATTAGGTGGAGTTTGTGAGTCCTTTGGAGGAGTGGGAGGAAGGATTGGAGGAACCAGAGGGGTCCGGGACGCTAAGAGAACATGAGAATATGGCCCACAGAATCAACAGACTGGGGATCATGGGATCTTGCCGTGTAATATGAGAGAGAGAGAGAGAGAGAGAGAGAGACCTAAAATAAGTTGGCCTTGTCTTTAAAAAAATGTTCATTTGCCTTAGCAATTAGGAAAATGCAAATCAAAACAACTTTGAGATTTCATCTTACCTCAGTCAGAATGTCATAGATCAACAAAACAACTGACAACAAATGCTGGAGGAGATGTGGGGCAAAAAGAAGGTAAGATTGGTGGGCTGGCTCTGCAGTCATCACAGCCTTTAATAAAGAAGACCTGAATATTTCCCTAGGGTGTGTGTGTGTGTGTGTATGTGTGTGTGTGTGTCTGTGTGTGCTTGCGGTGGAGATGCTTCCTTAGATACTTTTTTTGCTGACCAGAAGCAAACAGTATAATTTTCTGCCACCTGAACCCATACTTCAGGGTGAAATGTAAACTTTTACCACCCTAATCCAGGAAAGACCTGATTTTCTAAGCTGATCGTTCCGTTCCATCCTTGTATGTTTTTCTTGTATGTCACTCTACACAAGAATTGGAATCGAGAACGCAGCCTAGATGAGATTGAAGAGTAGACAACGTGGTGACTGCGTCCTTATAGCGGGCTCCAGTCGCCCTAGTAACCAGACCACGCCTGCCTGGGCTGGGCGTGCTGAGAAACCCTGAGCGCTTTCCACCCCGCCTCCCTTTTGCGACAGTTTCAGCGACATCACGGCAGTTGAGGCCGGTGTCAGCCGATTTACGGCAATTGAGGCCGGTGTCAGCTGATTTGCTGCAGCAGCCGCGGCGGTGGCTCCTTGCTACCTGGCAGGGTGAGGGCGGCTACATCGTTGTGTGGTCCCTCGGGGTCGTCCACCCGGACTTGCCCGGCTGGTCCTACACCGCCTCCTTTGCCTCCTTTGCGGGGGCGCCCACAGCATCCCTTTCAGACATGATTATCGCCTGAGGTGAAGATTTGACAGGTAGGAGAGCTTTGGAGCCTCCTTGTGAAAACCCAGCTTTAGAACCTTGCCTTGGAAGGCAGGGGTTAAAGGTTAAGGGCCACGAGCCCTCCCTAGCTGGAGACCTTCCAGCTGTCAGATTGTTCTGGTTGGCTGCTGCTGTTTGTTGCTTCAGCTTCAGAAGGAGGCTGGCTTGCTTTCTCTCTCTCTCTTTCTTTCTTTTTCTTTTTTCTTTTTTTGAAGCATTGGGGTCCATCAGGGTCCCTTTGGGGTCCCTAGCCTGGTGACATTTGCTGCTTCTGGAGAGTGGCCGTAGTCTTTAGGTGGGAGTGCTTTGCACATAGGGATTATCTATTTGCTGGCAGGGTCAGGTGACTAGTGATGCTCGTGGGTATTTATTGGTTCTTGCACTGGTTCCCCTATTATCGGACTTCCCTTTCTCTCTTGGTACTAGTCTTTAGTTGGCTAAGGGGGCGACACTGTTAGAGGCTCATCTTTGAGCTGCCCCTTGGCTGTTCTCTGTTAGGCCTTGCTGACAGGATGTTTGCTATTCTAACTGGTGGATCCTGGCATTCTGAAATTATGCTCGCAGCCAGAGCTGTCTATCCCACCTTCGATTTAAAATTGTATTGTTTTTATTCCACCTGCAATGTCTGCACCTTAGGTCCTGTGCAGAATTCTGTGGTTTGTATATTCTGGAACTCTTCCTGTTTCAGGTGCATCACAGACTAATACATGTTTTCTTGCTGCTGACTTTCTGCTTAGTTAGTACCAGCTATATATTTCTTTTATTGTAATATTTCTCATGGGACAAAAACTCATTTTTTTTTTTTTCGAGACAGGGTTTCTCTGTATAGCCCTGGCTGTCCTGGAACTCACTTTGTAGACCAGGCTGACCTCAAACTCAGAAATCCGCCTGCCTCTGCCTCCCGAGTGCTGGGATTAAAGGTGTGCACCACCACTCCTGGCTTCTGAAATCTTTCTTGACTATATCTCAAAGTAAGTCCTCCTGTGTTAAGCATTACTGATTTTATAGTTTTCCTTTAAATGTTTCCTTTTGTATGTCTCCACATGTTGTGATCCAGTTTCTTTTCCATACATTGTGCCAATTTTCCTATGTTCATTCCCATTTTCTCCCAATAATAATGCCATACCTATGGGTTATATTTTGATATTTATTCCAGCACTGGATCTTCTTACTTTAGTTTATTTTTCTGTGTGCCCTCTGGTGCCATGCTTTCTGTGTTCATGTTAAGATTTATTATTACTGAGATAAAGTCTCACTTGAAGACCTGCCTGCCTGGCCTCAAATTCTGTTCTAACCAGGCTGGCTTCTGCCTCCTGAGTGCTAGGATTAATCCTGTTGCTGCCACACCCAGCTAACTTTTGTTATTTTTTGTTGTGTTTGAGTGTGTGTGTGTGTGTGTGTGCGCGCGTGTGCGCGCGCTCGCGCTCGAGAAAATGTGCATGAGGCTAGAGAGGGCAGTTGATGCTCAGGGTTGGAGTTCCAGGGAGTTGTAAATCACCTGATGTGGGGGCACTGTACAAGGAGTGGAGAGAAGATTAGGGTTCTATTCTAGGATATGTTAAAGTTGCAGAACTTTAGTAAGTCATTCAGAGGAATTCGGAGTTCAGAAGACAGACCTAAGCTAACAAGGGCGTCATCAGTGTATGGATAGGGTTTGATTTGGAAGAGGGGAATGTTTCATTGTTTTTTTTTTTTTCCTGTGCTGAAAAGCTACTGCTTTACTTGCAAAAACTGCAGCAGCCAGTGCAGCACATGGTAAGACTGCAGCAGCCAGTGCATTGGATGGTAAAACTGCAGCAGCCAGTGCAACAAATGATAAGACTGCAGCAGCCAGTGCAGCACATAAATGTAGCCCTTCATCTGACACTAAACAGCACACACTTTTCTGTGCTCCCAGGGATTTCTGAGAAGATACAGTTTTCCCTTAGATCCAGGGATAGTTATAAATGAGTTATAAATACTCTCACAATATTCTGTGAAACTTACATTGTTCTCCTGAAACATGGGATTGTTATACCCACTTAAAATTTTTTTTTTATTTTTATTTTTTGGTATTTTGCTGGCTTGGTTTCCCAAGCTAGAATCATTTGGGAAAGGGGAAAATCAACTGACAGAATGCCCCCACCATCTTGGCGTTTTCTTGAGTGATGATTGACATGGGAGGGCTCAGCTCACTGTGGGTGGTGCCACCTCTGGGCTGGTGGTCCTGGGTGCTCTAAGGGTGCTCAGCTGGCTGAGCAAGCAGTGAGGAGCAAGGCAGTAAGCGGCATTCCTCTATGGCCTCGCATCTCCTTCTGTTTCTAGTGTCCTGCTTTGACTTCTTTGATGATAGACTATGATGTGAAAAATGTAAGGAAAATAAACCCTTTCCTATGAAAGTTGTTTATGTTCATGGTGTTTTATGGCAGCAACTAGCTCAACCTAACTAGCGAGTACAACATTCTTACCATGTATCTTAGCTGGCCTGGAACTTGATATGTAGTAGACTAGGTTGGCTTCAAACTCACAGAGTGCTGGAATTAAAGCCTGGTGCAGCTGTACACCCAGCTTTGTAGCCACTTTTAAAACAGATAATCACATAATTCTAAATACCAGATTTTAGCCCCTAGTCTAAATACCTCGTGTAGGTTACTATAGAAAGATGTAGGTTGTGTTTATCTGCACACATTAGGAAGTTGGGAGGATTTTCTTTAATAGCACTGTTGAAGATACTAAATTAAGCAAATCACGCTGGGGCCAGTTATATCACAATGTTTTATCTGGTGTGTGTGTGTGTGTGTGTTTGTGTGTGTATACAATCCTTAATGAATTTCACGTATTTCTCATACATTTCATCACTCAGTAGTTCATTCACCCTGAAGGTTTGCTCAGTGTCAACTTGATCAGTCAGCCATCTTCATGACAGGAACTGGTGATGAGCCCTGGGTTTTCTGCAGAGTTCTCTATCGACTTCAGTTACCTTTCCTGACAGGATTGTAGAGCTCACTTTAGCCTTCACACTCTTTAAAGCACCATAGTTCATCTTGCTTTTTAAAATTTAGGTTGTCTTCAGACAGACCACAGTAAACAAACTCTGAAAGCTTCTGGTGTGTGATTGCTGATTGTCACTGCTACATTTACCATTCTGTCCCTGTTCCTTGTTCCTGTTTCTCCAAATTTACACACCAGCAGCAGAGTGGGACCTGTGAGCACCACTTGCCACTTGCAGCACCACAAGCCAGGGCCACTTCACTGCACCTCTGTCATTAGGCGATAGCCAGATTTTACACACACACACACACACACACACACACACACCCCACATTTATGGGGAATTGAAGTTAGGAAAAGTAGAAGAAAGTCAGGAGAGTATGCAGATGTGGAGGCAGGTGAAGAAGTGTTGCAAGGAGGCTGTATGAAGTACACCCAGTGCTGTATGAAGTACACCCAGTGCTGTATGAAGTACACCCAGTGCTGTATGAACTACACCCAGTGCAGTATGAACTACACCCAGTGCTCCTTGTAGATTAGTTAAGGTAAGAAACAGGACCTGAGCTTAGTTTAGCTTGGAGCTGATGGCCTCATCAAGCAGCAATTTGTAGCTAGGCAGCAGACTGTAGTCTCTCAGGAGGAAGGTAGTATAGATATGCGTGCTGTAGCTTGGTTACATATATCCTCTGAGCTTAGAGGCAGCCAATGGGAGAGCTGGTTCTTCTCAGTGTCCTTACACAGTGTGTTTTACTGATCTGATTCCTGAGACATTTGACTTCTGCCTTGGTTGTTTCTTCTTCTGGGTAGTTTAATTTAGTTTATATATGGTAAAGGTTCAGGGCTCAACTTACAGTCTGAGAATAGTTGGAGGGAAATAATAGAACTGATCAGAGGTGCTGGGAAGGTGAGAGGGAAGGCCAGAAAACAGGTTCGTTCTGCTTAGTGGAGTGTATTTCTGCTGCTGAGCCAGAGTTGATGGGCTTCTGCTGAAGTTGATGCGCACGTCTGATGGGTGGAGGAGCTTGGGCAGCCGTGGCAGCTGCAGAAATGAAAAACATGAGTAATATGCCTGACAATCTGTGATTTCACTTTTAAAATTGTGCTTTTTTTCTGAAAAGATGGCTATGGAGTTCTTCAAAACTTATAAGTCAACTGTTTAGGGCTGTTTCAGTAATAAGAAAATACAGATATTGCTGTGTTACCCTCTGTTCTTCCCACATACCCTTATGAACAGACACACTGGAACTTCCTTCAACATAGCAGTCCTAAAGTGCCAGCTTCATGGAGAGAGTATTATTTCTTGCCGTCCACATAGGAAAGGATGACTTTGTCAGCTGTGTGGCCTTAGAAGGTTGGGTCCTTCACAGCTCCAGTTCCATAACTGCTTTGTTAAGGAAGCAGCGAAGTACCCAATCTCTTCCCTGCATTTTCTGTTAAGGAAGCAGTGAAGTACTCAATCTCTTGCCTGCATTTTCTGTCCTAACTGTCTCTTCATTGTCAGTTTTGCTAAGTCTTTAATAAGTTGGAAGTGAGGGCAAAGACATAAGAACATTTATTATCAACTGGTTTTGTTTTTGTTTTTTTTGTTTTTTTTGTTTTTTTTTTTGAGACAATCTCACTGTGTAGTGTTGGCTGTCTAGGTGTGAAGACCAGGCTGGCCTCAAACTCATAGACATCCCATTGCTTCTGTCTCCCCACTGCTAGGATTTTAGACTTATGCCACTACCCCGGCACAGAAATTCATAACTGTAATGACCACCTTGTTGATCACAGCGCTTCTGACCTTGACACACTTTGTTGACAAATGATGTAGGAATAGCCTCTGAGATTCCAAGTGAGCCTTCGAAACCTTCTCCTTCTTCATCATTGCTGTGGCAAGTATGTTTAGCTCTTGGGTGTTTAGTTCCTGCTTTCTGCATTTCTCATTGGTGGAGCAATAGGTAGTGCCTACCCTAGTCTCCATACCCAGGTTCTCATAGAAAACTCGAGTTTGTTTACAAGTGATAGGAGGTCTCCCTAGTGCTCAGAAAGAGCACAGACTGAGAAGATATTGGTGCCTTTGTGAAAATGCCCACTGTCCTAAGATAGAAATACATCTTTTTTTTTTGCATTTGAAAGTTACAGAAACAATATAGAAAAATTAATATTCTTATACCCGATTTTTAAAGTATGTGTATGTGTATTTTGCTTGTGTGTACGTTTGTGCAACAAGTGCATGCTTGATGCTGAAGGTTAGAAGAGGGGGTCAGGTCCTTTGAAATAGGAGTTACAGATGGTTGTGAACTGCTGTGCACTTAAACATGGCCTTCTTTAGGGTTTCTCTTTAAATACAGTTACCTTGGCCAGCAGGGCTTCAACGTGTAAGACTGGGAGGGCACAACAAGAAAATGCATTGCAGAAAACTGGAGTGTTTTATCTGCTGGTTTGTAAAAATATGAAAGATGGTTTATAGACAGTTAAAGTAATTTGAATATGGACGATATTGCTGGTGCTGTTTGATAAGGGTATTGTGTTTATCCTGAAGAAGAATGCTCTTGTTTTTTAAGTTCTTTATTTAAAAACATTTAGGGGTGAATTTCTATGATACATACAAGTTCTTTTCTAATAGTTAAACTTTCTCCCTAGGGACAATTTTTTTTTTTTTTAAGATTTATTTATTATATGTAAGTACACTGTAGCTGTCTTCAGACACTCCAGAAGAGGGCATCAGATTTCGTTACGGATGGTTGTGAGCCACCATGTGGTTGCTTGGGATGTTGAACTCATTGAACTCGGGACCACTGAGCCATCTCGCCAGCCCAAGGGATGAAATTCCCATTGCCGAACTTCTGGCTTTTCTTTGCAACTGTGGGATAAAGAATAGTCACCAACTTTGGAAAGGGTGAAAACACCTTCCTGCTCCTCTCCAGGGTAGGGTTTTTAACTTTTGGGCTGTTTTGCTGTTATATTCCCTCCTTGTCACAGAATTAGAGGGGCACCTAGTTGCTGACAAGTGGCCTTAGAGAATACTTTGAGACAAACATACTTGAGTCTGAAATGGGAGGGGGCAACCCTGCTTCTAGGGCCATCTTTCCTGGAAACTCAAACAGCAAGAGACTGAATACTGTGCCTTCCAGTTCCAGATCTCAGTTCTGATCCTTACACATAGACAGCAAGTACTTCTCCACCGAGCCATCACCCCGGCAATGTATTTTCTGTTTCCAGAGGCATCTAGAATTGCAATGTTTGTATTTATTAGATAATGCTATAGTTTGGGATATAGCATTTCCCCTGAAAATACTAGTTAGAAAATGTTAATATACATACAATACTTTGGAGAGTTAATATGTAATTTCTTCAAGCATTCCTATAAGCTTAATACACTAACAGATTATTTTAGTCATTTGATTAATTGTTTTGCTTTTGGCCTTTCCATCTATATATGATTATTTTCTTTTTGTTTCAATGACTCCTCTGTTTTGGTTCATTTTGATTCACTGTAAAGATTTTGGGGATGTATTTCTTTTCAAGCAATAGATGATGTTAGCAATATGAAGCCTGAAGAATTAATAAATACATTGACTAGTTGAATGCTGGTGCTTGACTGAAGAGTGACACCCCCTGAATTTATATTGCCCCCTGTCTTAGTCAGGGTTTCTATTCCTGCACAAACATCATGACCAAGAAGCAAGTTGGGGAGGAAAGGGTTTATTCAGCTTACACTTCCATACTGCTGTTCATCACCAAGGAAGTCAGGACTGGAATTCAAGCAGGTCAGAAAGCAGGAGCTGATGCAGAAGCCATGGAGGGATGTTCTTTTCTTTTTTTTCCTTTTCTTAATATTTATTTATCAATTTATTTTATGTAAGTACACTGTAGCTGTCTTCAGACACTCCAGAAGAGAGCATCAGATTTCGTTATGGATGGTTGTGAGCCACCATGTGGTTGCTGGGATTTGAACTCAGGACCTCTGGAAGAGCAGTCGGTGCTCTTAACCGCTGAGCCATCTCACCAGCCCAGGGATGTTCTTTACTGGCTTGCTCAGCCTGCTCTCTTATAGAACCCCAAACTACCAGCCCAGAGATGGCACCACCCACAAGGGGCCTTTCCCCTTTGATCACTAATTGAGAAAATGCCTTACAGTTGGATCTCATGGAGGCATTTCCTCAACTGAAGCTCCTTTCTCTGTGATAACTCCAGCTGCGTCAAGTTGACACAAAACTAGCCAGTACACCCCCTTTCTAATTTCTAGTGATATCATTGGCTCATCAGTTCAGAGAAGTTCAGATTTAGATTCTTGTGGTCTGATGATTAAATCTGTTCTAAACCCTGTGATCTAGTGACTAAATCCAGTCAAATCTGGACCAATTGATTCATTTCTCATTTTTAACCAGTTATATAGAGATAGGTATATCCATAGAAGTATTTGATAGAATTTAGTGATGTAAGGCACATTGTCCTTTATTTCATATTATTTCACTAGTATTTCTGGTGGCTTTTCTAAAGTTTCACTTTTATGTTTTTAGACTTTTTAAGAGTGTTTTCAGGTACTTACTACCATCTTCTCCTTGGTCCTAGGTCTGCTTTCTTTTTTCTTTTTTGTGTTTTTTTGTTTGTTTGTTTGTTTGTTTTTGTTTTTGAGACAGGGTTTCTCTGTGTAGCCCTGGCTGTTCTGGAACTCTGTAGACTCAGAAATCCACCTGCTTCTGCCTCCCAAGTGCTGGGATCAAAGGTGTGCGCCACCACACCCGGCCTAGGTTTGCTTTCTTTGCCTTTAACTTGGATTGGGTTTTGAGTGGATTCTGGAATATCTAGAGGAATGGTGTTCCCCCATCCCTCCAGAGATTCTGGGGTTGTATTCAAGGCTTTGAGCTTGCTTGTTTGCTTGGAGGAAATCTTTGGTGATATGATTGAAAGCAAATGTTGTCACCATGGACAAGTGAACTCCTAGATCTGTTTCTCCAGAAAGTCTTTGGAGGAGGCTGTGCCTCTGGAACACACTGTTCTGCTTTTACTGAGATCAGCTTAGAGTTTAATTTTCCTTGCTGATGTCTGACAGGAGTATGGAAATAATCGCAATCTCACGATAGCTTGTGAAGTTGATATGGCACAAACAGACTTTATTAATAAGGATGTCTTTTTGATTTTTTTCTTTAAATGTATACCTTTTATTTGTAGGAAGAAAATGCTTTGAAGAAACAGATTGGTGAAAGCTATAAATTACAATAAAAACAGAAAGTGTTGTATAGGTTGTTTCTGGAGGCCTTCCAATGTCCCTCAGACCTTCTTAATTTCCTTGTGTTCTCTTTAGACAGCTTCTTTTGATTGACCATCCGCCAGGCTGTAGGTGGCTCCCTAAACCTAGCAGAGTTCTCTTTTGTGTGGAGTTCTCTCTGATTATTTTAGTCTGTCCTTCTAACTTCTCTGAACTCATGCTTATTTAGGTCTTTAGCCACACAGTTGTAACACTTAAGCGGTTTATCAAAAAGTTTTGTTATATGAAGCACTGATGTCTTATGTTCATGATTTTCTACAAGAGGTATACTTGAGTATACACTGATTAATTATCATTTCAAATTTAAATCTCCTCACCAGAAACATACTTTAATTTGGGTGCCGTCATTTAAGGATATCCCCCCCCCCCACCCGCCAGGTTTCAGCACAACAGAGGACATATGTAACCTTTGGAGTAAATGTGTTAAGTGAGTTTCTCATTAAGTGTATTCCCTCAGTGTTTTAGCTCACATGGAAACAGACCGTTTAGTTTGTTTTGGAAGGGAATTATTTTATACTACTTTGGAAACATACTGAGGTTTGCAGCTCTCCTCATTCAGAGAGTAAGGCAGACTATAGGCTCTGGTGTCAGGGTGCTGATTGGGGTCTATTGCTTGTCTCTGCAGGACTCTTTGTCAAAGAGATAGTGCCATAGGCTTTACCTTACGGAATCTGAGAAAGGACTGAGATCACTCGTACTTATACCTATACCTACACGGTGCTGTAGCAGGATTCTCAGACCATGGACGTTCTTTACAATCCCTGTCCGGTGATCTTGGTATAGTCTTTACAGTGCTCTCTGAGTACAGTTTTGGGTATGCCATTTTACTGGTGGAGGCAGAGGACTTGGCTCACTGGCTTTCTGCCTCAAGGCAGGTAATGCTGAAGTCTCCCATTCTTGTCCTCTAAGCTGGGAAGACTGTTGTAGGATTTGAAATAAGATGGTGCACTTGAAGTTGCTTTATCCACTAATGTGATAAATCAGTGTGTATTGAAATGATTAGACTTTCAATAGTAAAACTGAAAAACTGTGAATGCCTCCAGTAAATACTTTTGCCCAATGTATAAAGCCCCGGACCTTGGGAATAAATGTGATAAATTAGCTATTTTTATTTGAGGGCATTTTAAGTGGTTAAATTTTGGTATTCACAAAATATACTTACCTTCAAATTATACAAGTTGACTTCATAATAAAGGCATATGATGTGTTTTAGGGAGACTATCTGACATTACTCTTACTACATTTTCAGGTTTGAAAACACCATGGCAGGAAACAGCCTAGTTCTGCCCATTGTTCTTTGGGGCCGCAAAGCACCCACACATTGCATTTCATCGATACTGTTGACAGACGATGGGGGCACAATTGTAACTGGATGCCACGACGGACAAATATGTCTCTGGGATCTTTCAGTAGAACTGGAAGTGAGTATTGGCATGCTTGCTGTACATTTAAAACAATAACTAGCACAGTGCACTGTTTTCCTGCTCTTACTTTTCAGTCTCTGGGCATTATCTCTTTCATGCTTAACTTGATTACTGATTGAAAGGTTAACTTCTTTTTTTTTTTTTAAAGATTTATTTTTATTTATTATATGTAAGTACACTGTAGCTGTCTTCAGGCATTCCAGAAGAGGGTGCCAGATCTCATTAAGGATGGTTGTGAGCCACTATGTGGTTGCTGGGATTTGAACTTATCACCTTCGGAAGAGCAGTCGGGTGCTCTTACCCGCTGAGCCATCTCACCAGCCCCCCGAAAGGTTAACTTCTAAAAAATTATTTAAGCATGTATGTGCGACTCTGTGTGTATGTGCACATGCTGCTGGATGTTCACAGAGACCCAAAGCTGGAGTCACAGATAGTTGTAAGCCAAACTCAGATCCTCTGAAAGAATGGTGCGTGTTCTTAACCGCTGCTGTCTCCCCAACCCCAAGGCTAACTGTGTACCTGGTTATTTATAGCAGCACATTCTTGCCTCTTTAGGTTAATCCCCGAGCACTGTTATTTGGTCACACAGCCGCCATCACTTGTTTGTCAAAAGCCTGCGCTTCTGGGGACAAGCGGTACACTGTGAGCGCATCTGCAAACGGGTAAGTCATAGTCTGCTTTTTATTGCTTTTTATTTTCAGTTTTCTGGTCAGGTTTCTTCACCCTCCCCCAAAGTTCTTCTGTCTTAAAAAATGTGGATCTTGGCTGAGTGTGGTGTGGTACACACCGTTAATGCCAGCACATAGGACACAGAGGTAGGTAGATCACTATGAGTTTGAGGCCGGCTGGATATACATAGAAAACTCTAGGCTAGATAGGGTCACACAGTGACACTCTGCCAAAAAAGAAAAGAAAAGAAAAGAAAAGAAAAGAAAAGAAAAGAAAAGAAAAGAAAAGAAAAAGGATGTGGTTTTTCTTTGTTAGTTTAAAGTGTGTTTATAGGGCTGGAGAGATGACTTGGTTCCAAAGAGCACTTACAGCTCGTCTAGAGAACCACAGTTGGTTCTCAGCACCCATGTTGGGCAACCCACAACCATGATCTATCTGTAAGATCAACTCTAGGGGATCCAACAACCTCTTCTGGACTTTATGGGCACCCACATGCACATGGCATACACACACACACACACACACACACACACACACACACACATAAGGAAAAATACAAATAAGTCTTTAAAAATTGTGTTTATAGATTGTGACTAGCACCACTGGGGAGAATTTTCTTTCTATTACAGCATGTTCTTGCACTGTCTAAATCTGAAAGAGGATGTTTGAATTATACTTTTAAGAATACATGTATTTCACTACTAATTTTCTGTAGTATTTTATTGCCCCCCCCTTTTTTTTTGTATTTGAGAAACCCGGAATATCGTGACAATAAAAGCATGAGCATTAGTTTGCCTGGCATTTTTACGGAATCAGCTGGCAGCTTTGGGGTTTTTAAGAAGCTCAGATGATGCTGTGCTGCCTCAGGCTGGGAGGCAGAGCTCTGCCAAGCGTCTGCTGTTGTGCTGTGCGCTCAAGTGTTGCTGATGCTCGTTCACTCCTCAGAATGTGCCCTGTGCTGAGAGGCAGGCCATCGACGTCTCAGTCAGGTCCAGCGTGAGAAGAACATTTTTTTTTTTTTTTTGAAACCAGTTGGAGAACTTGTAGACATTTATTTTATTTTATTTTATTTTTTTGTTTTTTTTGAGGCAGGGTTTCTCTGTGTAGCCCTGGCTGTCCTGGAACTCACTCTGTAGACCAGGCTGGCCTCGAACTTAGAAATCCACCTGCCTCTGCCTCCCAAGTGCTGGGATTACAGGCATGCGCCACATCGCCCAGCTAACTAAAATTTGTTATTATATGTAATTATACTGTAGCTGTCTTTTCATTACAGATGGTTGTGAGCCACCATGTGGTGGCTGGGATTTGAACTCAGGACCTTTGGAAGAGCAGTCAGTGCTCTTAACCATTGAGCCATCTCTCCAGCCCCTGACATGGGCTTTTAATACCTAATAAATTCCATGCCAGCTGGGGCTACATAGCAAGACCCTGTCTCAGAAACCAAGTACCAAACAACAGAAATAATCTTATGTCATTTGAGATATAGCAAAGCGAAAAACTTCAGTGAATACAATACCATTGCATTTTTGTTGCAGGATATTTGATCACACTGTGAACCCCCTAGACTGTGTTAGTTACTGAAAACAAACAAACAAACCTGTTTTTAGTTGTAGGGTGGTTCCGCCCTTAGCACCCACCTTTCATCCCTCTGGCTAGAATACAGACACACACTTAGTACACAGCTTTAATCCCAAACAATGAAGGTAAAGCTAGCAAGTAGAAGGAAGCACCCATGTTTAAAAGCGATATCTAATTGAGTGGCAGACAAAGTGACAAATCAGAGAAAGATTTGACAGAATAGGTTATGCCCAATCTCACAAGAAGCAAGAATAAAGGGAAGCTCCGTAAGAAGGAGCAGTGCAGGGAGAGGAGGCGGCTTTTCCTGGACAGTGGTACAGAGACAAGCTGAGGAGAGAACAAGCTAGACACAGATGAAGATAAAACAAGCCAGAGAATAAGATTAGAACAGATTGCTAGAGTTTGAGTCAAACAGCAATTCAGGAGGGGCAGAGATAGAGAGAAGCCAGATTGAATCAGTCAGCTTGGTGAGGAGCTTGAGCCAGAAAAGCTTAGTTGACTCAGACAGCTAGAGATCAGAAAGAACAGGAAAGGGTGAGCTAATTCAGTAAACCTCAGAGGCTGAAAACCTGCTAGGCCTAGAGAAGGTTGCTCAGAGGTTGGAAGCTTCAAGGAGTAGGCCTCAGTTAGCAGATAGAGGCAGTAATCCTCGGAGACAACAGTTACATCATGTGAATAAGAGTTACTCCACACATTTTATTAATATTTTTCTGTTAAGTAAACCTTATTTCTTTAAAAGACAAGGCATAGCAATATGTATAATTTTCAGTGTTTTCTTTAGTTTGAAATATAAGGATTTTTTGGTGCTCATGTCATAAACACACATAATAACATGTAATAACACTCATAAGAGCTGTGGTGGTGTGCTGACGCTTAGGGCTCTGCAGGCTTTAGCTGGCTTGTGTTTCTCAGTGCTGCATGTGCAAGGCACACTAATGGAGCCCTGGGCTCTCAGTTCAGACTGCAGCTTTACCTCTGGTTATCCATACAGCCCTTGCAGATCACTGCAGAATTGGCTCTGCTTCCCTAGTTCCTTAAAATTGAGCTTCCAGATTCGGGAACAGCCACTATCAGAAACCACTATCAGAGGAGAAGGAACATTCTGGAGAGCCTCACCTAAGTTCTGCCAAGAACTACTCACAAAACTCTAGCAACCAGTGCGGAATCAGGAGTGCATCTCTGTTACAAGACTGGTATAGACTGAAATGGGGCGTTGACAGGTTGGAAGTGGGGTTGGAATAGTGAGAGAAGGGAATGGAAAATTTGATCAAGAGCAGAAATGAATATAAACTACTTTCCTTCCTGCAGTATATTAGTTCCAATGGGAGACTGTAAGCCACTGTGACAAGGTTACTATTGTAATTGGATCCAGGATGAACTGTTGTTTTGTCTTACAGAGAGATGTGCCTCTGGGATGTGAATGATGGCAGATGTATTGAATTTACGAAGTTAGCCTGCACACACACTGGCATACAGGTTGGTACCTATTTCTCTGTCTGAGTCAACGCAGCTCATGACAAGTGCATCATTAAAACATGGGCCTCGCTGGTTAATGAGTTTCAGGCCAGTGAGAAACCTAGTCTTTATATATATATATATATATATATATATATATATATATATGAATGAATGATGGTATCTGGAGAATGACACATGAGGTTGTCCTCTGGTCTCCACAGGTATGCACACACACATATTTTTGTGTACCAGCTGTACTCATGGAAATGCAAATTACTTTCACTTTATATTAGTGTAAAAGCTGTGTCAAGCTCATCATACGTAATTACTTTGATTTTCGTACAATTTGCAGTTATGGCTTAAAAACGTCTGGCTTATGTTTTACAGGAATTATTTATTTCTGCTGAATATATTTTGAGTACTTTTAAAAAATCTAATTCTGTTCTAGACCTTCTGTGTTTAGGTTAGCAGTCATATATTTAGAAGATGCCTTTTGGCAGATTCATGGGAATTATGGCAACTTATTCTGTCCTCCTCACTCATTCATATCCAGAGAGGAATTTTAAAATAATAATAATAATAATAATAATAATAAAGGAATTAAAAATGATAATAATAACAACAGTAACAATAACACTATTATATTTACTATTGTCGTCATCATCATCATCATCATCATCATCTAGACAGGGCCCATCTACATAGCCATGACTATTCTGGAACTCACTATGTAGACCAGGCTTCCTTTGAACTGCCTGCCTTTGCCACCCAAGTACTAGGATTAAAGGTATGTGCCATTACATTGGCAAAGACTGTTTTTATGTACACAGAGATAACCCTTGGTGACTTTTGTACTTACTGAAATGACATAAAAATAGCAGTTTATTAAATGATTCTGTGCACCTTTTTTTTTTTTTTTTTGGTTTTTCGAGACAGGGTTTCTCTGTGTAGTCCTGGCTGTCCTGGAACTCACTTTGTAGACCACGCTGGCCTCAAACTCAGAAATCCGCCTGCCTCTCAGAGTGTCTTAAACGCAGAATCAGCATGCAGAAATTTGTTGGGAATATAGCATTAAAGTACAGAGACTTTTTGTCAGGCAATTCTAGTAAAATATCTACACCCTCAGGAAAGTTCTTTGCTATGTCCTCTGAGCTCATTCTTTCCACACTTTCCTCTTGTATATGCATGTGTCTAGAGGTCCCGGTAGCCTGCTTTGGTAGTGTCTGGGGGCCCTGGGAGAAAAATAACAGATGATAATATGCTTGCACATCAATCATCCTTCACTTCTATGTTTATTGCATTACGAAATTTTCTTGTTGCTGTGAAAAAAAAATAACCTGCTAAGAAGCAATTTAGGGGAGGAAGAATTTATTTCAGGTTACAGTTCAACTGGATACAGTTTGTCATTGTCAGAAAGGCATGGTGGCAAAGGTAAAGGCAGCTGGTCACACTAGTTCTGCAGTTAGGAAGCAGAGAAATGAATTCCATGTTCAGCTTGGTTCTCAGCCCAAGTGACGCTTCCACCCTCGTTAAGTGGGTCTTCCTTCTTCAGTTAACCCAATCTAGAAGGTATTTTGAATTCCTACATGGTTTGTGTTGGCTACTTTTATGTCAACTTGGTGCAAGCTAGAGTTATCTTAAAGGAGGGAACCTCAATTGAGAAAATATCTTTTAAGTTCAGTGGTCGGGCTTTTGTGTGTGTGTGTGTGTGTGTGTGGGGTGTGTGTGTGGGTAGTCCATTCCTGGGCTGGTGGACCTGACTTCTATAAGAAAGCAGTTGAACAAGCCATAGAGACTAAGCGGCACCTTCCATGGCCTCTGCTTCAGCTCCTGCCTCCAGGGTCCTGCCCTGCTTGAGTGTCTGCTGTCTTGTTTTTGAAGGTGGACTGTTATATAGGACTGAGTGAAGTAGGGCCTTTCTCTCCAGGTTGTTTTGGACATGGTGATTCATCACAGCCACAGTGACCTTCGCTAAGATGTGGTTCCAGATTCTGTCAATGGGTGGATTGTGATGGAGGGTGTATGCATCACACTCACCTGTTCCTATCAGAATTCGGACTGGTTCTGTGACTCACATGAGTTCCTTTTTTGTTTAATTTGTTAAGCTCATTTTATTTGTTTTTTTCTATGGCTTGTGTGGTGATACTTTCCCTTACTTCTGGAACTCTGATTGTAGAAGCAGGTGGATCTCTGTGAATTTGATGCTAGGATAGTGTATATTGAGAGTTCCAGACCAGCCAGAGCAGAACAACATTGTGAGGCCCTGTATCAAAACAAATGGATTATTAAAATGGATTTGCTCGTCTGAAATGATTTCTGGAATAATGTACTGTTTACAAGAATATCATAACGTGTAATTAATGCCTGTTTTTCAAGTTTTGCAACTGAAACAGTACATTTCAAAGATATATTTTTTAAAATTTTGAATTTAGTTTTACCAGTTCTCTGTTGGGAATCAGCAAGAGGGCAGGCTCCTCTGCCATGGACATTACCCTGAAATCCTCGTCGTGGATGCCACCAGCCTGGAGGTGTTGTATTCTTTGGTCTCAAAGATCTCTCCAGACTGGATCAGCTCCATGAGCATCATCCGCTCTCAGCGGACACAAGGTCAGTGTGTTACTCCTTTCCGCATCACCTTCCTGCTTAGTAACTGTGACAAGCTATAATTTGTCAAAGTTGACAATTTTGGTTATATTATACTCAACAGATATTTGTTTCAGTAATTTGTGATCTGTCCCCTTCACAGTGGATTTTGTCTGAATTAATACTTAACTCACAGGTGTTAGGTTACCTTCCCTCAGTGTGACAGGTCACCAGGCTCCAGGAAGCTTTAGCTTAGGAGAGCTTTCTCCAGTGAGGCAAGGTTAGCATTGCTAGCATGTGGTGGTGATAAGAGCTGTAGCTTCTGTGTGTTTCTGGATTCTGGTCTTATCTCTTGCCAAGAGGCACCATTTCACATGGAGATAGTGAAAAGGGAAGAGATAAAATTGAATGAACATCTGTAACTGTGCTTCCATTCAGTATTGCCTCTGCTTCTTCATTTATTTTGAAGCCTTTCACTGAAAACCATGAGAGTAAACATAATTTTTTTTCAGAAAAGAACACTAATGTAAACACTGAGTTTCTATTATTCTAAGCATTGGGAACCATGTTTTTCTACCTGAGTTCATGAGAGCAGGCTCTTGTAATGTTAGAAGAAAGCATGCTGTATTTTACCTTGGCTTCTTGTCTCTCCCTGGTTTAGAGGACACTGTGGTAGCGCTCTCCGTGACAGGTATTCTGAAGGTGTGGATTGTCACCTCTGAAATTAGTGGAATGCAGGTGAGATGGCAGTGATATATGTCTTTATTATTATATCATTTAAACCTTGTAGGATTCGTGTTAGTCACTTACTTTTTTTCTTTTAAAGAAAAAAGTGTTTCTATTGAAATAATCACATGCACATATTGGAAAAGATTCTTAGTTTTGTTTGCTACTGTGAGTGAATTATTGTCCTCTGCTCTGATGGAGAGATTTGCTCCATCAAGGATGTAAAATATAGAGGAGTTAGAGAAAGGACTAAAGAAGCTGAAGGGTTTTGCAACCCATAGGAAGAACAACAGTATCAACTAACCAGACCCCCCAGAGCTCCCAGGGGCTAAACCACCAACCAAAGAGTACACATAGAGGGACCCATGGCTCCAACTGCATATGTAGCAGAGGATGGTCTTGTAGGATATCAATGGGAGGAGAGGCCCTTGGTCCTGTGAAGGCTTGATGCCCCAGTGTAGGGAGGCAGAAGTGGGTGGGTGGGATAGGGAGAGGGAGGATGGGATATGGGATTTCTGGAGGGGAAACTGGGAAAGGGGATAACATTTGAAATGTAAATAAATAAAATATCCAGTAAAAAAAAGAAGTATCATCCAGGATATGCAGTAGAGAAGTGTAAGAGGTGTTTTCCTCCTGCTTTTGTTTAAAATAAATGTTAGAAGAGCTTGTTTGAATGAACTAAATACCTACTCATTTTAGTTACTCTTACAGCCCCTGACAACACAGTGACAGAGTGCCTGACATAGTCTGAGGGAGGAAGGACTTAGCTTACTGCGTGGTTTCCGAGACTTCAGTATGTAGTCCTTGGCATGACTGACTGGCCAGTAGTAAGTGACATCATTACTGCAGGAGTGTGCAGAGGGCAAGGGGCATCAGGAGGCAGAGAGTAAGGAAGGGACTTAGGACCAAGTAGAATGTTCAAAGGTGTGCCTCCAGTGACCTACTTCAACTGCACACACCTCCTAAGTTTCCAGTGCCTTCCAGTATCAGCTTTGGGTGCAGAATAAGGTTTAACACTTGAGCCAGTGGGAATATTTTATATTCAAAAACCACATCATCAAAAAAAACCAAAACACCCCAAGAAACCAAAAACCAAAACCAAAAACCAAACAACCATAAAAAGCCATTTTTACTTTTCTTTCATAGTCATATGGACTAGAATAATTATTTACTTTTGACAAGAAAGTCAGTTTCCTAACAATATTGATATTTTTCATTTCAGTTAAGGAACTATTAGTGTTGAACTTGAAAAGACAGGAAGAATTAATCAGTTTTTTTTAAAAGGAAGTATTTATAACTATAAGATTACTGCAAAATTTAATCATCTGCCATTTCCAGTGAAGATGCTCTTACTTACCACCAGGGTTTAAATGTTGGAGAGCTTTGTAGCAGAGACACTTTTGTCCCACTCCTTTCCAGAGCGCACTTCTGCTGCTGTTACTGTCTTGACTTTTACCCAAGGGTTTAAAATGATGACTGTATCACATGGTACTTTTGTTCCCTGGTGGTGTCTTTATCCTTTTGTGATGATTTTTAATTAATATATGTTATTCCTGAGACTTTGTAAATCTTTTTCTTTTCAGGATACTGAGCCAATATTTGAGGAGGAATCCAAACCAATTTATTGTCAGAATTGCCAGAGCATCTCCTTTTGTGCATTCACACAGAGGTCACTTTTGGTTGTATGCTCTAAATATTGGCGGGTAAGTTGAAAATATGAAGCCATATTTTTATCCTTTATGGTATAGTATAGCTTACCTGATTTTCAAAGATAATCCCAAGGATGTACGTGACACAAGACTTGTCAGTCATTTGGAACTCCTGTTTGGTTCTGACATTTTTTGAGGAATTGGGACTTATTTCTATGTAGCAGTCTTTTTATTTTACTCCATGGAATGAATGGTTTAATGACTATTTTATTGGTCTTAATTTCTACTTTTTGCTGTTACTTAGTTATTGTGTAAGTGGTGGTCATGAGATCTCTGTTGTTTGGATATTTTTCTTTGTAGTATGTTATGAAGCCTAAATAACACATGGCTTCTTAAATTGGAAGTCTTAACTCTATCACTGGACAGCTAATGATGAGAGGAGGGTTTTCCATCTATATTGCTTGTCTTTAATCATAGAAAATTAGCCAGTGTGTTTTGAACATTTCTTCTGTACTTAGCAATTTTCAAAGCTTTCCATGTAGCTGAAAAATTATTCCTTTTATTTTTTGTGATTTTAATAAAATTACATCATTTCCCCATTTCTTCCTCCAAACTCTCTCATATATTCCCTTTTTCTTTGTTTCACATTTATGGCCTCTTCTCATTAATCACACACATATACATATACATATGTACTCAGTCTGTGTAATGTTACTTTAATGTACGTACGTGTTCAGGACTGGCCATTTGGCATTGGATTGCATCGGTGTGCCTTTCCCTGGGTCAGATTATTTCTCCAGCTCTCAGCATTCCTCAGTTTCCTGCCCTGTGGGCCTTTCTCAGTGTTAGCATGTCTGTTGTTGTTGCCCTTGTTCAGCTCACGCTCAGGCAGTCATGCTGGTGAGGCTTCATGGTGTAGCGTCTGGTCTGGCAGTTCTGGGAGACGTAATTTCAGAGCAAACCCCCTGCTCTTTGGGCTCTTAACAATTCCCAGCCCCCCGGGGATCGTTTTACAATGGCATCTGAGCCTTAGGTGAGAGAATTATTCTGTACAAGTATCCATTGGGACTGGACTCCACATCTCTTCTCTTTGATTGATTGTGGTTTTCTGTAATGGTTTCCATCTGTTGCAAAAGAGAGGTTTCTTTGATGTAGGGTGAGGACAAATATTTAGAATTTAGTTAGGGATTATGCTGGCTGAGTAATTTCAGTACTTATACCATCTGAGGAAAAGGTTCTAGTTATTTAAATCTGCTTAACAAATCACTGGAAAACGAACATTATAATAGTAGAAATGTATTCTTGTCCAGTTTTGTGAGGGATCAGGGCTTAGTGTGCTGGGCACCTCAGGTTGAGTTTTCCATAGTCTGCCATCACAATATCTATGGAGACTTTGATCTCATTTGCAAGTTTAGCGTTTGGAGGATCTCCTGTGCTTGCTTATGTGACAGTTAGGCCTTTCATCTCTCTCTGACCACTTACTTCTGTAAGAAGGGTAAGGAACTCACTGCCGGAACATCGGAGAGTCACCTCGGGAGTCGTCCGGAGAGGGGGTGATTCATTTGTTCGTTTCCAGTAAACTTCTACGAGAACTAGAATCTTAGCTCTTGAGTGGTTTATACGAGATCATTGACAGTCTGTTAGATCGTACTTGACTCCCCTCCTTCCAATATATATATATATATATATATATATAAAATAACATTCATTCTAGCTCAAGTCAGCATTTTAAAGGAAAATTCTTTGAGAATTCCATTCCGTGTCATTGGATCATATTCATCTCTCTCCCCCAAATTCTCCAAGATGCCCCACCTTCCTACCCAACAAACTTCATTTTACCACCTTCTTAAACCAATCTCAGTCCAGTTTGCATTAACTGACTCTCCCTGGGACTGAGGCTGCCCTAGGGTGTGGTCAACAGAGGTGGCATATCGTTAAAGAAAACAAACTTCCTCCTTTCCAGTAGTCCTCGAATGCCAGCAGCCCCTCAACTAGGGATGGGACTTCATGTCCATCTCCCCTTCTCTGTGCCATGATTTTGTCTGGCTAGAGGACATATCATGCATGCTGTCACACACTGTTAGTTCACGTGTGCAACTGCCCTGCAGTGTCTGGAAAGCACAGATTCACTGAAGTCATGGACCACCTCAGGCTGTTAAATCTTTCTGCCACCTCTTTCTAAACAGATCCATGACCCTTGAGAGAGGTGCCCCATATACGGCTGAGTACTCCAAGTCTCTTAGCCTCTGCTCCTGACAAGCTGTGGGCCTCGTGTTAGTCACCATCTACTACACACATGGTACACAGACAAACATGCAGGAAAACATTCATACACATAAAAATAAATTTATATTTCAAGTTAGGAAAAGCATGTATGAGAAAGAATAAAAATATAAATAAGTACTAGGAAAATGGACAAAACTATTTCAGAAAAGGAGAGAGCCAGGTGAATGTAAGAAAAGTACAGTTTCGTTATAAGAGAAATGCATGTATGAACGGAGTTGGGCCTGGAGAGCTGCTGAGTGGTTGAGAGTACTTGCTCTGTGATAACAAGGAGTGGAACTATGATCACAGTGCCCAAATGAGAAGCCAGGTGCTCCTGCAGATGGCTATAGCCCTACCCTGAGGGGAGAGGAGTCAGGAGAACCCTGGGGCCTACTGCCATCCAGCCTAGGAGAGAGGAGAGCTCCAAGCTCAGGAGAGAAGCTGCCTCAAAGGAGCAGGTAAGAGTGAGGGAGGATAATGCCTGCTACCCAGAACACTCACACACACACACACACACACACACACACACACACACACACACACACACACAAATTGTTAGAGCCTCCAGCTCACCGGAATGAGTGCAGATGTCCAGGATTTGCCAGTTTTGGTATGGTCAAATAATGTGTGTGTGTGTGTGTGTGTGTGTGTGTGTGTGTGTGCGTCTTCCATACTACTAGGACACGTTTTACTATTTTCAGTCACTCAGTGGCTACCTCCATGCTTAAAAGAATAACTGCTCACAGTTTTAGTAAAAACAGGCAATAAGGTGGCCTCGGGAGATCAGGTTAAGGCTAGAGCTCCTTCAGTGGTTGTGATTCCCTGCAAGAGCACAATGCATTGATAGGACTGAGCATGCACTTTAAATAAGCACCCTTCCCCTAGGGTAGTAAGGACATCGCCCCTTGTTTTTGATGCTGTTGAGGCACTGGGTAACAGTTCTGACAAACAGTAAGTAATACAAACAAAAAGCATAAAACAAACCGAAAGTTATCTAGAGAGCTTTGTAATCTGAAATACTCTTAAATTGGGCCTCAAACTTGCTGTGTAGCTGGGATTGACCTCAAGCTTCTAACCCTCTTGTCTGCACTTGAGTGCTGGGGTTGGCATTGCAGACCTGGTTTATATAGTGGAGATGGAACCTCGGGATCTCATGCATACTAGGCAGTCACTCTACTGAGTTATATTCTTAGCCAAAGGTTATATATTGTTTGCTCTAAAGAAGAGTAACATAAAAGACAGTGCTATTGAATGATGAATTCTCACTCCTCTTGAGCAAAATTTAGAATGTACTTTTATCAAGTATTGCAAGTATTAGAAGTGGTAGTGAAAGGACCCCCATAGGGAGACCTCCACTCAAGTCACGGGATGTTGGCGAATCACCCAAGAACTCACAGAAGACCAGGCTTGCTGCAAATCACATGAGGCTTTATTCGGGGAAAGCCAGAGCTCTGGGGACGACTCATATCCTGGAAGTGGATAGAGGAGTCGACCCTGAGGGAAAAGAGGACCCGATTTTTATGGTTCCTCAAGAGGGAGAGAAGGAGGAGGAGGGAGTAGGGGATTTTTCTGATTTGACAATATCTGACAATATCCATTCTTTCTACAGAAGAAATGGGTACACGGAGGATTTTTATGCTCGGGTGCACAGGTGCAAAGTGAAATTCTTACCACAAACACTTGGCAGTGAGCTGCATCTCAATCCATCAACTAA
>LR749812.1:880284-1077991 GCA_902729485.2 Mus minutoides
GACTGGTGAATGAAGACATTCTTCCCATTCCTTGAGTGACGGCCTTGTAGCCTCTCAGTGGAGCCCTCAGCAGGCCTCTCCCCCACTAAGTAAACAAGCAAAGGTCATTTGAAGATGCTCTTGATCTTAGAATCGAGAACTCACCAAATATGCTCTAGTAACTGTCAGACAATCTAGCATGAACTGAGGGGAGGAAGGTGTGTATATATATATATATATATATATATATATATATATATATATATATATATATATATAAAATAACATTCATTCTAGCTCAAGTCAGCATTTTAAAGGAAAATTCTTTGAGAATTCCATTCCGTGTCATTGGATCATATTCATCTCTCTCCCCCAAATTCTCCAAGATGCTCCACCTTCCTACCCAACAAACTTCATTTTACCACCTTCTTAAACCAATCTCAGTCCAGTTTGCATTAACTGACTCTCCCTGGGACTGAGGCTGCCCTAGGGTGTGGTCAACAGAGGTGGCATATCGTTAAAGAAAACAAACTTCCTCCTTTCCAGTAGTCCTCGAATGCCAGCAGCCCCTCAACTAGGGATGGGACTTCATGTCCATCTCCCCTTCTCTGTGCCATGATTTTGTCTGGCTAGAGGACATATCATGCATGCTGTCACACACTGTTAGTTCACGTGTGCAACTGCCCTGCAGTGTCTGGAAAGCACAGATTCACTGAAGTTATGGACCACCTCAGGCTGTTAAATCTTTCTGCCACCTCCTTCTAAACAGATCCATGACCCTTGAGAGAGGTGCCCCATATACGGCTGAGTACTCCAAGTCTCTTAGCCTCTGCTCCTGACAAGCTGTGGGCCTCGTGTTAGTCACCATCTACTACACACATGGTACACAGACAAACATGCAGGAAAACATTCATACACATAAAAATAAATTTATATTTCAAGTTAGAAAAGCATGTATGAGAAAGAATAAAAATATAAATAAGTACTAGGAAAATGGACAAAACTATTTCAGAAAAGGAGAGAGCCAGGTGAATGTAAGAAAAGTACAGTTTCGTTATAAGAGAAATGCATGTATGAACGGAGTTGGGCCTGGAGAGCTGCTGAGTGGTTGAGAGTACTTGCTCTGTGATAACAAGGAGTGGAACTATGATCACAGTGCCCAAATGAGAAGCCAGGTGCTCCTGCAGATGGCCATAGCCCTACCCTGAGGGGAGAGGAGTCAGGAGAACCCTGGGGCCTACTGCCATCCAGCCTAGGAGAGAGGAGAGCTCCAAGCTCAGGAGAGAAGCTGCCTCAGAGGAGCAGGTAAGAGTGAGGGAGGATAATGCCTGCTACCCAGAACACTCACACACACACACACACACACACACACACACACACACACACACACACACAAATTGTTAGAGCCTCCAGCTCACCGGAATGAGTGCAGATGTCCAGGATTTGCCAGTTTTGGTATGGTCAAATAATGTGTGTGTGTGTGTGTGTGTGTGTGTGTGTGTGTGTGTGTGTGTGTGTGTGTGCACGTGTGTCTTCCATACTACTAGGACACGTTTTACTATTTTCAGTCACTCAGTGGCTACCTCCATGCTTAAAAGAATAACTGCTCACAGTTTTAGTAAAAACAGGCAATAAGGTGGCCTCGGGAGATCAGGTTAAGGCTAGAGCTCCTTCAGTGGTTGTGATTCCCTGCAAGAGCACAATGCATTGATAGAACTGAGCATGCACTTTAAATAAGCACCCTTCCCCTAGGGTAGTAAGGACATCGCCCCTTGTTTTTGATGCTGTTGAGGCACTGGGTAACAGTTCTGACAAACAGTAAATAATACAAACAAAAAGCATAAAACAAACCGAAAGTTATCTAGAGAGCTTTGTAATCTGAAATACTCTTAAATTGGGCCTCAAACTTGCTGTGTAGCTGGGATTGACCTCAAGCTTCTAACCCTCTTGTCTGCACTTGAGTGCTGGGGTTGGCATTGCAGACCTGGTTTATATAGTGGAGATGGAACCTCGGGATCTCATGCATACTAGGCAGTCACTCTACTGAGTTATATTCTTAGCCAAAGGTTATATATTGTTTGTTCTAAAGAAGAGTAACATAAAAGACAGTGCTATTGAATGATGAATTCTCACTCCCCTTGAGCAAAATTTAGAATGTACTTTTATCAAGTATTGCAAGTATTAGAAGTGGTAGAAAGAACTAGCCTGTTAGGAAATGGAAGCCTAGGGGCTTATACATCCTTGTTTGTTTGTTTGTTTTGTTTTTTTGAGACAGGGTTTCTCTGTATAGCCCTGGCTGTCCTGGAACTCACTTTGTAGACCAGGTTGGCCTCGAACTCAGAGATCCACCTGCCTTTGCCTCCTGAGTGCTGAGATTAAAGGCGTGTGCCACCACGCCCGGCTACCTCCTAGTTTTATCAAGTATTGGTACATATTTTTCTTTCTTCCTCTCCTCTCCTCTCCTCTCCTCTCCTCTCCTCTCCTCTCCTCTCCTCTCTTCTCTCTTCTCCTCTCTCCTTCCTTCCTTTTTTCTTTCTTTCTCTCTCTCTCTCTCTCTCTCTCTCTCCCTCTCTCTCTCTTTCTCTCTTTCTCTCCTTCTTTCTTTTGAGATAGGGTATTGTTATGTAGCACTGGCTGACCTGCAAGCCCTATGTAGACCCCACTAGCCTCAAACTCATAGAGATCCACTGGCCACTGCTGAGTTTACTGTTGTGCAACATACCCAGTTTCTGATGTGTGACATTGAACAAGTGTTGCTTGTGTCCTCTGTATTTGTCTCTTGATGGTAGATCAGGCTTCCAGTAGCTGCCTGCCCGTATCCTTTAGTGGTTCTGAGAGTCAGATAAGATCATTGTAAATGTACCTGTGAACTTGGTGTGCTTTGTAAAAGGAAGCCGATGCAAGGCCACTAGGTGCGGCTCCTAGTGAAACTATAGATAGCATCTTGGCATTTCCATACAGAATTATTAAATAGTAAAGTGGAGTCTTTTAGCTTCTTATTCATAATAATAATTCTCAGAACACTCATGCAATAAGCCCAAGTAAGATAATTCTACTGAAAAGGAAATAATATAATGTCAGAGTATATGATCGGAAATGTACCAGATAGATACAGTGTGAGTTATGGTATGTGTTCTAGAGGGTGGAGTTCCTATCATTTGCCTTTACCCAAGGTATGCTTCCTTCCTCAATATACAAAAGATGAAGGATTCCTGTCCCTGTGCTGGGAACACACCTTTGACCTAGTTCACTGTCTGCCAGAGGTCACCTAGAGCTAGGACCTGTGATAACTGCCCCAGATATCACTAGAAAATATCTTCCATCTGCTGAATCATATTTTAAAAGCTTGGGTTTGTTAAATACGATGTTAGAAGTTTTCTTTCAGGTGAAATGTTACTCTGTCTTACTTGAACCATAGCAAGCTGGAGTAAATTAAAACCGTGAATTTCTTTTTCTCCTAGGTGTTTGATGCTGGCGACTACTCTCTGTTGTGTTCAGGTCCTAGTGAAAATGGACAGACGTGGACGGGAGGGGACTTTGTGTCTGCAGACAAAGTCATCATCTGGACTGAAAATGGGCAGAGTTACATCTATAAACTCCCTGCCAGGTATGAAATAGATAAGTTTAGTTAAAGGTAAAGAATTCAGAATTTGAGACATAACTCTAAAGTAAGAGCATTTATAGATTATAAATATTTAGCTTCAGGATGTCTTAAGGGTTGTATATAATCCCATTTTAACTTCTAGGTACAAAGAAACAGGTGAATTTTTTTATACTTATTTATTTCTTATGTGTGTGTATGTGCATGAGTTCAGGTCAGAGGAAAGCTCATGGTATCAGTTCTCTGCTTAACTCAGCTTTTCAGACTCTACAGCACTCTCTCTTACCTGTGAGATGTCTTATGAGCCTTCACAGAATGTTTTTTTAAAGTTATTTAATCTGTATTTAAATGAATTGAAACTTAAAAATCCCATATTTGTCTACTGTCATAAACCTTGGCATAAAATATTTCATATCATTTATTTTATTACTTTATTTAATTTTGAGACAGGATCTCACTGTGTAGCTCTGGCTGTCTTAGAACTCACTGTGTAGACCAGGCTGGCTTTAAACACACAGAGTACTGCATGCTTCTGCCTCCAAGTGCTGGGACCAAAGGCGTGCGCCACCACGCCTTGCCCTCCTATAGGTATTTCAGGTATTTTAAGTGGATGCTTACTTTCCTGTTCCAGTTGCCTTCCAGCTAGTGATTCATTCCGCAGTGATGTGGGGAAAGCAGTGGAAAATTTGATTCCTCCTGTGCAGCACAGCCTCTTGGATCAGAAAGATAAAGAGGTAAAGTTCTTCAGGTATCATTTATAATTGAGAGTTACATAGATGGTATATAGGCACTTCAGAGATTCGGAAAAATCCAGCAGAGTGTTAGATCTCACAAAAAACTGATATGGTTGAGTTACAAGCACATTTCAAAATTTACAGATTTTTAATATACAATCTAATTAAGTAGTACCTGCCTTTATGTAAGAATACAAGTTATCCTGATTATTTATTAGAATTGACTTTTTATAAAATTCATATTGATCATTAAATTATTGTATACTTATATAGCTAAAACACAGTGATGATAGTTTTAAAAGAGGGGATTATTGTGTTAATGCTGACTGATGTTATTAGTTATTTGATTCATACATTGCAGTAGCTCTGAAATCAAGTAGTGACTCAAAAACCTGGATATTAAAAATATAAATTAAACATCTTTTTCTGTATTGAAATAGAAACTTACTGTGCTTTCTAAAAGCCTGATTTACTATTTATAATTGAATTGCGTGGGCTGAAGAGATGGCTCCATGGCTAAGAGCATTTGTTGCTCTTCTAGAGGATTTGGGTTCAGTTCCCAGAGCCTTCATGGTGGCTCACAACTGACACTAACTGTGGTCCTAGGGGAACCAATGCCCTTTTCTAGTCTTTATGGGCAGCAGGCAATACATGAGGTACACGAATGCTGCAGGCAAAGACTCATACACAGAAAATAAAAGAAAGTTGAAATATAGTAGCACTTATATTGGATTTTGTACTCTGGTCTCTGGGAACAGTAAAAAAAAAAAAAAAGCTTTGTCTAGGAGAGGAAAGTCTTGTATGCTTTGTTCTTGGTTCTGGGCTCCAGTTTTATCATTCTGAACCTGATGTCCCACCCATCAGTGGAGAATGGAGGCACAGGAAGTAGAAGGGAGGTTTTTTTTCTATGAATATTTTAAATATAAAATTTGTACATCTAGGTGTATTTTAAAATCCTATATAAATTATTTTCTTTCTACTTTCTTGAACTCTGACTTGGTACCATCCTGCTTGGTCAGTCACTTCAGCTAAACTAAGGGAATAACGATGTGTAGGAAAAGACCTGCATTAATAAAACATAACATACTGTGTTAGTTACATTCCTTGTTGCTGTCACAAAATACCTAACACCAGGGTAAAGGATTCTGGGTGTGCTTTGCCATATAGATGGAGGACCAGTCTGTCTTGGCGGGGAAATATCAGGCAGTGGCCTAAGGCAGCTGGTTACATTGCTTCCATAGTCAGAGTGCTGGTGTGTAGCCTGCCCTCTGTTTCATGCAGTCTAACCCAGCCTGGGGAAATCTAGAGGATCCTTTACACACGTATTCAGAGGCCCCTGTACTGATTCTAGATCCTGCCAAGTTTACAATCATTATTAACCATCATGTGCGCGTGATTTTCTTTAAATGTCAGCTGTCTAGTATGTGCTAGTATATTTTAAATTGAATTGTATGTGTGATATAGTGAGAGACAGTCAGACACTGAAATGTGGGTTATGTTTTGCATGTCATGTATTTACATCCTTCCCACCTTGTGCTTTCCCACGTCTCTTAACCTGATGGCGCCCTCCCCTTTCGTTACCATTGTTACACATATATGTGACCATCATACAGTCTGCTGACCCACGTCTCTTAACCCGATGGCGCCCTCCCCTTTCGTTACCATTGTTACACATATATGTGACCATCATGCAGTCTGCTGACCCACGTCTCTTAACCCGATGGCGCCCTCCCCTTTCGTTACCATTGTTACACATATATGTGACCATCATACAGTCTGCTGAGATTGCTTAGTGCTGCTCATGTGTAGGGATGTTGTTTTTTTATTTTTATTTCAAAGTAGAGACTTCTTTTTGGTTAAGAGTGACCTGATTCCTAGATTAATTATTTAACAACAAATAAGTAACTTACCCTGTGATTGGTAACCACTTTTTTATAAAATTGAACACAAGACTATAAATATTAGTTTTAGAGAAATGTTACAGAGTTTTTCATTCCTTTAGCATTTATGTTCTACTGTAGTTGACGTGAATATTAACACTTATTAAATTACATGAAAATCCACCGAATAATCATGCTGTAAACACATTTAAAACTGGGGTATGATCAAAGCATCTAAATACCTTAATATGTACACATCTAAATGTATAAAATATTTGAATTCCAAATATAGTTGAAGACACTTGAATTTTTTTCCCCTTTTTTTTGGCAGTTGGTAATTTGTCCTCCTGTTACTCGGTTTTTCTATGGATGCAAGGAATATTTACATAAGCTACTAATTCAGGGCGATTCTTCTGGAAGGTTAAATATCTGGAACATAGCAGACATAGCAGATAAACAGGAAGCTGATGAAGGTAATAGTGAATATGCATATTGACTTCATAATTCTTTTACTATAACATTTTGAATTATAACAAAATTGAACATATTTACATATCACTTTCTTCTAAGTATTCATTATATTTTATGAAAGTAAACATTTGGTACATTACTGAATCAATCAACATTATTTAATGTTATTACTATTTTTTAAACATAAATGTATTTGTTTTATATGACACTAAACCTCTACAGGGCTAAAGATGACAACTTGTATTAGCTTGCAAGAGGCATTTGACAAACTGAAGCCTTGCCCTGCTGGAATTATCGATCAGCTAAGTGTGATTCCCAGCAGCAACGAACCTCTTAAAGTAACTGCGAGCGTCTACATACCAGCACACGGGCGACTTGTTTGTGGCCGGGAAGATGGAAGCATCATTATTGTGCCTGCCACCCAGACGGCCATAGTTCAGCTATTGCAAGGAGAACACATGCTCAGAAGAGGTACCCTGAAGGTCTACCTATGTGCACTGTGTTCTGAGAACTCTGTAACCTTGTGGAGAATTTCCCCATGCCGTAGTTTAAGAAATAAGACCAGTTGGCATATTGCTAGTGTGGTTGGTAGTGTATATTCAATTACATTTTAAATATCTGTTATTGCAATAAATACTATGAATGGCTATAAATAAGAAAGTATTCAGTTTTTAATCTCCTTCGCACATGTTAGTTTCATAAATTATTAGTCGAATTGATTACTATATAGCTATATTGTCAGCAATATTGACACTATTCTAAAACAGTGCTGTTGAACTAATGTAATTGTTCAGTAGCAGTTTTTACAGTAATTTTTAAAAATTAGTTTTAATTAGTTTAATTAGTTTTTGTAGTAATTTCCCATTATTTACTTTACCGTAAAGTAAATAATGGGAAATTACTACATGTTATATGCTCAACATAGCAACATTATTTTCATTTCTATTTGTAATAAATATGGGAATTATTATTGAAGTTCTTTACATTTTTTTATTAATTCTTTAAAATGTGACATGCACAGCACACTTGCACAAAACCTAGTACCATCTTAAAGGCCTGATCTTCTTGGGGAACTATCAGCTACCATGCTCCACAGAGCTGTTCTAGAAGTAAAGGTGTGGCTGGCTCTTCAGACAGTCGTGTTTGCTTGTTGAAGCATTGTGAAGACTTTAATTTCCAGTTCTGAATTTCAAACCTCTTTGGCAGGTTGGCCCCCTCACAGAACCCTCCGTGGCCATCGGAACAAAGTCACGTGCCTGCTGTATCCTCATCAGGTCTCAGCTCGGTATGACCAAAGATACCTGATATCTGGAGGCGTGGATTTTTCCGTCATAATTTGGGACATATTTTCTGGAGAAATGAAACATATCTTCTGTGTTCATGGTGGTGAGATCACACAACTTCTGGTCCCCCCGGAAAACTGTAGTGTGAGTCGCTTTATCTAATGTGATTTCTCTATGGTAAAGGAGGGCCTTTGTCACTATCTCTCAGCCATAATGATAGATAGGACCCATAGTAACTTAAAGAGTAAGATGTCATTTGTTTTTTGGTAAATATGAACTTGATATTTATTTCTTATTTATATTAATGATTAAATTGTCAGAGCTGTTTTTCTGTGAGTATATTTTTTAGAGTAGAATATTTAGGAAACTAATAAAATATTTAGCATTTGTATACTTCTGTATGCAGACATTAAGTCCTTTAAAATATCAGCTAACATTTATTACATGTTACGGAATTTTGTTGTCACACAATCTCTAAAATGTCCCAGCAGGGGGCAGCATGGCTTTTGGGAACAGTAATGTAGGCAGCTAATATGATCATGAGTGTCTGTCTGTGCCTTCATTTGACAATGTTGGGTTCTTTTTCCCAGATACAGGTCTGACAATATGAACAGCAAATGTTCACTGCCAGTGAGAACAGCTAACAAATTATATATATTTTTTTATTTTTATTTTTTAGAATTTTATATTTGAGTACTAAAATGATTTATATCATTTCTACTTCTCCCTCCCCTGCAGCTCCTCCTGTATGGCCCCTACTCCTTTTCAAATTCATGACCTCCTCTTTTAAAATTATTCTATGCGTACACATACACACACACACATACACACACACACACCTACACCTACCTTACACAATCTGTTTAGTGTTGGTTGGATGTGCATGTATTCAGTGCTGAGCACCTGGGATTGGATAATCTATCAGGAGGCTTGTTCCTGGAAAAATTGATTCTTTTTCTCTCAGCAGTCATTAATTGCCTGTAGGCTCTCCATTTCTGGGTAGGACCTTGTGAGATTTACTTTGTCAATATTGGCATGTCAACTTGTGTTGTCATTATGCAGGTGTTAGGCAGGCATCTGTTTTGTCACGATTCCGTGGATGTTGTTTGCCCATCATATCTAGAAGACACTGTTTCCTTCAGCAGGCGTCCTGGGCCTCAGGCTCATAGGGTAGCTCTGCCCCCTCTTCTGCAGTCTTCCCTAAGCCTTAGGTTTTCTTTTTAGTGATTTTTCCTTCATTCTAAAGAAAAAAGTGAAAGCTTTTTTCCTTATTTGCATTTTCTTGCATTTTTGAGTCTGAATTTTTGTTGTTAACTGGATTTGAATGTCATGTTTCAAGAAAATGCTTACAAACCTAGCATAATGTCTGAATCAAGCAAAGTGAACATGTTTATGTAAATTATGAAGATGTTACTGCTTATTAAAAAGAGATTGTCAGGGCTTCAAAGACGGCTTGGTGATTGAAAGCATTTGTTAGTCTTTCAGAGGATGCAAGCTCAGTTCCCAGGATCCACACAGCCCTTTACAGCTGTGAATGTTTCAGTTTCCGGGGCTTCGATATGCTCTTCCTGCTTCCTTGATCAAACTGTATTCACCTGATATAAATACATACACTCGCCAGATATGGTGGTACACGCCTTTAATCCCAGAACTCGGGAGGCAGAGGCAGGCAGATTTCTGAGTTCGAGGCCAGGGCTATACAGAGAAACTCTGTCTCATTCCCCCCCCCACCCCCCCGCAAAAGCAACAACAACAAAAAAAACAAAACACAAAACACACACAGGCATAACACTCATGTATACACATAACTTTAAACAATGTGACTATCTACAATGTGATTTCTTTTTCTCTTTATACTTAATTCACTCTATTTTGTGAGCGTTTTTATACCATCAGTGAACTTGAAATTTTAAAAATTAAGTAAATAATTGTAGAGAGCACAGTGGGGGAGGG
This sequence comes from Mus minutoides, assembly GCA_902729485.2. Lineage (NCBI taxonomy): Eukaryota > Metazoa > Chordata > Mammalia > Rodentia > Muridae > Mus > Mus minutoides. The sequence continues at coordinate 890,186 of LR749812.1, forward strand.
GGGAAGGATGGAAAGTGACTCCTCCCTGACTCCTAGCCCAGTGTGACCAGTGGCTAGGTGACAGACGGGTGGGGATTTGCTGGAAGGGAAGCTGGAGAGAGTTGAGGGGAAAGAGCTGAGCTGGTGTCAGAATGCAAGTCATTTCGAAAGATGCCCTCATTTATTTATTTATTTATTTATTTATTTATTTATTTATTACTTTTTTATTTTGAGAAAGGGGGGCGTCTCACTTGCAGGTCTGGCTGTCCTTGAACACACTATGTAGATCATGCTGGTCTTAAATTCAGAGATCCTTCTGACTCTGTCTCTTGAATGCTGGAATCAAAGGTGTTTGCTTCTATGCGTGGCTTTCTGTTCATCTTACTATGTCACTAAATAAGTTAGTACAAGATTGCTTTTAGTGATTTAAGAGGCAAATTTAATTTAATTTTACTGGTTTTCTGTTATCAAAACTAGGCATAAGAATTATTAGTATGGCTAAGTGTTTTTATAGGTTGAAAGTTTTTTACAGATAGATTCTTAAGTTGGAATTTGTGTACAAAAATAAACGAATTTTTAAATACATTTTTTTTTCATACAGTGTTGATCATACATTTTCCCCTCCCACAACTCGCAAGACCTTCCAACTTTAGGTTTTTTATCACTTTCTACAACGAAAAGCCTTCCTACCCTTCCAACTGTATGTTCTCTCTCTCTTAAAAAAAAAAACCACTATAACTATACAGAAACTAAAGTCAAAACAAACACTGGCTATATATCCACCACACTCCAGGGCAGGCCCCATTCCCAGGAGTAGCTGGTCAACACAAAAGAAACTTAACCTTTGTGTGTGTGTGTGTGTGTGTGTGTGTGTGTACCTTTGTGCTTTGTTTTGGCATTATTTTGTCATATTTTTCAAGGTGTTTGGACTGAAGTGTCCATATTACCCTCCAAAAAACTAGGTCTAGCTACCACTGTACTTATAGAATTCTTTACCATCCTTTTCAATTTTAAAACTTCCTTAATTTGGGTGTCATATATAGAGAATATATGTAAGTAAAGCACCATCTTTAGAAAGTACAGAAGAATTCAGATAGAATAAATTGGACATTTTTGGCTAGGTCATGTAATTTTGTGTTTTCCAGTCTTTCTTACCTTTGTGGTATGAGGGCTCATATTGAGGACTTCGAGTGTGGCAGGCACGGGCTCTCCCACCTGGCTGCATCCTCGTCCCTTGGGTTTTTAAGACTGGTCTTCCTTATGCATTTGAGCTTGGCTGTGAAGTCCCTAAGCAATCCAGGTGGCTCTGGGCTTGTGACCCCCTTCTGCCTTTGGCTCTTGAGTACTGGAATTGTGGCTTCCAAGCTTGGTTTTTATGGCCATATGCTACTGTATTTAAAATAAAATGTTATTTTATCTTTTATATTACTTAAATAGTCAAATTTTATAATGTGCTCTAACTGTTATGTAGGGTCCTGAAAAGAACAGTACAATACTAAGGAATTTTCCATGAAGGTCCCTTCACAGTAGTAAGAGTCTGCTGGTTGTACCAATATTAAACCAAATATTTAAGAAATGTCTCTATTTTTGTAAATTTTTTAAATGTATATCTTAAGCCAAAAGAAGATTCCAATGGGAATGAATTTAATTATTTATCTATTATTTAGTTAGTATGTTGTGTTTGTGTGTGTTGGGTGTACATGTGCATCTTTTGGAGGCCAGATTACTTATCTAATTGTGTGGGCCTGTAATTGTGGATGAGATATAGTTCATATTTGATTAAATTTAATCTAGCCAGAGAGTCAGATTAGCAAACAACCGATTTGACTAATGAAGAAGTGGTTGTGAAGTCTGATGCAGCAGGGCACTTTTTACCCCGTCACAGTGCTTTGAGAACACAGGATGGGACTTTCAGGAAAGTGGCTCTGGGTAGTTTCGGGAGACTTTCAAGAAAGATCACATCCATTGCACTGGGCATACTCTTTTTAAAAAAAAAATTTATGAAGTTATAACTGGTGTACAAAAGAAGCTCAGTTCTGGGGCAAGTTTTGCCCATTTGCAGTGTGGGAGTGAGCTCTTCATAACCGTGCGTTCTTCCCCTTGTTCCTCACCCACAGGTAAGCTGCATGGGTCACAATCTGTCCAAGTTAAGAATGAGCCTCTTCTTTCTTCCCAGTCTGACCCTGAAACATTTAGAGAGGGCGGGAGGAAGGATTGATTATATTTTAAAAGTTGACAAGGTAATTGTTCATATTTGAGGGATATTGAGGAATAATACAATAATTCTGTATCTTTTTAAAAAAGATTCATTTATGTATTTATTTTATGTATATGAGTACACTGTAGCTATACTGATGGTTGTGAGCAATCATGTGGTTGCTGGGAATTTGAATTCAGGACTTCTGCTTGCTCTGGTTGGTCCCGCTCTCTCCTGCTTAAAGATTGATTTATTATTATATCTAAGTGCACTGTAGCTATCTTCAGATACACCAGAAGAGGGCATCAGATATCATTACGGATGGTTGTGAGCCACCATTTGGTTGCTGGGATTTGAACTCAGGACCTTCCGAAGATCAGTCAGTGCTCTTAATTGCTGAGCCATCTCTCCAGCCCCAACTCTGTACCTTTTTATTACACGAAATAGAAATTTCAAGATATGAAGAGACTGGTTGAGTGAAAGGTCTTATTGTCTCCTAATTTCTTAGAAAATAGTTTTAAATTCTACTTATGCCTCTTTGTTCCTAGTCTGAAATTGAGATTTTTTCAGTTGCCTGAAAAACCCAGCAGGGTCATTTGTCTGTGATCCCCCAGTGTGGGTCACAGAGGGGTGCAACCGTTATCTTCGCAGGGCCTTTGTCAGAGACCCCACATCATAAAAGTGGGAAAATTTTCCCTTTTTATTGATTTTCTTAGGACATAAGTTGAAATCCTCATACTCTCTTACCTAAGATTGTACTTTTAAGGTTAGGGTTTTGTTAGTATGTTAGGAAAGAGACACTCAGCTTATATGGGAGGTATGTAAATTCAGTGTTTATTTCCTGCAAGCATACGGGCCTAAATATGGCAAGGCAAGGCAAACAGATTAACGATTGCAGCTCAGTTGTTTGACAGTATTCATGTTCTCCATTGAGCCACAAAGCAGAAGCCACTCCCGTAGCTAGCCACCCGGGGTTGTAGCTAGCCACCGGGGTTTCAGTGTGTGCTGATAACTCAGTTGTGGGGGAAGCTGGCTGGAGTGCAGAGTGGAGATGGTAAATGTGTGTGTATGTGCATGCAAACATTCATTCTTTCTTTCTTTCTTTCTTTCTTTCTTTCTTTCAAAATGATAGCTTTTTTTTAAAGATTTATTTTATTTATTATATGTAAGTACACTGTAGCTGTCTTCAGACACTCCAGAAGAGGGCGCCAGATCTCGTTACAGATGGTTGTGAGCCACCATGTGGATGCTGGGATTTGAACTTATCACCTTTGGAAAAGCAGTCGGGTGCTCTTACCCGCTAAGCCATCTCACCAGCCCCCTATTTATTTATTTTTAATATAATCTTTTGCTGTGTAGCCAGAGCTAGGATCAAATGTGTGCTTGTGTTGATTATGCCTCCCAAGTGATTGCAGGCACATGTCACCTTTTGAGGTACTTAAAACAAAACAGGAAATCGACATGACCACCATAAAGTCTTAGAATATTTTCCAGGTCTTAGTACTCAGCTTTATTTGTCTATAAAATTCATAAATACAGATCCTCACGGGGTCTGACTGTCCCTCAGTTACAGGCATGAGTTTTTGTGTCAGCTTTTCCTGTTGGTTTCAGGGACCTGACTTGGGGTCCTGAGACACCTACCTAGCCCAAGAAAATCTTCTTGTAAAAGATTTTATTTATATATGTGAATATTTTGCCTGCATCTGTGTCTGTACACCATGTGCTTGCCGAGTTCCCTCAGAGGTTAGAGGAAGATACTGCATCCCCTGGAACTGGAGATGAGCTGCCAGGTGACTGCTGGGAATTGAACCCAGGTCCCCTGGAAGAGCAACTAGTGTGCTCTTAGCCACTGTGGTAAAAGCACTCAGGTAAAAATATTTCAGATGTGTATTTTTCTTTGATATTTTGAATGTTATAGTTCCTCTTAAGAATAATAGTTTAAGTTCTTAACTAAAATATTAAATATATATATATATATATATATATATATATATATATATACACACACACACACACACACACACACACACACACACACACACACACACATATGTGTATATGTATATTTTTTTGTTAGATTTTCTTCTGGTTTCTATCTTTGAATTCTTTAACCTCCAGATAATTTTACTTTTATGTAATTTAGTTCACGTGGAGTTTTTCTTTTTGGCGTAGTTTCACATTTTTGAAGCTTGAAATCCCCTCACTGCTAAAAAGTTTAATAATGCATGAATAAAGGCAGTGATTGGATTAAAAACAAACATGAAAATTTTTTATAACTGTGGGATGAGATTAGAATAAGGTTCTCATTTCTAATAACATTACTATGTAATTTTTAAACAAGTTTTTCTCTGGCATCTTTTTAATCTTGTGGGAAAGATTCATATTCGTTTGGTGCTTCTGAAAAAAGATGGAGAGTCTAATTATTCATCTTATGTAGTGAGTACAGGGGGCTGTGACATTAGCCCTGGAAGTAATGTTACTCATGTGGTTGGCTAGTCAGGGTTTTGGTTGGCTCATATGATCTCATAAAACAAATACTAAAGAACCAGCTCTCTCTTTTTTTACATAAAAGTTTAATTTCTGATATTAAAAAAATCTTTTTTTTTGTAATTTTGGGTAAGTATGGAAATGAAATGAATATTTAATTTCATAGGCTCTTTCTTCTTTTAGATAGAATATTTAGAATGATAAATGACATCCTATAGGCACATTTATGTTCCAAAGAAAGAGTTCTGGGAAGTACAAGAAGTAATGATTACGGGACAAGTGGGATTGATTCATGGGCAAAGAAACTGGTCACTTACAGCTTGTCTAATGGTGGGCATGCATAAAGGAGGGACAGTTGAGCATTCATAGATTTAGAGGACATTTATGCACTGAGAAAATTACTGGGACAAATACAAGACTGCCCTTCAAACAATGCCAACAAAAGAGTATTGTAGTTTATGAAACAGACTAGGAAAACTCGATAATAAAAATGAATATTAGTTGCATTAGAAGCCGTTGGAAAGTGGGATTGTCTCCCCAGGGAGCTAGTGGCTGGGCTATACTGGCTGCCTGGAATTTCTGTAATTTGTGCTTAGGAACACGTTACATGAGGGGTTTCTGGGAATGCTTTAAAATGTGTAAGGTCAGACTGGATGACCTAGGTGGTATGTTTTGACTTTCAGACACCAAGATAGCTTGTAGGACTGTGCTCTTCAGCACTTAATGTAATGGGAAGATTATTTACTGGCAAATTCAATGAACCTTTTTAAATATCAGGATTAGATTTCTTTGACAACCAAGTATCTGTCTTAATGTTTTGGTCTAATATTTTTCCACTTATCCTTACTCCATTTGTCGTTTTTTTTTTTTTTTTTTTCATAAAAAAACAAATTTTATTTGGCTGAATATACTCTTGCTTATTGTTAGCTTTTACTTTTAACTTAGAATTTGAGGTCATAACTATATATTGCTTTTAACACAAAATTAATATTGTGAAGAATTTTAGCTTATAAAATGATGTCAGTGATAGACTGCTCTGTCTAATCTGTACAGATTCTCTATAGCAGCAAGACACTTCTTAATGATATTGATGACTTGAGATTGGTTGAGGGCAGTTGTTGCAGAAGTTGAAATTGTGAGGTTCACAATTAAGGTACTTGAAGACATACAGGGACTTTTTTTTCCTTTTTTTATTAGATATTTTCTTCATTTACATTTCAAATGCTATCCCAAAAGTCCCCTATACCCTCCCCCCACATACAGGGACTTTTATTTATTGGTTCTTTTAAGTCTTAGTAAATGAAAGTTTCTGAACATTTATTTGCATGGGCAAGTCATATGGTATATATTGCCACAAAGAGACCTTCTCACAAGTATGTATCTAGGTAAAATATTTATTTGCAGGATTTGTTTATTATACTGTATTTAAAAAACAAACAAACAAAACTTGGTTCTGGAGAGATTGCTCGGCAGCCAAGAGCACTGACTGCTCTTCCAGAGGTCCTGAGTTCAATTCTCAGCAACCACATGGTGGCTCACAGCCATCTGTAATGGGATCCAATGCTCTCTTCTGGTGTGTCTGAAGATAGTATATTCACATACATAAAATAAATAAATTTTAAAAGAAAAGAAAAAGGAAACCCAGAAAACTTCAGTGCTGGTATTAATCTCAAGGCTGCATGCATGTTATGCAAGGGTTCTGTCACTGAGCCACATCCCAGGAATTTGTTTTTGTTTTGTTTTGCAATAAGACCCCACTATGTAGCCCTGACTGGAATAGAACTCATGATCCTCTTGACTTGACCTGGATTGTATAGTTCCTATAGTTATCACAGTTTGGCAGAGATTTATTAATGTTAATTCTTTTTTAAATGTTTATCTTTTTCCTTTTATTGAAAGTAATTTTTTCACATAATATATCCTGATTACAACTCCTACCTCTTCTTTACTTCCCCTTGTATCTGGATTTACCCCATGTCTCTCATCACCCAGGGTGGACTTCCCCCTTCTCAGAGGAGGAGGGGGATAGGGTGAGGAGCTGTGCAAAGGGGCAATGGGGAGGAGATGGGGCCTTCAATCCCATGGAAAGTGAATAGATTAATTAATGGAGAAAAAGACTTTAAAAAGAAAAAAATAAATATACAGGCTGGAGAAATGGCTCAGTGGTTAAGAGTTGCTTAACTCGTTCTCTTCCAAAGGATCCGGGTTCTATCTCAGCAACCACATGGCAGCTCAGAACTGCCCAGATATACATGCAGGCAACACGCTAGTGTACATTGATGTGTCCATGTTGAAGTAGAAAGAAGAATGAAGCGTTATTAATAGGTTATAGAATTAGTCACTATACACAAAGTAGATGGCTAGTGTTATTGTTCATAAAGAAAGTTGGATCTAAGTCAAGAAGAAGTATGAGCTGTTAAATATTTTTAGAAAGTGCATATTTAATAATTCTGAGGACAGATAAGAACATGTTAATTGTGTTTTAGCAAATATTTTAAGTGCTTTCATTTAATAGATAGCTAAGAATTATTTATCATAATTCTGCTCATTGAATGAAAATTTATAACAAAGAAGTGCTCAAATGGTCTGTTTCCTTCTACATTAAATAGGCAAGGCATTTGCTTTGTTCATATTGTTGATTTTTTTTTTGTACAGGCTTCAAAGGTAGCTATCAACTCAGTTTAATAGTGGAATCAGACTTAATAAGGTTTAACTCTATTGAGTCATTTCTATCTAAGCATAGCATTAGGCTTGGCAGCTGAAGTAGCAGGCTGAGAGCTCACAAGCACAAAGCATTGAGAATGTTGTGAAGCTTTGAAACTTCCAAGCCACCTCCAGTGATGCATCTACTCCAATAAGGACACAACTTCTAATCTTTCCCAAACCGTTCCACCAACTGGGGAACCACATACGAGCCTATGGGGGGCATTCTCATGCAAACCATCACAAAGTCCATTGCCAGTGACATATGCAGCCCAAACTAGCTTCTAACTGTATCACCACTATCACCTGCCTCAGTGAAACACTGTCTAACCAAAGAGCTATTAGCTCTGTGTGGGTGCCGGTTCATGTATATGTTCATGTGTTCATGTGTATATGCCTGCGTGGTGGTGGTGTGTATGTGTTTTTTGGGGGGGAGGTGGTTGCCAGAGGTTGATGTTGGATGTCTTTCTCAGTTGGTCTTCATCTTATTTTTGAAGAGATGTTTTCTCCCTGGGACCTGGAGCTTGCTGACTGGCTAGTCTGGACGCTAGCATTAGTCTGTCTCTTCTTCCGCAGCACGGGTCTTGCAAGTGTGCACCGCTGTGCTCGGCTTTAGTGTAGGTGCTAGGGACCCAAAGTTCAATCGTTATGGGCAGCAGGCCATTTACTGACTAGTCCTTTTTATGAGTTGAAGCAGTAAAACCACAAGTAGTGGAGAAGGTTTGAGTATTAGGCCTGGGCAGGCTTGACGGAAGCACGCAATCAGAGCGAGAGCAGGGATGGCTAGGGAGAATTCTTTCCAGTTAGTCATGATCGGAGATAAGGAGCTCTGCTTCATGTGGCAGAAATACAGAAATCCACCTTTCCAAAACAATTAAATACCAGATGCAAAGTAAAAAATAGTCATTATCACCTGATAAAGTATTCATCTCTTCCTTGTAAAATTAGTGAATTTTTTGACAAATCCAGAGTTAGTGCTAATGATAATTCATACACATTCAAGGCTTGCACTTTATTAAACTGTCTTTCATCTGGAGTTAGAATATATGTCTTGTTCACTGGTAGATTTAGTGTATGTTTTGTAAAGTAATTTAAAGTAAGAACATCAGGATATGTAAACTTGCATGTGTGTATTTCCCAGTTTTAGTCTATCGTGTCTAAATTTGAATTAGTGTTTTAGTTTGTCAGTTTATTTTTATTTGGTAACTATAAAACTAATTTGTACATGTCAGAAATCTTTATTTTCTGTTGTTATTATGTATTTTTCAAGAAAAAAGGCATTGAATATTCATAAACAAGCTTAGTAAGTGTCTAAGGCAATTATGTGCAATGCTTTAAGCAAAGTTTGTAGTATCTCTCTGCACTTGGTTTTCCTACCTTTAAGATTACTTTCAATTTTAAGTATTCACCAGAATAAAAAGTACAGCTAACTCACAGTGGAGAGGGAGTAGGGGATGTAGGGAGGACCAGTGAGAGCCACAGTCTTGAGCTGGGAGCATTCACAGCAGACAAGGGCCCAAGCACCGCAGCTTCCCCAGGGGCCTTTAATTAGAAGGTCAAGATCAAGCAAGTTTAGAGATGAATGATGTTCTATGTCTTTGTAAAACAGTCATATTCACATCAGCATTGTAAAGGTTCTAGGACATCCTGTGGCTCAGATTAGAACTGAGGATGGTTGTATCTGTAGTCCTAGTACTTGGTTGGTTGAGGTAGGCATAATCTAAGTCTGAGGTCAGCCTAGGCTATGCCAGGACACTTGGCTCAAAAACAAGGTAAAACAAAACAAAATAGCAAAGCATTTTCACTGGAACAAGAGCTTATTTCTTGTTCCAGCATTACGAGCTTTATTTCTTCAGACAATCACAATAAATTCAGATGGTTGCTTTCATATGGTTACATTTTAAATTGCTTACAAATTGTCCTATAGAAACTAAAAGTCTTAATTTGCTATAGTGTAGATTCAGCTCTCTCTTGCTAGTGAAAACCATTTCTTTGCTTATTCGTAAATGATATTGTTTTAAAGGAAAATTGAAGGGTAGACACTAGTAACGAGCAGGGAGCACTCTGAAGGATGTGTAAGTGTCTGTCTTGTGGTTAACTGAGTGCTGCAGCCTCCTTTTTTTTTTTTTTTTTTTTTTGGTTTTTCGAGACAGGGTTTCTCTGTATAGCCCTGGCTGTCCTGGAACTCACTTTGTAGATCAGGCTGGACTCGAACTCAGAAATCCGCCTGCCTCTGCCTCCCGAGTGCTGGGATTAAAGGCATGCGCCACCATGCCCTGCTTAGATATTTTCTTAATTTCAAATGCTATCCCGAAAGTTCCCTCTACCCTCCCCCTGCCCTGCTCCCCTACTCACCCACTCCCACTTCTTGGCCCTGGCATTCCCCTGTACTGGGTCATATAAAGTTTGCAATACCAAGGGGCCTCTCTTCCCAATGATAGCCGACTAGGCCATCTTCTTCTATATATGCAGCTGGAGTCACGAGCTCTGGGGGTTCTGGTTAGTTCATATTGTTGTTCCTCTTATAGGGTTGCAGACCCCTTCAGCTCCTGGGGTACTTTCTCTAGCTTTTCTATTGGGGGCCCCTTCTGTCATTACAGGCATATACTACGAAGGGAGCAGGGGTACCGGTCTGCAGACAGTGTGTGAAGGGAGAAGATAATGTATGGTAGCTGTGCCTCTCAACTGTGTCTGAGGGACTCTGTTGGGACAAAAGTGCAGGGAGAAGCATGGGTCTAAATGAGCCGTGAGCAGAAAAAAAGACCACAGAAAGCTCTCTCTGGAAACAAAGAAAAATAAGTTCATATTACAGAAAGAGAAGAGACACCTAAGAACAAATCACCCCACGTACCCCGACCTGCACCATCCAGTTTTGCCTTTGCAGTTATAGCAATTGTTTTAGGGAGGTTCTTTTCAAATTTCAATGATAGTCTTTAATCTTTGCATTATTTGGCACTTTTAAAACATATCTATTTGAACCAGGAACTTTTCATTAAAATCTAAAGAAGAAATTGTTCAAAGTGACCTAAAATAGTAGTAGGTTTTCAGTGGTGTATACATATAAGTAATTTTCACTTAACTTACTGGGAGACAAGGTCTGCTTTATTCTACTTTTAATGTAAATCTAATGAACGTTTATTCTTTTTAGGCAAGAGTTCAACATTGCATCTGTTCTGTAGCCAGCGACCACTCCGTAGGACTCCTAAGTCTGCGGGAGAAAAAGTGCATCATGTTGGCGTCTCGCCACCTCTTTCCGATTCAGGTGATCAAGTGGAGGCCTTCCGACGACTACCTGGTGGTAGGATGCACAGACGGCTCTGTGTATGTCTGGCAGATGGACACTGGTAAGAATGAATGTGCAGAGGGAGTGGAGTCAAAAGAATGTATTTTATTTCCTTTTTTTTTTTTTTTGGTTTTTTGAGACAGGGTTTCTCTGTGTAGCTCTGGCTGTCCTGGAACTCACTTTGTAGACCAGGCTGGCCTCGAACTCAGAAATCCGCCTGCCTCTGCCTCCCGAGTTCTTTATATGAAAATAAAATGTGGAAATGTACAGAAGTTTCTATGGATATTTCTTGTAATTATCCTTTCTAATTTTATTTTTATCCATGATGGCATGTGTAGCATCTTTGTATTTGTTGTATCATGTTAGATGCCCATATTATGTATGGATGGCCAAGCAGGCTGAGGGAGGCAGTCGTGGCTCATGTTAAAAAGCAGTGGATAAAGATAAAACCAGCTTTGATTTGAACAGCAGAGAAGTGAAGTTGGCTGGGTAATTTTAGGGGACAAATTGAAATGGACACTGTAGGCTTTAAAGACAACATGTGAGTTTTCAGTTTTATGTATGTATGGGTCTAGTTTAGAAAAAAATAATGCTCAGCTGAAAAGCACAGGCACTGATAGATGTACATATATAGATGTGCACATATACAGATATATGCACATATAAATGTGCGTATACAGATCAATACAGTTTTTGCCAGGAATATTTCAGCAGCTAACTCAATGGTTTAGCTTAAGTTTGGTTTTTGTTTTTGTTTTTGTTTTTGTTTTACAAGCATATGTACTTTTGCAATTTTAAGTAATATGTATGAATGTTTTTATTCCTCTTCTGTCTGTTCTCCATAATCCTTTTGAAGTAGATTGGATAGGTGTTTTTGCTTGGCCTGCTACAGAGTAGGAATAAGTAGACACGTTTCAGCAGCCTTCACAAGAGGAAGCATTCCTAAAATCTAACAGAGTCCTTTTGCATTTAACTCTATATTCTGCTTTATACTGTAAGAGATATTAATATTTTCTGTTATATTTTAAAATCACTAAAGATGAAAAGAAAAGCAAGGCAGACTGAAGTCACACAGCTCTGTAGTAAACATTACCGCTGGGACATTTATTTGTGATGTATTTTTGGGTGTATTTAAGGGGAGAATTGCTTTGGGTGGAGAGATGGCTCAGCTGTAAAGAACACACAGTGCTCTTGCAGGGGCTCAGCCCCCAGCCCGCTGGAGCTTCCACTCCCGGTGTGTGACTACCTCCTTGGGATTTCGCAGGCACTCTCATTCACATGCTGAGAACCACCCCAAAACATACACATCATTTTAAAAATACGTAAGAAGGAAGGATCTGGTTTTCCTGGGCATTCCACCAAGGGATACCAAAACAGTGTGTCTCTTGTCCCCTCATAAAACCCCAACTAGTCCCTATATAAATGTTCTCTCTGAGAAAAACAGGATATGGAACCCCAGAATACAGAACTTAAGATATCATTAACTTCTATCAAAGAGTTTGAGGATTTTAGAGAAGATGGTATTCAACAGCTTAATGAACGTAATGGGGGTAGCTGTAATGACTGAGCTATGTTAAGAAAAGATGAGTTCATGGTTGAATAAAATGACAAAGACAGTACAGGACAGACAGAGAAGAAGAGTGCCAAGGCAGTGGCCTAGATGTGATCTTCAAAGTCAGGGCAGAACACCTCCTCAAATTAAAGACATACTGGTACAGGCAAGACATCATACATCAGATGGACATTACAGATAGTCTACAGTATATTCTGCCCAAACCTCAAAAGGTATGATACTTTGTTATGCTTACAGACAGGAGCATGTTGTCCTCTGAGAGGCTGTACCCACAGCTGACTCAGACAGATACAGATACCCACAGCCAAGTAGAGGATGGAGCTTGGGAACGCTTATGTAAGAATAGAAGGAATGATTGAGGGCCCAGAAGGGGGTAGGAACTCTATAGGAAGACCAACAGAGTCAACTAACCTGGAACCTTGGGGCTCTCAGAGTCTGAACCACCAACAAAAGGACATACAGGGGTTGGACCTAGGCTTCTCCATTCCTATGTAGCAGATGTGCAACTTGACCTTCATATGCGTCTTGAACAACTGGAATGGGAGCTGTCCTAGAAGCTGTTGCCTATATGTGGGATATATTCTTCTAGCTGCCTTGTCTGGCCTCAGTGGGAGAGGAAGTGCCTATCCTTGCAGAGACTTGATGTACCCGGGGTGGGGGTGGTGTGGTGTGCCCACTCAGAGGAGAAGGGGAGGAGGGATGAAGGAAAGATTGTGGGATGGGGTGACCAGGACGGGGGCAGTGAACTGGATGTAAAGTAAATAAGTACACAAAAATTAAAAAAGGAAAGAGTACATTTCTACCCATTGGCCAATAGAAGCTTCTCAAGAATGAACTGCATGCATGGACAGAAAACAGATCTTAACTGAGTCAGAAAGATTGAAATAGCTCTGGTGGCCTGTTTGACAATAGTGCCACAAAGCCTAAAATTAACAGCAAAGAAATCACTAGTAAGTACAGAAACTCCCTGAGATGAAACAAATCATTACTGAATGATGAGTGGGTCAATGACATAAAAAAGAAATAAAAAATTCCTGGAACTAAATGACAATGTAAACACAATACAATAAAAAACCCCTGGGACACATTAAAAACAGTCCTGTAAGGGAAAGTCCAGCTCTAAGTGCCTGCAGCAGGAAGTTAGAGCACACATAAGGGACTTGATGATGTCACTCAAGAGCTTCAAACAACAAGAACTAACCATACCAAAATCCAGAACATGACAAAAAATAATAAAAATCGGAGCAGAAAACATTGAAATATATAATACAAAGAATTGCATATAAACAATAAAAATCAATACAAAGAATCAACAAATCCAAGATAAACAAGATTATCAGACCCTTCAGACACCAGTGAAACTTGTAAAGAAATAGTTTAAAAATCTGTGCTCTATTAAGTTGAAAAATATAATTGAAATGGATTCATTTCTGGATTCATCAAAACCACCAAACTTAAACCAGGAGGAGATGAACAACCTAACCAGACCCACAATAAATGAAGAGATTGAAACAGTCAGCAAAAGCTTTCTGACTAACAACAGCCCAGGCCCAGATGGATTCACAGCAGAATCCTACCAGACTGTCTAAAAATCCTCAATACAATTCTCACAAACTAGTTACAAGCATGCATGAAAAAGATTTTTCACCGTCATCAAGTTGACTTTATCTCAGAGGGACAAGTATGGGTCAACACATGTTAGTAAATGTAATAAATCACATACAATGGCTTAATGACAAAAATTGCATGATCATTTTAAAAGATGCAAGGGGGGAAAAAGGATGACATTCAGCATGTCTTCATAGTAATAGTCCTAGAGAGTAGGACTTAAAGGAGCATATTTCAACCTAATGGATACACACACACACACACTAAAACTAAAGCCAACATAGCCCTTAATGATGAAAAGCTTCAAGCAATCCCTATGCATTTGAAAAGAAGAAATGTTTGACTCTTAGGGCATCTAACCTAAACTCAGCAGAGCTGGTTCTTATGCTAACAGCAAAGCACGCGGTCCATATGAGCAGGGTTAGGCGTGAGTGTCTCCCCAAACACTATGAGGATGGCTGAGGTAGCTCTTTGGAGTTTAAATACATTTCATACATCAAATCCTGCCTGCATCTGATTTATAGAGCTTCATTTTTTATTGATTTGATAAATAAATAAATTTAATAAATAAATAATGTCAATACCTTCATGATGTACCTTCCTAACTCTCTAGGGGCCTGTATATCACTAGCTACAGCTTGAACATCAAGAGGAAGAAAAGCATGTATCTCCCATCTCTGTTGAAATCCAAAACAAACGTGATTTCTCTGTTTTTGTTTGTTGGCCTTTTCCCCCATGGATTTGCAAGAACTGCTATAAGCTGTTAACTATGTGTCTCATTAACCTACAAATAGTTAACATAAACACTTTAGAGTGAGAAAATCACCTTAAACTTTCTAGCTCTTGTGTACTTCATAGTTCTGGATTTGAAGAGGCATGTAAAAATTTAAGTAAGGGTCTGGAGAGCTGTCTTAGCAGTCAAGAGCACTTGCTGCTATTGTAGAAATCTCCAGTTTAGTTCCCAGGACCTACTTGGCAGCTGTAACTCTGAAACTCTACTTTCAGAGTTTCTGACACCCTCTCCAAGGTTCTGCAGGCTCTAAACATGCATGTGGTGCACAGAACACACATGCGGGCAAAACATTCACACACATAGGAATAATTTAATCTTAAAGATGTTTAATAAACAGTTGATATGCTGGTAGTTATAAGTAAGGAAAAAATAAAACAGAAAAGAAGAAGCTGATAAAATAATCTGGGAGTATGAAACGTGGGGACGAAATTTATGCTGGAAGAAGTTTGTGTCCTACTTTAAGAAAGAAATATGTAAACTGGGCCACAGTGCACGCCTTTAATTCCAGCCCCGAGAGGCAGAGGTTTGGAGGCCAGCCTTGTCTATAGAGTGAGTGCCAGGAAAGCCAAGCCTACATAGAAAAACTGTTTTGAAATACGAATCAATCAATCAATCAATCAATCAATCAATCAGTAAATAATGAAGAAATAGAAGGGAAGGCCAGATGAGGTGATTTGTAGTAGCTGTGGGTAGAAATACTACTTATTTTATAAACTTATGAGAAACGTTGCAGTGAGGGAACTAAGAACCCAACAGATCCTACAGTGGTAGGGTGCTTTCTTCCTGCCTAGCGTGAAGGAGGCACAGGATTTAATAACCAGCAATGAAGAAGAAATTTTGCATACTAAATGGAGAAGACACAACATTTGCATTTCTGTTCTGTGGATGCTTTCTTGAAAAAAAGCTTCCGAAATTATTGAAGGAGAAAAATGGACCCATTTTGTTGAGAGTTTTTTGTTGTTTGAATGTTGATAGAAGACTAAGAGAGGTGAGATCATTGAGTTTAGTGTTTGTAAAGAGTGTGAAAGTAATAGACTAGTTAAGAAAACCCTCCTGGGAAACAGATGAGGGGAAACGCCTGGTAGAGGTTCTTAAAGCTTTAGAGTTTACTGGGAAGCCTTGGGGGAGGGGAATAATTGTGGGGTCTACATGGAAGACTCATCTACGGAGGAAGTACAAGGGAATGTGTATGGGTAAATGCTAATAAGACATTCCTCCAAACATGCTAGACCATTTTTCTCTGTACCTAAACAATGAAAATAAAAGTTGATAGTATCGTGTAATCCACGTGGAGATGCTGCCTTCCAGGTGCGCTGGATCGCTGTGCAATGGGAATCACAGCAGTGGAGATACTAAACGCTTGTGACGAAGCTGTTCCTGCCGCTGTAGACTCGCTTAGTCATCCAGCAGTCAACTTGAAACAAGCCATGACAAGACGGAGTCTCGCCGCCCTTAAAAACATGGCCCACCATAAGCTGCAAACCCTTGCAACTAACCTTTTGGCTTCTGAGGCCTCTGACAAGGTGAGCTTTGTATGTAGTTTCATTGTCTGTGGGTTCCATGGAAGGTTTTTTAGTAACATAGCTTTTTCCAGTCCTGAGCATTTTATCAAAGGATTTTTTTTTTTACCAATCAAAATCTTAAAATTATTTTTACTGAGCTAAATGATGTTAGTTTGATATTATAAAAACACAGTTTTTTAATCCTTTGTGTAATCTTAAGTTCAGTTAAATTTTCTGAACTGATACTTGCAATAGCTACTTCTCTGTTTGGCAGAAGGACGTCCTACTAATGAGCAGCAGCAGAGCCAAGCCATTCATCTGCTCCCCCATCCTTCATTTTGAAACGCTAAGCTGCTTTTTATTTTGTGGCTCTCTTATTCTTGATTTCCATTTTTTCATAATGGTTAAACTTGTGTATAAAACTGAAGGTGTTGAAAGGCTCCCCTGTAAACTGACAGTTAGAATGAGTTAGGGAATGCTGGCAGTGGAATAGAATCTACCGCTGTCCCACTGACCCATAGCCGCCATAATTGGCAGTGATACCACCCTTTGATCATCCTTTCTTTCCCCAAGACATTAATGTTTTATCGGCCCAGTTGTAGTTTATATTTCATTAGTTGGACTTAGGAAATCCTTCGGTGGTTTTTCTCCATACCTTCAGGTCCATGCTCTAAAGTTTGAGGAGAAATCACAGCTTAAATGTGTCTGTTGCTGTGCTTGTCCTTTGTTTCAAAGAATCCTGTACTTGACCCAGGAAGTCATTGTCTCATTATACAATGTGGCACCACTTTCACTTTGTACAAATGTGTTAAACAGTGTATTAAAGAATTTGTCCCTGTTGTTATCTTTAAGGAACAAAAGATACATTCTTATATTTCTTGATGGTAGCTCCTAGACATATAAGATTATAAAAATAATTTTCTAACATATAGCTGGAAAGTTAAAGAAAAATAAAGTGTAGTACTCTTTATGAATGGCTTTAGTAAGTAGTCAGGGTTTATTAGGTGATTTTTTTTTTTTACAGTCTTGTTTGTCCCTCTTTTTAATAGTGTATTTTATAGTGCAATTAGTGATGGAAGCAGAGATAGTTGCTGGAGAGTAATTTTTGCCTACACAGTAGACAGTTATAGGAGGGGGAAAGGCTTAGGCAGCTGAGGCTGCAGGAGGATAATCACTTCATGAAAAATGGATGTTGGCTGTACCATTAAGGGTTTCTCTCACTGTTCGTGCACGCTGTCACAGTGAGTTTATATGTGCATCAGCCCTGATGCCCCGAAGAGGCTGCTTGGTAGAAATCGTCACCACCTCTAGCTCTTAGTGCCTTTCCACTTCTTCTACATAGATCCCTAAACCTTGTAAGGAGGGGTTTGCTAAAAACATTCCTTTTAGGGCTGAGATCTCTAGGGTTTCTGACTGTCTTAACATTGTCTGTAGGCCTTTTTGTGAATTAGGATATACTGAAAAAGCAGCTTCTCTGATGAAGGCAGAGCAATGAACTGACCCGTGGATGTAGCAGTATGTCATTAGGAGTCATTTTGTTGCTGTGTCTAGCTAGCAGAATAATAATAGTAGGTTTTCCCCTATGGCCCAGTCTCTCTTGTCGCAGTTTCTGGCCTCATTAACTGTTAGGGTGAGTTCCATCTCATCTTTGGTTACTTATGTAACATTGATGCTGCTATCGCACCAGTCTGTCTTGCAGGCCAGTTACTGTTTATAGCTTGGTGAGATGAATGATTGCTCTTTTCCTCTATCATATCAGATAGCATATCATCTTCCAGTGCTGTGAATGCTAGTCTATAGGGGTAAAGCTTCTAGTTGGGCACCAACTTGATTTCTCATGTTCAATGATGTAAATGGTATCTTTGGAGATAAGGAGATATCTTCAGGTTGTAGATGGTAACCAGCAATATTGGCAGTTGCCTGTAATGTTTCGAGATGTGGTCTGGGGGGGGTTCCCTTTGGCCAATGACTCAACAGGATGCAACTTATTCCTACTAGTGGGATTTTTACTTCGTACCATATGATGTCCAGCTTATGCATTACCTCCTGCATTATATGGTAACCCCATTTAAATTCCATTTACATATGTTATATATCTTAGGAAGCTTCTAACATAGTAGATTTCCATAATGGTCTTTCAAAAGGTTTTTACTGTTAGTTATGCCTCTCCATTGCCCCTCCTTTACATTGCCCTCCTGTGCCCCTCTGAATTTAATCCTCCAATTCTAATTTACCCTCTTCCCCTTTATAATGCTAATTTCTGTTTTCTCCCTTCCTTGGACCAGCCCTCATATCCTCTGATCCTTTCCAAGCTATCTAACCTATGAGGATTTTCTAAATAAGACACACTTATCTAAAGATTAAAAGTGAACATCCATATGTGAGTGAAAGCACGCAACATTTGCCTTTCTGGGTCTGAGTGACGCCAGTCAGGACAGTTTCTAGCTCTGTCCATTTACCTGCAAGGGTTTAAATTTTGTTTTTCTTAACAGTTAAAGAATATTGCATTGTGTATATGTACCATATTTTCATTATCCGTTCATCAGTTGATGGATGTATAGGTTGCTTTCAATTCCTAAATGGAGCAACAGTGAACCAGGTAAGAGGTATGTTGGTTAGATTTATGTCAGTTTGACACAAGTTAGAGTCTTTTTTAAAGAGGGTCTCTTGTTTGTGAAACGTCCCATCAGACTGGGTTTGTGCACATGCCTCCAGGGTGTCCCCATGATTACTTAATGATTAATGTGGGAGTGCTGATGGGAGTTGTTCCTGCGTTGTATAAGGAAGTAGGCTGAGTCCGCCATGGCAAGCAAGCCAATAAGCAGCCTACCAGCCTCTGCTTCAGTTCCAGCTTCTAGGTCTCTGCTTTGAGTTTTTGCTCTCACTTCTTTTGATTATGTATTGTGATCTAGAAGTTTAAACCAAACAAACCCTTTCTTTCCCAGGTTGATTTTGGTCATGGTGTTTTATCACAACAATAGAACATTAACCATGACAACAGGTATCTCTCTCCTAAGCTCAGGAAAGGTGTAGCTGGCTAACAGGTAGATATGTCCTCAGCTCCTTGAGGAGCCTCCCCACTGATCTCACAGTGGCTCTACTAGCTTGCTCTCCCAGCAGTAATATTCCCTTTCTATAGAAGCTTCTCCAGTACCTGCTGCCATTTGATGTAAGGTCAGAGTAGTTTTCATTTGCATTTCCCCAGTGGCTGAGGATATCAGACTTTCAGGAAGTGTTTGTCAGCTATTTGTGTTTCATATTTTGAGAAAAACTTTTTATTTATGTGCCCTGTTTTAAAATTGCATTGTTTTGTTGATACTCAGTTGAGTTTTTTTGTATATTTAAACCTGCCACATACATAATTGATAGCATTTTTTTTCTAATTCTCTAGACTGCCACTTTGCTCAAGTAATGCTGTTCTTTCCTAGACAGAAGCTTTGTAGCCTCCTGAGGTAGAGTTTAGCAGTTGTTAGTCTTAATGCCTTGGTTATCCTTGTCCTTTTCAGAAAGTCCTTTCCTGGGACAGTGAGTTCAAGTGCATCTGGTTTGGTGCTGAGGCCCTTCCTCTGAGCTGAATTTTGTGCCGAGTGATAGATTTATATCTCTTTCATTCTTCTACATGCAGCATTCAGTTTGACCAGCACCACTTGCTAAAGATGCTGTATTCTCTTTAGCATGAAATTTTTGCTTCTTTGTCAAAAATCATGTATCCATAGGTGTGTGGATTTACATTTCGGTCTTCAGGTCTATTTCACTGATCACCATGTCTGCTTTTATGGTTATTCCATAGTGTTTTTATTACAATGCTCTGAGGTACAATTTGAAATCTGGGATGGCGACACCTCCAGCATTTCTTGTATTATTAAGGATTGCTTTAGTTAGCTTGGATTTTTGTTTGTTTCTTTCCCTGTGAAGTTGAAGATTGTGTTTTCAATATATGTGAATAATTGAGTTGTAATTTTGATGGGTTGGATCTGTAGATTGCTTTTGATACAATTTTGCATGGGGACTTGATTTTTTTTTTTTTTTTTTTTTTTTGGTCTTGGTTTTTCCTCTTGTCTGCACTAAACTTCCAATGGGAAAGCGTCAAGTGTTTCTTTTTATTTTCAGTATTTAGTATAACTACCTTATCTGTGACAATTACTTATAACATGCCTAAGGCACTCAGGGAGAAGTTTGTTTGCAAGTGTAGACTGAGATCATACTGTGAAGGAACTTGATTCCAAAGCTGAGGGCTTAACAGGGAATTCTATGATGTTGAACAATTTTGAAAGATTTTTTTGTTAAAGAAAATTTTGCCATATTTAATGGCATCTATAAAGTAGTAATAAGTGTTGTCAAAGGAAAGTCGTAGGCTACTGTATTTACTGTGGTCACTAGCGTCAGAAATGGGATTAGGCAGTGAAGATAAAGAAGGGCTGGCATGTGCACTCCAGTGTAAGTTGAACAAACAGTTCTTCACAGAAAAGAGCAAGAAGGTTCTGACTCTCAGGATTATTTCAGAGACACTAGCCGAGTGCTAATAATAGAACTAACTGTAGAGTCTGTGGAGTACCCTGAGCATGATTATAGCAAGAGATGGTTGCTTCTAGGTGGCAGTGTAAAATGGGGGGGGGGGGGTATTCATAGGAACTTGTGATGTTGGTCGTTTCCATTACTCCTGGCCAAAAAGAGGAGGGAGGGGCCACATGGATGTCTTCAGTTAACACTAAACCTGTGGCACCTGTCAGCATATGGAGCATATATCAAGCATATATATACCAAGAGTCTCAAGCGTCTTGGCTCTCTCGGTGGCCATTCACATCTCAAGGCCCCAAGCCACTCTCGTGGCCCTGCATCTCTGCGCTACTTGTGCTTGTCAGGCTCACCATTCTGCAGCTCTTGCTGTTCTCAGTATTCTCTCTCTCTCACTTGCTCGCTCACTCTCTTGTTCTGTTTCTCTCACTCTTTCCTTTCTAGTCCTTACTTACTGCTATTCTTTGTCACAGCCCTGGCCATGTCCAATCTACTGGCCATTATCTAATTTCTCTTTCTCTTTTTTCTTCTTTCTTTCCAACGCCTCTGTTTCTCTCTCTTTCTCTCTGTGTCTATGTGCCTCTGTCTCTGTCTCCGTCTCTCTCTGTCACTGTAAGGCCCTGGCTGGTATTGAACTTGCCATGTATCTAATCCATTATCACACCTTCAGTAATCCTTCTGCTTCTGTCTCTTAAGAGTTGGGACTTCAGGCATGTGTGATATTATATTCAATTTTTTGAGCAATTATATATTATTTATATTATTTTTCCTTTAAGATAGGGCTTTTCTTTTTCCTTTGTCTTTTAACTATTGAAATATGTAGTGTTTCAGTTACTTTTGTTCTCACTTTACTGGGAATTTCCAGAGTTTCTTGTGTCTGAGGCGATCTGTCTTTCATCAGGTGAGCTCATTAGCTCATTTGATTGAAGTTCATGGTGGTCTCTTATGGAACCTTATTCCTTAGTCGTTAGTCCTCCCTAGAATGTGCAGGTGGTGCTCAGCACTCACTCATCAGGTCCTTGGAGCTAAGAACAGCTTTTACATGTTTACAAGGGTTTCAAAAAGAAAGTATGTCCAGCCCTGGCGTCCTTACTGCGGGCTGAGATTGGTGGAGACGGTGGAGTGTCTGGCGTCCCAACAGCAGCCACTGTGCGGCCCGGCCGCATGGCACCTATGAGAAGGATATAGGACCATGGCAGCAGATGATGACAATGGTGATGGAACGGGTTTGTTTAATGTCTGTCCTGCCTCTCCACTTAAAAATAATGATAAAGGCTCATTGGACATATATGCTGGGTTGGACAGTGCTGTTTCTGACAGTACTGCTAGATCCTGTGTGTCATTCAGAAACTGTTTAGATTTGTATGAAGAGATCCTGACTGAAGAAGGAACTGCGAAGGAGGCAACATACAATGACTTAAAGATAGAATATGGGAAATGTCAGCAGCAAATGAAAGACCTGATGAAAAGGTTTAAGGAAATACAGACACAGATTGTCTGAGTTTCCACATTTTCGAAATAACCATAGAACTGCAAGAACAAAAGATTCACAATCCACATCTCCCCATTTGGACGATTGTTCAAAGATTGATCACGGAGTTAAAAGTGATGTTCAGAAAGATGTACATCCTAACACTGCTTATAAATCTAGTTATAGGTTACCAAGGAGCACTAAGGAGATTCAAACTATGACCTCAGGAGCCAGATCCTCTTAGCTCTCATATGAGATCCTTTATCTTTAATTCTGCTTTATGACCTTGAAGTTAGCCGGGCGTGGTGGTGCATGCCTTTAATCCCAGGCAGAGGCAGGCGGATTTCTGAGTTCGAGGCCAGCCTGGTCTACAAAGTGAGTTCCAGGACAGCCAGGGATATACAGAGAAACCCTGTCTCAAAAAATCCAAACTAAAAAAAAAAAAAAAACAAAAAAACCCCAAACCCCCACCCCAAAACCCCAAGACCTTGAAGTTATTGTGATAGAAGTATAAAGGTTCTTGACTAATTATAAATACTATAGCAATTTGAAGAATTAAGTTCTTTAGTTCTTTTAGTATTTGTTTAAAAAAATTTGTCTTTTATTAGACCATATAAAATATTTGAAAACTTTTTGACTTTTATGGTTCATGTTGCAAAATTATTGAATCAGTCCAGTTCAGTAAGCATTTATTGACTAGTTAGGTACTGTGTTAGGCCCTGGAGAGCCAAATGAATAAGACATGATATTTACTCTCAGGAAATAAGAACAGATAAATTGTAAAACTCTGTATCCAATGGTGTGGTGAGACCTGCTGAAAGTATTGCAGACATTTTCCTAGCCCGAGGTGATCGCGATTGGCTGTTTGGGGGAAGGATAAGAGGAATATATTTAGATTTCGAACGGAGAAGGGTTGCACTGTGTTCAGTGGAGAGACCCTGTTCAGTCAGTGTTGGAGCTCAGCTGGAGACCAGTAGTGGTGGGAAAGAAAGAAAGGTGAGTTCATCTTGTACCAGGGAAGATGCTGAAAATTTTGCCTTTTACCTCAGTGACTTTCAAAAATTAAAAAAAAAATCTTTAGAGTTCTTTATTCAAATGGAATTTTACATGAAAGCCAGTCAATAGATTTGATAGGAAGGAGTACAGTGGAGAATTTAAACTCAATAGTTGAATTGAGTTGTATTCAGTGGGAGCCGATGATTGATTGGGTCTGAGTAATAAGGAAGGTTTATCCAAAGGTCCCCTGATTGACTGACTGGAAAGCGGCTCTATCAAGTCTGAGATTGAATGTATGAGCAGGCTTTATAGGGACAGTGAAGAGCTGTTTGCTTGGTTTATGGTAAACCTGAAGAGCCTGTGTGTTACATACGTCAGGATGCTTGTCAGGTGCTGTAATTTAAGGGGCTGAAACTTGAGGGATTGGTAGGGTAAAGGGATGCATATATTGATGAATTCTTGATATATATATATATATATATATATATATATATATATATATATATACATATGTAAGTATATGAAATACATGTGGATATATAAAAATAAATTTATTTATTCATATACCATATATGAATACACATGATATATGCTATAAGTGGATATGTAAGTATATATGTATAAATAAATATATTCACATTTATAAATAATTATATATCTGAAAAAGTATATATGGCTGGTTCTTAGTTCTATGGAGTAAGTGAGATCATTCATCCATATGCAGAGCTTTAAAGGGAGCATGATGAGGAAGGATTAGGTAGGAGGAAGGAGGACTATCTGAGGAGAAGCAGAAGAATGTGCTGGTCAGCAAAGGCAAGAGGTGCAAGGTAGAGGCTGTGTGATATCAGTGTTCCACCTCCAAGAACCAGGTACGGTTTTCAGTCAGGTCAGGTATCCTTTCTTCCAAGGGCAAAGCTGGGCTGTAAAGGACTGAAGAGGTCAGAAAAATGGAATAGAAAGACCAGAAGAAGTTTGTATGAGAGGAGGTGGGAGGAGCAAGAGAGCAGGTAGGTCGCTATGTAGTTTTGGAGACAGCAGAGAGTGCCCTTGGCTGAGGACAAAGAGCCAGCGGGGAGGAGGAGCTTCAAGACAGGGAAAGGAGAATTGGTTATTGATAAATGAGGAAATGCTCGTGCATTTAAGGGAAATCTATGGGGATGCAGGGCACTGCAGGAGGGAGCTGGGAGTGACAGGCTCAGGGCAGAGGAAGCTGAGAACAAAGAGAAAGAGGGGCTAAATGTGCAGTTGTGATGGGCTAGAATAAAGGCACATGGGAAACAGAGGGTGCATTTTCTTACTGTTGCAGAATTGCAGTCCTGTTAGGATGCTGCAAGGTATCTCTGAAAGAATAGTTGTGGCCAAGCATAGGGTCCCAGTTGGACGACAGAGGATGAGTGGTTTCTCTTTGAGGAAGTGTGGAACTTCCACTGACAGAGGCCCTTATGATGGCGGTTACCAGACTGCGCTGCACATTGAAATCACCTGGGATCTCTAAAAAACGCCTGCGCCCGGCTCCCACCACAGCCTTTCTGACTCAGTTTATGTGCAGGTCCAGCAGTGCACTGAGAGCTGCGAGAGGCCCTCGGGTCAGTCTGAGGCAGCAGCTCGTGAAGCACAGCTGTGAGAGTGAGGAGCAGCTGTGGGCAGTTTCCAGCTGTAGAAGGTCAGGGCACGGATGCTCCTGGTGGGCATGGCTCTGCAGGGTCCAGCTGAGACCGCAGAGGGCATCATGACAAGAGTGGAGGCAGCTGAGGACCTGCGAGGCTCTCTGTAACTCTCAATTTTGGGTGATTAAAAAATGCTTTTCAAGACTTTGCTGTTTCCCAGTAGGTCAAGAGCTTCATAATAAGAACACAGTGCCATCCAAAAGGCTTTGTACAGGAACCGGATGGAGAATAGGTTTAAGCATAGCACTTTTGGGACTGGAGAGATGGTTCAGTGGTTAAGAACACTGACTGCTCTTCCAAAGGTCCTGAGTTCAAATCCCAGCAACCACATGGTGGCTAACAACCATCTGTAATGAGATTTGGTGCCCTCTTCTGGGGTGTCTGAAGACAGCTACAGTGTACTTACATATAATAAATAAATAAATCTTAAAAAAAAGAATGGCACTTTCACATGTATCTAGTCAAATAATAGCTTAAATTCATGCAGATAACCTCCCTTTGAACAAACTAGTAATGAAACTAGCAGTATATTTTTAAGAGCAAGAGCAACATCAGAAATCCATCAATTTTGTTGCACTGATAGTAAACATCCCAGCTACAGAATCAGTGTTTGTGCATGTGCCATAAAACCTTTGTGCCATCGCTTGTTATGTCACGTGAATGACATGCAGTTAGAATACCAAGTGTTTTTAACTGTGTTGCCACATGCTAACTCGACTATAAAGAAATACAAAACTAGTTCCACTAGCAAAATAAGCAAAGGTTTGCCTTGTTACTAAGTGATTCTGTGCTTATGCTATGGTCCCTTCTACCTGGAATTGTTTTACATCCTTTAAGAGAGTCCCTGAACCACTAGTAGCCACAGATCATAAGTTGAAGGTCTCTTATCTACTTGGATGGTTATTCCTAGAATGACCAGGAAAGCTATGAATCTAAGACACTGACATTGAAGCTTTAATCTTTTTTTTCAATATAGAACTCATATAGTGACATATATGACTTGATATTGCACACTCTAAATTAAAAATATAGCAGGGGTTTTCATGGCATGTGCATCCAACAGGGACCTTTGGAGTTTGTACCCCTTGATCACAGCTCTCCCTAACACAGCCATTCCCTACTGCAGTCCCTGCTGTTAGTTTAACTATTTTCATGGATCTCTTTGACGAGTGCATTTGGTATAAAATGAGATGAGAGTACTGTGTGTATTACCTATCAGCTGCTCTCAGCTGCTGAAGTAGGTAGTTATTTTGTTATATGGCAAACAGAAAGTTTGGAATTAGGAAGTTAGCTGTTCATGTAAGAGTCTGTGTTGCAACAGAGGGCTTCTTGTCTTGTGTTTGGGACTCTTGGTTCTTTGGCTGGAGTTGAAAGTTGATTCCCTGTGCTGCTGTTGAATTTTACTATATTAATTTTCGGTCTTAACATTATTTAATAATTATTGTATAGCAATAGCATCCAGTTTTTAGAAAAAATACTTTCAAAAATGTTTCCTATGTAAAATGTACCATTTGCATTTGATATTTATAATTACACATTATTTATGTTCTGTTGAATAAATTCCATTAAAATATAAAAGCTGTACTCCTTGATATGTTTAATATCATTTCTTGGTTTGTATGTAGTTAGGTGCTTATTAGTGGAAGCACATGGAAAGGAGAGGGAAAGATAGGAAGAGTATTACTATATTATCATTCACACATGACCATGAATTCTCATCCCATCCAAGAACAGTCTGTTAGGAGAAGTGTAATGATTGTCTGTTCTGGACAAACTCAGCATGCTCAGGGTGGTGTGGTCAAGGACATACTGTTGAATCCCAGTGGGACTGGATTCTCCGAGGCACTCTGCTTAGCCAACCCACTACATGAAGAAACACTAGTGCGGCAGCAGAGGGCGCCAGACAGCCACGTTGGGCGGACTGATTTCCTTGCTATTTTTCCGCCTCCTCCTCTCGCTTTCTCCTTCCTCCCTCTCTCTCTTTTTCTCTATACAGTGAGTAGATAATGTGGAAGCCATGTTGTGAATATTTTCTAGTAGGTTGGGAGGATTTCCCTCAGCTACTTTAGAATATTTTAAACGTGCAATAGGTATCTGTTTATTTTTATTCAGTGTACCTTTTACATTTATTATTATGCATGAGAACTTTAGAAATCCCTTTAAAAAACTTTCATCAATAAGATATCATCTACCAAATCAAGGGGAAAATTATTGTTCCTTTCTATTTCCTGTCCAAATAGCTTTTGATATTAAATCAATTTTTATACCTTACATAAGAAACTTATGTCCATTATAAATATTATATCTATTCAGTTATGCATTTCATAAAATAGTAAATTCATATTTGTTAGGCATAATTTTCTTTCACAATCTATTTTATTCAGTATGAGGTATCTGTGCATGTCAGATGTATGCTCATTTTCTAACCTATCCTTAGGGTCTTTAATCACTGATTTCAAAGCTGTATGTATGTATGTATGTATGTATACATTTTACTGACTATGGAGACTCATTTGTTAAAGTGGCCACTATACAAGCATCTGAGTTTGAGTCCCTGAACCTGTGCATGGTCATGGCAGTGCATGTAATCTCAGTGCTGGGGAGGTGGCACAGGGTGGGCTGAATCAGTAAGCTCAGGCTCAGGAAGATGCTCTGTTTATAAAGCTGTGGCTAAGAGGAAGACATGTCACATCAGCCTTGGCCAGCCTGAGCACGTGTATGCACCCACCTGGACACATACAACTGACACAGTGACACACACACACACACACACACACACACACACACACACCAGTGTTTCTGCTTTGCACTTGATTTGGAATATCAGCGGCATAATACTTGGTAGTGCAAATCAACTCTATTTTTAGATAAAACCCATATCAAATGATATTATAGATTTGATTCAGGAAGAATAATAAATCACAAGACTATTTAAGGATAGCATTGAAAACTGTGTTATTGAACAATGATTTCAAAGTAAGTGAGCTTTCAAGTCAGGATCAATGAAGTGAATGGTGAGAGAGTAAGGTTTCCTGTAGACGGTGGATAAAATGGAATACACTTAAAATCCGAAACCCATTAAAGACACGTAAAACATAATCTTGGTATTCAGAGACAAAGCTCTCAGATGTCTCACAGATATGATCTCATCTAGAATGTATTCAATGATATAAAATGATGAAAACTTCTATCTACATGTCATGACTTTTTCTGCTGAGCATTCTGGATTGTTAGGTTTTGTTTGTGGAGCTTACTGTATCTGACATGTGTGTGCTGAGGTCATGCATGTGGATGAGCCTGCTAGTGAGTGAGAGCTCTGTCATTTGTTCCTTCTGGGTTTTGCATGAGAGATGTTTTCTTTATGTTTTCTTTATGTTCTTATGTGAGAACATTATTTTTCCCCTAGATTTTTTTATTGTTGTTTTTTTTAAAGTCAGTTTTCCTTAAAATTTTAAATGGTGTCAGGCATGTTGGCAGATGTCTTTAAAACCCCAGCACTGTGGAAGCAGAGGCAGATGGGTGTCTGTGTCTCCAGGACAGCCAAGGATACATAGAGAGAACCTGTCTGAAAACAAAAAATAAAACAAAAGAAATCTCACATGGTTAAAGACAAACTTCCTCCACATAGAAAATGAAAATTACAATAAATTCTATACTTGAAATAGGCATAAGATAAATCTGTTTAATAGACTGCTATTACAGTTGCATTCACTAGCAAGTTGGAGACTCGATCCAATGATATACTTTATAATTTAACTTTCACTGTTAGTCATTGTTAAGTAGATTTTCAGCTATTTTCTTTTAAGGACGAATTCTTTTCTCCTGGGCATATTATCCACAATAGGTCACTCCTCATATAACTGCTGAACTGACTCGAATCCTGTTGGTTAAGGTGAACTGTTCCTACACACTCCGGCGGTTCTAATAACGCGATAGAGTGAGCCTTCTAGAACATCTTCATTAATTAGCTTTGAGATTGTGAAAATATATGATGATTTGAACATATCAGTCGGGTCCCGGGCGTACATATTTTATTATTAATCCAAGAAAACTTTGGAATTTACTAGATGTTTTTGTTCCTTTTCCTATAGTTCATCTTAGCACCACACGTTAGAGAACTAGGCATGAGAGTGATGAACTCAGCCATTTCTTTACCTTTAGCCAAAATATCACTCTCCCAGCTTTGGTGGGCATCTATTTATTTGTTGTGACAAGCTTTCTGTCAGGGAATTGGTTGTGAGGTTTCAGTGACGTGAGAAGTGACAGCTCATCTACTGAGAGATGCTGGGTCATCTTCTCTCCCTTTCCCTTCAGCCTTACTCTGAAAAAAAATCTATGTATGTATATGTATGTATATACATATATATATATATATATATATATATATATATATATATATATATATATATTTGTCTTGGTGTTGTTGCTTTTTATGTTTTATGTTCTCTTTTTATGTACATTGCTGTTAATTTCAGATTCAGCTTTTAATCACACACAACACATTCAGTAGCTTTGAGAGGTTGTAACAAAAAGCCTTAAAAGCTCACACATAGACATGGTATTAATTAGATAAGGTTTTTGTTGTGAGCATGTGGCTGTCTGCTGGAACACCTTCAGAAAGAGATACAGATGCCTGCGGAGCTGGGGTGCTGATGGGCACATGTGTGGCTGACATCAGATAAGACGACCCGAAGTCTGTCCACCTTGTGTTTTCCCTCTTGCTTTTTTTTCAAACCCTTCTCGCTGCTTCAGGAACTTTTTAGCCAGACTTGTTTGATTTTACGTTCTTTGACTGACAATAGTCTCTTTCTCTTAAAAGAATGCTGCCGATATTTTGTGGAAAGGACATTATCTTCAGTAGCACCGTGAAGACTTTTCTTTTTACTTGATGTTATTACGTATTCCTTCACACCTCTTCTCAGCATTGTGCACTGAAGACTGCAGTATTTCTGTGACAGAGCCAGTGATAATAATGAGAACAGTTCCCGAGCTAGAGCAACAGCTTAGTATTTAGTAGCTGTGATTATTAACAATAATTTTTGTATCAGTATTATACTGGACACAATCCTCATATGTAAGTTCCAGCATGATTCTCTTGAGTTAGTGCTTGTAGGTACCAAAGCATCGAGCATAGTGCCATGTTTGAAAGGCAGATATGTCCCATCGCTCACATTTCTTGGTGTTACTCTACCTTTGACTTGCTCACGCGGGTGATGTCTGCTGCCTCCCGCTTCATGTTCACGGCCCTGCTCTTGTTCCTGTTAAGCTAACAGCTCTGTATCTGGTCATGTGACTCCCTCATTTGGATAGTACATATTACTGTGTACAGTTGTTTATTTCATATGTCTAAGGGAATTCACTAGATTCTTTTGCCTTCTTAGCCACACTAACTCAGCTCTGACGCTCAGGTCCAGGAGCCTCTATTTCACCAGAACTCCTGATGATTCTGCTTTAGCGGTGTTCTGGTTTGCAGAAATAAAGTTCAAAAGCTGCGGTATGATCTTGGAAGCTCTTAGGGAACTGTGGCCCCCGTTCTTCCTCTTGATCACTGGTGGGTTTTTTGACCCCCATCCTGTGATTCCCGCTGCCACTCTCCTTTTCTGTAGTTTGCTTTCTTTCCATGTGAGTGTTTCCTGCTTGCTCCACTTCACTCCCTGTAAATCACCCGAGATAGACTGCTCTGCTCTGCTCCCTTCATTTCATATGGACTGTTAAATAGTATAACTTTATCTTATTAGGTATATTTTCTAGGTTGTTTTACTGTAGTATAGAAAGATTTGTATCCTCCTATAAACATCATTCAATTTAGAGAAGCTTATATAATGACAGTAAGTCAGTGATAACATCTGCTTGAATAATTGTGTGAGTGGCTTTGGATACTGAACAACTTGAGATGTTTTGTGAATGGTGCTAGAGAAGGAATGTGGTCCTAGTGTAAATGTGTGCAAATGTCTACCTCTTGGAAACTGTTTCTGGAAGGTATGGATGATTTTGTGTTCCATTATAGGATGGTGTTGAGAGGTGAAATCGGGGCCAGCAGTGGTATGTTCTGAACGACGTCTTGTGCTTTTGCAAGGAAGTCTAGACTTCTTCTCAAGTTACAAACTGCTATTGATAATCTCAACCTAAAACATAGTCAGGACAGATGGAAATGGAGACAGGATATCAGTTAAGGGAACTTACTGTAACTGTTTCACGAAGAGGTGGTGAGGAATCGGAATCGGAATCATTTTGTAAGATTTTATTAATGTTCTTTGTTCATTCGGTCTGACTCTGGCTGCGAGGAATGAATAAAGCATAGTTAGTTTGTTCATGTTTCGAAATTATCTTACAGAGCAAGGAAGTTATAAGTGACTAAAATGATAGCCATATAAATATTTCTGAGATATCCAAGTATCTGGTGCATGGTAGATGTAACATGTTAGGGGAACTAACCTCTATGGGCCAAGCTTTCTCTGGGATAATTAAGAGTCCTCTCCCCAGCATAAATGAGATATAGTTAACAAAGAAAATGTATATATTTAAGGCATTCACCATACTGCTTTGATGTGCAACTATGTTGAGATTGAGAATTAGGGTCATGTAGGAGAGAAGGACATGGCAGAGAATGAGTGAAGACTCGTGCCAAAGGACACATGGGAGGAGCTGTGTGTCAGGCGTCACAGATATGGTTTAGGAGCCCGACGAAGCTGAAAGGAGAGTTTATAAGTGAGCCTTGAATTTGGGCTGAAGAAGTTTATATTTTATTTTATAGTTTTAATTTCCTAGTTATGAAAAATAGTATGTGTTAATTATGTGCAATTATATATATATATATATACATATATATGTATGTATATATGTATATATAATCTAAATAAAACATTCTACGATTCCATTAGAACAATAATTGCTGTTACATTCTGGCTAACATTTCTTCCCATCCTCTCTTGAAACATTCATATATGAGCATGTTTGAATCTTACACATACACACGCACATACATAAGCACCTCCTAAGTGAAGTGTACAGTATACACTCATCTCCACAAGCCATTGTTAGATACAGATAAAAAGTGGAGGACCTGCCCTGAGAGCTGTCCCCATATGCTCTCCACTCTCACAGATTGGCTAAACAGGACAGTAAGTAAAGGACAGAAAGAGAAGAAACACAGATTGCCATACTTAGGTGATCTAAAAACCAAAAGACTTGACTGTGTCTTTATGGAGAGAGTTTGTAAGCGGCAAAAGGATTCCAGTGTGTGGGCTGCAGACAGACCTGCAGCTTCTGCTGTGCACCCACCCTTTATTTCAGAGTCTGCTGGTGTCTCCAAAACCAATTTTAACGAGTATGGAGACTCCGACTTCAGTAATAAGCTTTTATTAATGTATACTTGGTTTTAATTAATTGTTATTCTAATGATTGTGTCAGTGTAAAGTTCTCATAATTGCATACGCTCATATCTTTTACATGTTGCTGGTTGATAAAGATATGTTAATGACCCAGAAGCCCTAAAAAGACAGCTTCATAAGCTTTTTAATTCAAATACTTATTGCTCATTAATGAATGTTGAAATTAAACACTTTGAATTGTAACTATTTTTTTAAAAAATATTTGTTACAGGGTAATTTACCTAAATATTCTCATAACTCCCTGATGGTTCAAGCAATAAAGACAAATCTAACGGACCCAGATATCCATGTGCTTTTCTTTGATGTGGAAGCTTTGATTATTCAACTCCTGACTGAAGAAGCCTCTAGGCCGAATACTGCACTTATTTCCCCAGAGAATCTGCAGAAAGCATCTGGCAGTTCAGACAAAGGGGGCTCTTTCCTAACTGGAAAACGAGCAGCAGTTCTTTTCCAGCAAGTGAAAGAAACTATCAAAGAGAACATAAAGGAGCACCTCCTGGATGAGGAGGAGGATGAGGAGGAGGCGATGAGGCAGAGGAGGGAAGAAAGTGACCCTGAGTACCGGGCCAGCAAGTCCAAGCCACTCACCCTACTAGAATACAACCTTACTATGGATACTGCAAAACTATTCATGTCCTGTCTCCACGCCTGGGGCTTGAATGAAGTTCTGGATGAAGTTTGTCTCGATCGCCTCGGAATGCTGAAACCACACTGCACAGTGTCCTTTGGTCTCCTATCGAGAGGAGGTCATATGTCGCTCATGCTGCCTGGTTATAATCAGGCCGCTGGAAAACTGCTGCATGCGAAAGCAGAAGTAGGAAGGAAGCTGCCAGCAGCGGAGGGCGTAGGCAAGGGGACCTACACAGTGTCTCGAGCGGTCACCACTCAGCATCTGCTGTCCATCATATCCCTGGCAAATACTTTAATGAGTATGACCAATGCAACTTTCATTGGAGATCACATGAAGAAGGGCCCCACCAGGTGTGACTACGAAGTTTAATCTTATTCTTTGTTTTCAAAAGGGCTAAGAGCACCATTCTCTGTATTTGTTGTTTGGCTTTCCACTTTAGTCATGTTAGTGATTTCCCATTTAAACTGTAAAACAGACATTTCTAAAATGCCAAGTTTAAAACGCGATAAAATTGTAACTACACGCACACACACACACACACACACACACTCACGTATATATATATATTTATGTAGATACATTTAGTTGCTATTTTAAGTGGATTTACAATGTAGGAGTTGGTCATAAAGGATAACTCTTGAGTAAATAAAATCTTAAAAAATTTTTTTATTTAAGATAATTTTTTTCTGTCATAACCCTGATTGGTCTAGAATTCAATATAGACAAGACTGGCCTTGAATTCACATACTGGCCTAACTCTGCCTCCTGATTATTGGGATTAAAGGCATGTATGACCAAGTATGACAGTTTTTACTTTTTAATTGTGTGCTTATATTTGGGACTGTGCATATGTGAATGCAGGTGCTTGTGGCTTTCAGGAAAGGGTGTTATCCTCTGGAGTGGGAGTTAAATGCGGTTATGAGCTGCTCACTGTGGGCTGTGGGAACCACTCTGGTCCTCTGCAAGAGCAGTGTATGCTTTTACCTGCTGAGCCCTGTCTTGTAGCTCTAAATATAACCCCAAAGTTATAGCCTCTGGAAGTTTGAACTGACATTCACAGTGTTTCTCCTTGTAATCTGTGTCCAGTTATCTGCACTGGGGTGTGGTAATGAATACAGTCCATAATCTGAAAAAGGAAAGAAAAATAACTTTAAAAACAATACTTTTTATACAGACTATTTTGATGTTGTTACAATGATTTGCCTGAATGCTATTTTCCATTTTTCCAAAGTTATGAAGACAACTTATTATTACACTTAATGAAACGTTAACATGTGAGATTTTTTTTTTTTAAATCCTAAGAGACACATACATAGCATTTATTTCATGTCTTGCTCCGTTCTGGTTACTTTTATAAAAATTCAGTATCCTTAATCCTGCAAAGGCGTTGATCTATGGAATTGCTGAGCCAGACTCCAAATGAGACAGCTTACCTATGGATTCGAAGATCTGTTTATGCTTTATTGCCAGGTATATGAATACTTTTCAGGTTAGTGTATTCCTCCATGAATCCCTGTGCTCTAGTGACAGTGGGGTAGGCTGAACTCCCGGGATGTTAACAGGAAGAAGAGGAGGCTAAGATGATTTCAACTTGTCAGCTGTAGTTCACTGG
The DNA here is from genome assembly GCA_902729485.2 of Mus minutoides. Taxonomy (NCBI): domain Eukaryota; kingdom Metazoa; phylum Chordata; class Mammalia; order Rodentia; family Muridae; genus Mus; species Mus minutoides. The sequence continues at coordinate 924,594 of LR749812.1, forward strand.
AGCATTCAAAAGTATGTGTAAAGACTTCACAGAAAGTCTACATTGTAGTTACAAAAGTTTGTTATTTTCTACCTCATAGTCATATAATTATTTTGCTGGAATTTGAAAAGGACAGTGTAAATAAGTATGAAACTTAGAAAACGGTCATCTTCTTGAAATAGTAATTTGAAAATGTTTGGTGTGTGTTTGTTTTTCATCTAGAGAATAGCAATTTGGACCTCTCTGGAAATAGGAAAATGTTCAGTGTTTCTTTCTTCTTTTAAAGGCCACCTAGACCTGGCACCCCAGACCTTTCTAAGGCAAGGGATTCCCCTCCAGCCTCCAGTAACATTGTGCAAGGACAGATTAAACAAGGTAAAATTGAATCTTATAAGTAATTGACCTCGTGTTTCAGCTGTAGGAACGGAGAAGACATTGCTAATGTATAATCATAATATTTTGTCTGTCTCAGATTGTTAAAAGAGAGAAAAGTTGTTATATTCCAGATGTAAATATGGATAATTAAGATGTCAGTTAAAAATAAATCAGATTTATTTGGAAATTGATAACTGAGCATATTTCAGATAATTTTATTACATGGTCTTTGGTCTAATTTGTATGTATTAGGGCCACCTTCATTTGACAACACTAGTTAGCTGTGTGTGTCTTAAGTTTAAAACTTATACCTATTTTTAACTCTGCCTGGGAATGTTTGAATTCACAGATTTATGCTGTGACTTGTGTTCTGATGTTTGCTAGTGGTGTCTGTGTTGCTATTCACAACTCAAAGTGCCTATTAAACTGTTCTTTGTATTTAAATAATGATATACTGTAACTTTCATTTTTAGCTTTGTGTTTCATTAGTGAGTAGGAGGGGAAAGGCTGAATTTCTTCTTTTGAAGTCAATCCTAACAATTTCCGTGAATTAACATACTATTACCCTTTATGTATGTTTTCTAGCCTTCTAATACTAACAAATGAAATACTGACACCTCCCCCCCCCAAGAATGTTAGGAGGCCATTTGTGCTCACATAAGTATCTTGGGCCAAGGTCAATGCTGAATTTTCTGGAGTGAGATGATGTTTAACGTATTTAAACAGCATGCCTGTGTTTTACACAATAGGAAACACTGTCCACTCTCATTATTATGGACAGTTAGCTCCGGTGCTGCACCCTTCCTTTGGAGTTCTTTAGACCTATGGGGCCTCTTTCCCATTTCTCTGTCCTTTAGTAAAGTTATAGTATCACTGTTGCATGGTGTACATTATCAATATAAAAATAATATATAGAGGTATTTAATTACGTTGTATGCATAGCATACATTATACATGTATAAAAGTGTGCAAAGCACAAATGTATATAATCTGAGCATTCTTGCAACCATGCCCATGGAGAAGGAGTAGAACTTAGGCGGCGCTACAGAAACTCTCTTTTTGTTTCCCATTATGTGTCCCTCTCCCGCGGGGGCTAAGGGTTGAACATACTTCATCTGTAATCTGAATCTGAAATGATTGATAATCTGAAACTTGTGTGTCTTCAAGATTTTAGAGTATATTTCACATAGTAAATTATAGTCAGGTCAAAGGTATACTTAAAAAAAACAGACTGAAGAATAGTTTGTATATAAAGCAAATTCTCTGTTTAAACTTGACTCTTCTCTACAATATGATGTGCAATATTTCAGAATTAGAACAAACAGCACCTCTTAAAATAAAGTGCATTTGGAAATTTTCTGATGACCTCTTTCCTTTTTATTGATTTGTTTTTATTTTTTTCTTTGCCGTCATATCATGTATACGTTTATAAACTTTATGGTTTAGTTTGCATTTCTTGAGATTTGCTTGAGTTATTTCATTGTGCAAGACTCATTTTCTTTTGTCTGGCCTCTGCTATCAGCTGTATCAGGTTTACTAGTTTGTTACTTTTGTTGCTATGCATTATACTGTTGAATGAATAGATCACTTATATATATTTTTCCCTGCTTAAATTTTTTCCAGTATGCTCTTTATTGCATTAAGAAGATACCCTAATATTACTAATTTGTTGAGATTTTAATTTATTAACAGTTATTGGATTTAGTTAGATTTTCTTCCTCTATCTGTTGAAATGATTTTATAAATTTTCTCTATTGTCTTCATGAGGTAAACAATATTGGCTTTTTTTTTGTTTGAAAACCACTTGACATATAGAACATACTTTATCATGACTTATAACTGCCGTTTTATTACATATTGCTTGTAAAATTTGTTTAAACTGTGTAGTGGTCATAGGGATTTTAGTGTGTAGTTTCATTTCTGGTAATGGCTTTCTGACAGGGTAATGGCCTCAGAGAGTTAGGGAAAGAGGATTCTTTTACTTTTCTATAGAGTTTGTATAGATGAATATGACCAACTCTCATGGATTGTCTGACTCGTTAGCTAAAAGCGGTAGGACTCAAATACATACATTTTTAAACTATGTATTTTAATTTTTTAATTTATTTTGCTATTTTTTTGTTTTTTGTTTCTGGTTTTGCCTTTTTATTTTAATAATTTTTCTGCATACATTTTCTATCAAATTTATCAGGTGAAAAGTTATAGAATTCTTAAAATTCTCCTTTTCATTTCTGTTATTCATTGTCAATTTTTTCTTTAAAATGCAGATAGCCTAGTATAAAACAATTTTTAGGTCTTCTCTAAGACCAAGCTGTCCTCAGCTGAGTTCTATGATTTTTTTCTGATTTCTAGGTGTTTGGTTTATTTTTACTAGCATCTTGTTATTTCTAGTTTAAGTTCACTCTTACATGTTTAGTTTTTAAGGAGAGCCTGAGTTTAGTTAGTGAGATATGGCTGTTTTCCCTGATACCCTCATATTTAATGCTGACATTTCTTCCCAAATACTGCTTGGCAGCAGCTCTACACTTCCCACTGCTGTGCTTTTATTCATCAGAAGTTAATTTAGTGAGTGTATTCAATTTTTCCAACATTTCCAAGATTTTCAAAGCATCTGTCTGGGTTCTCACAGTGAAATAATATTACTTGAATGATTATATTCTTCGTTAATTTTTCCAATTCACTGTATTTACTTCTTCAAAAATAATTGTGTATATTTGTAGCATATTATATGTTTCAATATATCTGTATATTGTGAGATTGCTAAATCAAGCTAATTATTAAACGTACTTCATTGCCAGTGTGCACACATACAGCTGTGAAGATGTGTATGTGCATCCACAGGAAGTGTAGAGTCTGCTGTGAGCGGGAGGACTTGATAAGGTCAAGTCAGGTTGTTCAGTGATACTCAATGTACAGTTGATCATTTTCTGCCTTCTTGTCTGTATTAAATAAGTACTGTTAAAGCTGACACCATAATTAATCATTTGCTATGCTTCCTCTAACTTCTGTAAGATTTTTTTCATGTTTTTTAAAAATCTTTGCTAGTTACATAAACATTTGGACTATCATTCTTATTATTTGGCTCATTTGTTGTTATAAATGACTACTCTTTTTGTTTTGTTTTGTTTTGTTTTGTTTTGTTTTGTTTTTCGAGACAGGGTTTCTCTGTATAGCCCTGGCTATCCTGGAACTCACTTTGTAGACCAGGCTGGCCTCGAACTCAGAAATCTGCCTGCCTCTGCCTCTTGAGTGCTGGGATTAAAGGCGTGTGCCACCATGCCCGGCTTAAATGACTACTCTTTATGCTTGCTGATATTCTTTTTTTTTTTTCCTAAAATATACTCTGTTTTAAAGACTCAGCATCTTTAGTTACTATTTTAGTCATATAACTTTTCATCTTTTTCCTTTTTGTCTTCTTGGGGCTTTATATTCAAGGTATGTTTCTTATATAGGCATCATGTAGTTATGTCTTGTTTTTTAACTAATGTGGCTTAATTTGGTTTGATTTTTAGAGGGTTAAATAGCCCTGGCTGTTCTTGAATGAGCATTCTTGTCTGCCTTTGCCTTCCCAATGCAGGATGAAAGGTGTGTGCCACCATATCTGGTCGCTGATTTGCTTTTTAATTATTTAGACTATTTCCATTTAAGATATTGTCAGCAGTGTTAGATTTGAGCCTCTCCTTTGCTGTATTTCTCGTTGTCTCATGTTCTTTGTTCTTTTCTTTCTTTGGTTATCCTTTGATTAACCAAGGATCTTTGAGTCTATTTCCTGTTTCATAATTTTTATGAAATTGGGCATTATTTTACATAGTGCTTCAAATATTCTTCTCTCCAGTGGTCATATTATATGTATATCATATCACTCTGCTTAAAATTGCCTCATATGCCAATGATGCCTTAAATCCTTAACATTCTATTGATTTGTTTGTGTATATATGTTTTTGTTAGTTTATTTTTGTGTGTTTGTCTGTGTGTATGTCCATGACCACATTGCCATAGGGAGGACGTGGAAGTCAGGACAAATTCCTGGAGCTCTCTGGTCTTTAGCTTGGCTGTGCCAGCTTCTACACACTGAGCCCTCTGGCTCGCTAGACCACTTTATGATTTAGTTTCTATGGCAGTAGTTTTGATCTAATTAGTCATTTTTCATTAGGGTCTTAATTTTCTTTAATCCTATCTTAATGTATTTTCAGCCTGGATAATTTTTGTTATTACTTTTACTTCTTTACACTTACAGTTCAGTTGTTGCCTCCCTACTGTCCTCCCTCCCACAGTTCCTCCTCCCCATCTCCAAGAAGACCCCTCTTCACCCCTGTCCAGGCCTCCTGACTCCCTGGGGCCTCAAGTCTCTTGAGGGTTAGGTGCTTCTTCTTCCATTGAGGCCAGACCAGGCCATTCTTCTTAACTCTCCTAACTCTTATCTTTCTTTGACTGTATGGGTTATCTAATACTTGTCATATCTTTGCTTCTTCTGAGTTGGTTTGAATTTTTTTTTTTTTTTTTGAGACGGGTTCTTCATGTATCCTTGGCTGTCTGGGGGTAGAGGGAGGGGTGTCTTGCTCTGTAGACAAGGCTGGCCCCGAAGTTACCAAGAGCCACCTGCTTTCCCCATTCCTTTCAACTCCTTCCAATGTTAGGGTTAAAGACACATACCACAAAAATCCTTGTTTTTTTTTTTTTTTCCTTTTTTTTTTTTTTTTAAGTTTCTTAAGATAGGGTTTCTCTGTGTAGTCCTGGCTGTCCTGGAATCCACTCTGTAGACCAGGTTGACCTTGAACTTAAGAGATCCGCCGGCCTTTTGAGTACTGAGATTAGGGGTTTTTAATTATTCTTATTATCAACTATACTTTCCTGCCTCTAAATGTTCATGCTTGATTATCATGAAAAATGCTCACATTTGTCAGATAGGATACTGGATAATGTCACTAAGTAACAGGACAGTGTCCCAAAATAATTGCCATTTAAAAAAAATGGCTTATTACTCTAATTTCTTGTAGATGCTAAAAAGATAGGGATTGTTATCTTGCCCACTGATTTTTCATAAGTCGTTACTACAGTGATTGTTTCCTGGAAGAAGCTGGTAACCAATGAATCCATATGTACCCTCTTTCTGCTGCTAGAGTAAATATTTCAGTAACGAGGTACTGTGGATATAAGAACAAGATAAGTTCCTGGCTTCCAGGAGTACTTACACCTATTGAAGGCAGCACAGAAGTTCATGACCATGCTCTAATAGATTTGTTTGCTTTTCAAGTAGAGTTTGAGTGTCTCCTGGCTCTTAGGCTTTTTTTAGTATGTCTTTCGTGTTTCAATATTTGCAATGTATACTAAGCACCTGGTAAGTGTTGTTGACATGGGAAGTTTAATAGCTTTTCATATCAATTCACCTTCCAGTGTAATGAATTATTTCTCCCTCATTCTTGGGCTTAGAGGGTTTCTTTCTTTCTTTCTTTCTTTCTTTCTTTCTTTCTTTCTTTCTTTCTTCATTCTTTCCATCTAAAAATTTGTATTACTATTTATGTACATGTACGTGTGTGTGTGTGTGTGTGTGTGTGTGTGTGTGTCTGTATATGTGTATGTGCTGAAGGTTAGGGGCATCCCCTGGGGCTGGAGTTATACACAGTTACAAGCTGCCTGTTGTGGGTGATGGGAATTGAACTTGGGGCCTCCACAGGAACAATACAGATTCCCAACTGCTGAGCCATTTCTCTAGTTCCCACTTACTGATTTTTGGTGTTAGTAATGAAGATGTTTTAAAACAGATTTTCGTTTAAGTCTCCAGCTATAGTTACAGTCCAAGAAAAGCCACTGTTGTATCTGACCTGACTTCAGTTCTGATGTGAACAGTCACTGTTGCATCTGACCTGACTTCAGTTCTGATGTGAACTAGTGATGACTCGAAGATTAAGTAATAGTACTTTATTTTTAAGAATATTCTAAATTTATTTTTATTTTATATGTGTGAATTTTTGCATGATTCTGTGTAGCTGTACCACAGAGGCTAGACGAGGGTGCTGGGTCCTTGGTGAGCCACCTTGTGACTGCTGGGAACTGAACCTAGAGCCCTAAGCAAGAGCAGAGGTGATTTTAAGCACAGAGCCATTGCTCCAGCACCACTCCTATGGTTTTTAAACTCATAAGCTTCTTGATATGTTGTTGCCTTGATATACCTGCCTTTCATCACAGTGGGATTGTTAATTCATTCTGAAACAGTAGATCCTTAGTTCTTTCTGCCAACTGTATGCTTGTACACCCAGTGCACATTAGTTATTTAATTCTCTCATAGAGTTTGTTTGTTTGTTTGTTTGTTTGTTTGTTTGTTTTTGGCTTAATGGTGTTTGACAGTTCAGTTATCCATTGCTTCCTAGTTTGTTACTCAGTATCTAAGTAAACATGTCTAGATGATAAATAAATATATTACTGAAGTAAAGTTTTCCAAGACCATTTCAGTGACTGAATACAGGGACTTATTTATGATCTGCAGGGTATCCAGAAACAGTAAGTTTCAGAAGTCCACACACACACGCACAAAAACCCTCCAGGTTTGTATAAGTTGCTATTTGTAGTAGTTATGTTTGCTTCAGCAAACATATACTGTATTTGAAATGATCATAGCTGCTGTGGACTCAAGACCACAGCTTTCACAGCCTTCATCTTAACAGGAGTAAGAGCTAGTTTGGGGGTGGTTGTCTAGGAACATGATTCTGGTTACCCCAAACGTTTTGTTCCAGTAGAGAAATAGTTTTATAGTTTTACAGAACCAAGCAAGCCATAAGTCACGACAAGTGTAGAGTACACTGGTGAGTCATCGGAGTGATGGTTCCAGTGAGACAGGGCTCCCTATAGCTCCAAGATGCCGTCTGACGACAGCCTCAGCACCTGTCAGGTGTGAGAAGCTAGTGGGCTGCTGAGTTAATAGATTCCCTCATGTTAGTTCAGACAAAGAAATGGGCAAGGCATGTGTGGTCCAGAGGGCTAGAAGTGGGCAGGATGAGGCCACCAGCCTGTGGACTGGAACATTCCAGCTTCCTCAGTACTGCTCTTCTAATTATGCAGTGAGTCTCTGCAAACACAGCTTTGAAAATATTAATTAGCAAATTAGTTCATTATTTTGTTGAGAATAGATATTTTACACAATATATTCTTATCACAGTAATTTCCAGTTTCCCAACTCCTCCTAGGTCCTCCCGGCCACCCAAATATATAGCCATTCTCTCTCTCTCTCATTAGAAAACAGTCATCCAAATAATAATAAACAGAGAATAAAATCAGATAACAATACAAACAAACTAGAATAGATTTTTTTTACACAAGTTGTTAGTCATAGTTCCAAATTTTCAGTCAAATACAAAGTTTGATTGGTAATATTTGTAAGCATTTCTAGTCTTATAAAACTAGTTTTTTGTGTACTTATGAAGTAATCGAAATATATGTGCAATCAAATTAGAAGGGTAAGCAACAACCCAATGGTCCATAGCCTGGCGATCCAGGGTCCATTGAGAATACTAAGGAAGAATTTGTCTGGACATGCTAACTGAATATTTCAAGATGGTAACTATTCAGCAGGTAGAGGCAAAGTTGGGAACTTTGTAATTCAGTGTTTTTGGATGTGGTACATATCATGCTTGGTGGGACACTGGAGTTGGTGAGTAGAAGATCACTGGTCAATTACATCTTAGTCCAACAGGAAATGGTTAATGATCTGCACTACAGTATTGCCTTTGTGGTTACCATACATACTTTCATAACAGTTAGGCTAATCAGCACAGATTTCCATTATCTCTTCTGAACTAGGAAATATTAAGTGTGGATTTTTCATGACAAAAGGCATTAGAAAAGCAATTTAAAGTTTTTGTTTCACATTGCTATAACATTCACAGCAAGTTACTGTATTACTCGGGACATTTGCATGGGGACCCTGAACATGCAGTCTGACTAGTTAAGGGAGATGTTACATTGTTTCATTTGAGTTCTTTGAGACAGGGTCTCACATGGATCAGGCTGCTTCCAAGTAGCAGTAATGTCAGGGATGGCCTCCAGCTACTGATCCTCCTCATGCTGATGACAGACCTGTACTTCCACCCTCAGTACATTGTTTAGCTGGTACTTCAGTTAGATCTTAGGAAAAGACAAAAGACCCCATTAATGATTTATCTTAAATACTCTGTGGACTTAAAGATGAATAGAATGCCATTTGTTCAAAGCATGTAGACACACAGACATAAAGGTGAGGTAAAAAGGGAAATGTGGCCTCAAGATGGCTGCACTAAATGCTAGGCCTGGTGCAGGAGATCTTCGTGGTGGTGGGTACGTGGTGGCTGGGGCTTCATCAATCGCTAACTTCTAAAGTTTTTCTATTTACCTTGTTTTACTCCTTCCCTCCCCTCCTTCTCTTCTTTTCCCCATTCCCCCTTTCCTTCCCCCTTCCTTTCTTCTCCCCTTTCCCTAGCATTATGATTGCCATTAACATTTGAAAGGGCTATTTAGTATTAAATAATTTTATCTTTCCAGTGTTAAGCTTTAAAAAAAAACAACTTTACCTTCTAAGGCATTGCATTTATTTTTCTATAGTTTTAGATGTTCTTTTTTTTTCTTTGTGAAAGTTTAGGTGCTCTTTGGGTATATACACTGGAAGGCTATTGAGATTTAGACCTTAGAGCCTTTGTCATTCAAAATGTTAGTCTCTGTCACATAGTGTTATTTATCTCTCAGTAGCAGTAGAGGAAAGATGGAGTTTAGAATCAACCTCAAATGAAAAAAGATCTATTTAAAAGTAGAAAGCATAGATGTTACAATGTTGAAAACCCATGCATGCTTCTGCTATTTAAAGAAAAGCTGGAGCAAATCCAAGCATGCCTTCTTGCCTGAGCTTGCTCTAGTGATCTAGTTTCCGTGGGCAATGAAAAGTTGAGGAGACTCAGAACTAGTCCTTTCTTAAAGGGCCCGCCTGGCAAAATAACAGACCTCCCAGCTCTTCAGCCTTCCTTCTGTCCTGTAGGAATGGTGACAAGCCGCCTATCTGCTGTCATCAGATGAGCAGACATGATTTATGCTAGGAATCTTCAATATTCATCCACAGGACTTCTGATTTATTGCTAAACCCTGAACATTTTACTTTAAGTAATATTTTTTTCTTCTAGTTTCTGATTTTTTTTTATATGTAGGCAGTTATAAAAAAAAACTGTGACAGGAGTTTTAATTTTTCAGTGAACTGAAAAAGTATTTCTAGATTTTGCCAGTCTAGTTGTGAGGTAGTATGATTAAAATATTTTTTTACGTTGCTCCAGAGGCTTTTAGAATTTAGTAAATCCAATTTCTTAATCTCTATTACTTGATTAGTAGCATCCATATGATTTATTAAAGAATAAATCAATAAGCACCTATTTCCACTTTCACTAAACGTGACTCCACAATTATAATACCATGAATGTCTTTTTTCTCTTCCTGTACGTAGTTGAGTGTGTTGAACAGCAAGTTCAGGTTCGCATACTCAAGCAGCTCTGCCAGCCAGGCTCCTGATTTTTTCTCTTGAATAGTCATGCATTGATAAAGCACCGTGGTTTAAATCTATTTATTTGACATAGCTGATAGTGACCAGTCACTACTGAACTTTTATTTATTTTGCATTTTTTTTTCTGATCTTCTTGTTCTAGTGTACCTATAGAGTTAGGATGAAACCAAACTGAAATTAACACAGCTTTCTAGAGAATGTGAGAAAGGGACCCGTAGTAAAGGGAGGGAGGGGTGACAGGATGGGAGTGGGACAAGAATGTGTCATATACATGGGTGAGATTGTCTAAGAACACATTTCGTACAGAAAAGTTTCAGAGCAGACTGCTCAGCACTTTTGGTGGCATGAAGTTCAGCCACACAGGCAATCCTGTAGTAAGCAGTGCCTTTACTAGCTTTTTACATGGGAGGAAAATCTCAGTCATTTAAGCTGAATTTGTAATTAAATGGTGAAGAGAAGTGAAAAATAAAATCATTCCATGGAATATATTAAGTGTTTGGTATTCTTTTAAATATTATAGTGGAATTTTTAGATCTCATGACATATAATTACATACATAAGTGTAACACTGAAATAGTCATAACCATATAATAAATAAAACCCAAGTTTCTCTTAATAAGAAAGCACTTCCATTTCCTCTATAAAACTTCCATGGGTGCAATCGGCATGGAGCTAGTCTCACTCTCCTACTGTCCACAGACTTCTCTTAGTCCTGCTGGGCACCTCACACGTGCCTGAGTGACACGATGATGCATTCGTGTGAAATCATAAAGCAGTTGCTTCCTGCAGCTGTCCAGTCATAACAAAAGGACCTCACTGCGTGAATAGCCAACGTACAGTTCAGCAGGCAGTGCCTCATCTGCTCAGGAGCCCAGACCATTGCTGCTCAGTGACAGAACAGAGGAGAGGAATTAACTTGAAGATGCTTGTGCATGACATATGGTAATTTTTTCATAGGAAGGAAGTGTCCAATGGCAGCCCCTAAATCTTACCATCGACCTCCAGTTGTAGAATGTGTATGCTGTAAGGTCCTCTGGCTTTTTCACATGATCATTTAAACTGCATCACTTTCCTGGCCGTACAAGGGATGGCTTTATCCACTGTAAATGAATTACAAAATTCATATTTGTTTTAGTGCATATATTTTTACACTGAACAAAACTATATTAAAATTCTTCTAAGAAGAGTTAAATGGAATGCACTGTGTATGTTCTTTACACGTTGTTATATTTGATAATGAGATTAAAAATGTAGGGGTGAGAATCAAAATTCTATTGAGTATTCTTTTGAAATATTTTAAAATAGTTCACATATAATATTAAAGAATAAACTTAGAAAAATATTATGAAGATATATAGGCCTCCTAAAAGTTTCTCTGTGATACATTTTAAAGACTGGATTATATTTCTGCTAATTCTTAATGTAGTTTTCATTGTGTTGTGGTTATGTTCTTTTTACAAGATTTGCTATATTGTGGATTTATGATATCAGAAAGATGGTGGCTTTAAGCAGAAGCCGAACTCCATTGAGATCACTGTGCACAGAGACAGCCTATCCTGGCAGCGCTTTCTGATGAGCGCTCCTTTCCAATTAAAGCATCACTTTCAGTTGTATGTTCACTATGTTTTGCTAACTGTGTTTTCACTCTTCACTAACCCTGAGCTTTTTTTCAGAATCCGCTGTACCTCAATTCTTTGCTCTTTCTTTCTCCTTGTTTCCTCTGCAAGCCGCTGCGCCTGTCGTTTCTGCGCGGTCTGATGCTGATCCCTCTGGTTCTGACTCTGCCTCTCCTGCCTTACATACCTGTTTCTTAGTAAATGAAGGTATTCGCTCTCACTTGGAACACTCCCTTTTCCTCTCTGCTTTGGCCTGGTAGACTTACTCTTGGTTTTTATTTTCTAATCTGATTTATACCTCCATCTGCTTTATTTTGTATGAATCCCATTTTGAAACCTTATTTGCTGAACTCAGTGCCAGGTGCCAGTTGTAAAAAATGTACTGTCCCTCCCGCCTAGAGTAGAACATGTCTGCTGTCATCTAGAGGGCTGTTATGGGAGTGCAGGGACACTAGCCTTGGCTGTGAGGTCTTTGTTAAAAGTTAAATTGTCACAGTCCTTTTTGCCACTTGATTTGTGGCATTGACGATAATAAACATATTTTACATGCACTCTTAGTGTATGAGAGACAGTGTGCTGTCTTTATACTACCATATGCCCTAGTAAAAGGTAAGTGAGTCTGTTAATTTTCACTCTCATGTGAAAGTCTTCAGATTGGTTATGCAAGCTGATAGAAATTCACCTTTTCTACTGTTCCTGCTTCAGGCAGAGGCATAAAAGTCTATAATTTAAGCCTTTGGATTCAGTTGGGCTAGCATATCCTTGTTGTGTAGTTACACAAATGGAAACTGCGTTGGGGGGTGTGGAACTGGAAATGGACTATTCAGATATTTGCTGCTCAGTCCTCTCTTGGCTCAGCCGCTGTCTTCATGGGATCTCAACGTTTACCAGTCTGTGTAAAATAAAGAGAAGGAACTTTCCAAACTCTAGAATACAACTCTAAATGATTCAAACTCTTCATCAAAGCTAATATTGCAAGGCCAAACAGAGGGAATGTTAGGTTGCCCGTGAAGCACAAAGTCCCTGTTAGAAGTAATAAGGACGCCCCGGAAAAGAAAATATAGGAACTTAACATGATAATATATTGTTTGTTTTGTTTTCCTATTGGAGGACTATGCTAAAGCTTGTATGTGAAGGCTAGGTTGGAATAACTAGAATAATATTTGTTGAGCTATTTTAAAAATAGTTATTTGTCAGTTTACAATGTACTCTCAGGCTTTGGTAAGGATCATGTGTGAAAGCTTAGCTGATCAGTAGTTGAGTAAGACTGTGTCTGCGAGGCATTAAAGCTAATCAAGAGATTACTCATGTGAGTAATTTACGTATATATCCATATATGTATGTATGGATATATCCATGTGTTGTAAATTTCAAAATGAAATGTATATCTATCACCTTTATTAATACAATTATATATTTGTTATCTGTTGATGAGAATTTCCTACTGAATGGATGCATTTTTAAGTAGGTGACTTGTCTCTTTTTAATAATTTATGAGATCACTTTATAATTTATTGTAGTGTTTTGTAATTAATTTAGAAGACTTCAGTTTTAATTCTTTTAAAACACAGAACTGATAAAATTCTGTGTTCGTAGATAATACATTATAAATGATAGCAAATGCTTTTTCATCCATTCCTGATTATTTGTTTCTAGATGTTATCCTTGGTAAAAATGGTACAATCTACTGAACTAATAATGGCCTTATCCACAATTTGGGATGAGGCATTCATTGAATTTATAATATATAATATATATTATATATGATATACAGTTTTGTACACTTATAAAATAAAGGTGAAGTAAGTCATAAAATCTGTATACTAGTATAGTGATAGTCTTTCTTTTATAATTAGCTTTCATATGAAGAATCAGAAATTTGGAAAAAAAATTGATTTTCTTCAAGTTGGAATCAGTGATGGTTAAGACTGAAATTTGGATTACCAAGTTTTTAATTTTGTGGAATGTCTTCATTTACATTTCCTTAAAATTGCATTATGCTACTTCAGCTTTGATTGTGACTAAGTTTCTGATTCATTTAGTAAGAGAGATGATTGTATGATCTTAACTAAAGCCTCTGACAAAAAGGGAAGAGAGCCTCTGACTGGTATGTTGGCATCACATAAGTGAGGACCTGTGTGGATATCTGTGTGAATGCCCCTTATGTGACAACAAGTTCACATGTGTAGCTCTCACATGTATTTATTCCATCCTTTATCATCTTCTAATATCTTTATTTTAGAAAATCATTTTAGAAATGTGTTTTCTATGGGAATTTGGCAAAACTGTGTGGACAATTGGTTTTCATTGTTTTTTAAAAACTTCACATCTTAATAGGTTTACATATAAATGATTGAAAAATATATTTCATGTCATTTTGTAATAATATTAAACTAAAATTCTTTATAATATATAGATCTTCCCTTTTTGTTTTTGAAAAGTGTACATAAATAAAGACTTTGTATTTATTGTAGAGTACCAAGATGTCTAATACACTTGTACTGTGTCACCTTTTGATAGGCTGGAGCCAGTTAGCTGCCATGCACTGTGTTATGCTGCCTGACCTACTGGGGCTGGATAGATTCAGGCCTCCTCTCCTGGAGATGCTAGCTCGAAGATGGCAAGACCGATGCTTGGAGGTAAGGTTGAGCGATAGGAAGATGCAAATATTTCAGAAACTCAGTGAAATGTGAATTTTAAGCAAAAGTGACTTTTATCCCCTGTGCCTTTAGCAATTACTCATCCCTTTACAGAAGATACAGATTCAGGATTTCCCCATCTTCCTCCTTTGTTTCTGTAGTAGACAGTAAATGTTCTTGCGTGTTCATTTATTTACTTCTTTAAAATTCATTGAGTATTCATTAAGAGTTTCACATACTTTGTATAGTTATTTCTTAAGTGTTGGTTTCTTTAGAGATCGTGCACTCACATGCAAGGACATATAACCCCTTCCCCATGACTGATGATTTGATATACTCCCTTCCATCAAATTTCCAAGGGAACACTCAGAGACCAAATGGAAAGAAGGTCGTATGTTATAGTAAAACAAGAAAGTCTTCCAAATTATAATAGAGCTGGATTAAATGCCAGTCCAACTATTATTAACTTGGTAACCCTGGATATTTGGCTTATTCTATTTGTAGATAACTTGTAACATAGAGATAATAATGTAATTCTCATGAGAGCACATACGTCACTAGGGGGTATGTTACTTCATGAACATCATGGATTATGCAAGTGTACACTTGCTAATTGGCCATGATGTCACTGAGAAAGAATTTGATGAGACCTCTGTATGTCTGTCCTACTGTTGAATGAAACGTCTTAATACTTTAAGATACCTGCCTGTTCTGGCCTCTGTTGACTCAGCTCCAAGCAGAACTGAAATATACTAAAATTTGCATTGATTTGAATTGAATAATTTTTAATTTACTTTAAAAGAGAAGATACTTATAAAGAATGTTTTACTCAGACTCTTTTTTAGATGAAACTGAGTTATTCCTTCAGTTATAAGTAGTTAATAAATTTAATAAATTGATTTGTAGTTTGCTTAAAATAGACTACCTTCTTTGGGCTCATGCTGTGGAATTTCTGCTAAACATAACTAAATTTAAACTGCAAAATAAAAAGTTTCATGGCCAATTGGAAGAAAAATTGATATGATTTTGAAAAATGATTCCCTCTATAAAACTGAAAGAGGTTGCGCAGGAATCTATTTACCCATTTTGTTTGTGTCTAGGTATATGTGAATCATGTGGATTTATACCTATTTGATTATATAAAGGATCAATGCTTGAGGCAACGTTGATGTGATAAAGTAGATAACAAATATTAAAAAAGCTTGGTGAAATGTAAATTTCAAATCAAGAAATAATTTTTTGGAGCCCTCTGTCATCTCTCTGGCTTGTTGACTCAAATATTATTATTCAGTGAATGGCTTTAACATATTTATTTGCCTGCCCTGATCCCCTTCCCTCAGTTCCAAGCAGAACGGTAGTACATAAGGAATTCATTAAATTAGGTTACGTTTCTATTGGGTATAAGGAAAAACAATTTAATTCTCCCAACATTGATTTTTAACAATAATAGTTACATGTAAATTTAATAATTGAAAGTGCTGTATTATAAGAATGCTTTAGAAAATCAAGTTTTAAGCATAGAGCTAATTAAATGTCAGTACGTTAGCTTAAAAATATTTTTGAATGAAAGCATCCTTAATGTCTGTCCATTGGCTTAAAAGTATTTTGAATGAAAGCATCTTTGATCATGTGTAAGATGCCAGCATTTAATTATTCCATAACTACTTACTTCATTATTGGATTAATAGTCTTTCTTATATAAATAAGGAATTTCTGTGTTTTCAAATTTTATATCACTATGAATTTTCTGGTTTGTGGACATCACTTTATGAACTGACAGGTTTCTTTTCTCTCATTGTCTCTGCGATCCTGTTAGGTGAGAGAGGCTGCACAGGCCCTGCTTCTAGCAGAGCTGAGAAGAATTGAGCAGGCAGGACGGAAGGAGACTATCGACACCTGGGCTCCTTACTTACCTCAGTATATGGACCATGTCATATCACGTGAGTATAGTGTTTTTCTGAAAACCTTGGGAGGGCTCTGTAGAGAGAGAACCAGACCGCCAAGCACTCATGCTTTTGTGAAGTGAACACAAGTGGGAAGAGGTCCTTAAGTCTGGTCTTCTCTATTTGAATTTTGTTAGTTTAGAATGTGGTTATTAAAAAGAAGATATAACAAATATCAAAATATTCACTAATGATCTGACTCTCTGAAATAAATTCCCAATAAGAAAAACTATCCCTACCCCATTTAACCCTGACTTTTTCCTCTGCCTGTTGTTTCTTTGGACTTATGGATTCCACATGCTCCATACTGATCTTGTGGTATGCGTAGAGACCTCTCACGAGTTAAGATTACATAGCCGGTAAGTGGTGGCACATGCCTCTAATCCCAGCACTTGGGAGGCAGAGGCAGGCTGATTTCTGAGTCGAGGCCAGCCTGGTCTACAGAGTGAGTTCCAGGACAGCCAGGGCTACACAGAGAAACCCTGTCTCAAACAAACAAACAAAAAAAAAAAAAAAAAAAAAAAAAAAAAAAAAGAAGAGAAAGAAAAGAACAGTCCAAACTGCTTCTGTGTAGAGTTAAGATTACATGAATACTTGAAAAACAAAGATCTAGTAAAATTACACATGTGTATAAAGGGAAGAGAGAAAATTGGCAGGAGTTGTGTCTGATGAGTCTTTCAAATGACTACGATTTAAACAAATTGGGAAAATTATTGCATTTTTGGGAACTTTGTGAAAGTTAGAATTTTTGTCCTCGTGGTGTTAGGTTAGGTGTGCTTGGGGAAAGGTTATGCTTGGCACCATCATTTTTTCCTCTGACAAAAACATTTCCTCATTTTATTTAAGTATTTCCTTTTTTTTAAATCAAAAAGGTTAATAATTAAAATTTTATTTTGATTTACATTAATTAGTAAGATACTTTCAGGTTTTGGCTGTTTGTTTGTTTGTTTGTTTTGTTTTTGAGACAGGGTTTCTCTGTGTAACTCTGGTTGTCCTGGAACTCACTCTGTAGACCAGGCTGGCCTCGAACTCAGAAACCGCCTGCCTCTGCCTCCTAAGTGCTGGAATTAAAGGCGTACGCCACCACTGTCTGGCTACTTTCAGTTTTTACCACAGAGTCTTGATTAAACTTTAAAAAATGAATTTACAATTAAATGGGCTTGCATTTTACATAATGAAACCCTGGATTTTAACCAGACTTTTTCCACAGTCCGTTGTTCATGTAGAGAAGTGCTTACCTGCATCAATCCATCTTGTGATGTGATGGCAGTGCATGTGCCATCCAAGAAGCAAGTAAGAGTAAGATTGGGAGAAGTTTGTAACTGTTAGAGTGGATTTGAGTGCCAGGCCAGCTGTGCTCCCTTGAGATGTAATCAGGTGTGTGACCTTGGGGACTTTACCAAGGTGTTATGAGCTTTCATTTTTTCAGTTAAAAATCAAGACGATAGAAGGCTTCACAGAGTTGTAGTGGAATGAAGTTGACCCTTGTTAGGTGTACAGGTTGGTACTTAGTTCACAGTAAGCATTATTGATTTGCTGAGTAAATAAATACTTGAGAGAAGTGTGGTCACATATTCACATGACATAATATATCATAATTAAAGCTTTTTTCAATTTGAGTACCAGATGTTTGTTGAGTAAATTTCTAAACCTTCAAAATAAAATTAAAAAAATAATAATATTATTGTCTATGGTTGTTGTGATCATAAAAAGAGAAAGAGTATAAGAATAATGTTTTAATTATAAAATAAATAAATAAAATGAAAGTAAGTTTTCAGAACATACAGTTAAGAAAGAAAGAAAGAAAGAAAGAAAGAAAAGAAAAGAAAAGAAAAGAAAAGAAAGATGTTCTATCTGGGTGTGGAAGGGGGTGCCTCAGCAGGTCCATGCCGAGGCATCCCTTCTCCCTGAGACACCAGCCATAGGACTGTATAGTATAGAATAGAGTTTATTCAGGGCATGAGGAGGGGAGTTAAGAGAGTACTGCAATGCACAGCCTCCCTCGACCAGAAGAAAGTCACACCACCACCGGAATCTTCTCAGTCAGCTTTATTCTGGAGCACCTTGATAGTAGATTCCCAGGACCCAGGACAGCAGCAGAGCTGCTGCTTTTATACTCTCCCAGGGAAGAGGGAGGGTGTCGTAGTGGTTGTGGATTGGTGCACCAAGCTACACCTCATTAGCATATGGCCCGTTCATTGGTGCCACAAGCCACACCTCATTTGCATATTTCCCATTCGGGAGGGGCTATCATTTGAGGAGAGCCTGAAGAGAGCTGTGCATGCGCACTAGGCTCTCTTCCCTGACAGCTGGCCGGTCCCCCGCCATCTTGTAATGGCGGAGAGCAGAGGCCTGTCAGAGCCCAGGGCTCCTCAGAGCCAGGGGCCCCTCAGAGCGGGGGCATCTCGGAGCCAGGGGCCCCTCGGAGCTGGGGCGTCTCAGAGCCTGGACCCCTCGGAGCCGGGACCTCTCGGAGCCGCCACTACACGGAGCCTCGGCTGCCTACGGGGCCAAGGCTCCACAGAGCCGCAGCTTCCTACGGAGCCGAGGCTCCACAGAGCCGGAGCCTCTTGGAGCCGCAACCGTGGCTGTTTACATAGCCGGCTTCACGGAGAAACCACGGCTGTTTACATAGCCGGCTTCACGGAGAAACCACGGCTGTTTACATAGCCGCAGCGGCTTCCTACAGAGTACTAGAGTTTCATGTGTTTTGCAGATTGTATCTTGGGTATTCTGAGCTTCTGGGCTAATATCCACTTATCAGTGAGTGCATATCATGTGTGTTCTTTTGTGACTAGAGGCAGGGAAAGAAAGAGAGAGGGAGAGAGTAGAGAGAGGGTAGAAGGGAATTGGGAGAGGGGGAAACAAGGAGGTAAGAGGCAAGAGAGAGGCAAGAGAGTAAGAGAGACAAGAGAGGGATGAAGGACCAAGCAGCCCCTTTTATACTGGGCCATGCCTATCTGACTGTTACCAGGTAACTGTAGGGAGGCACATACCTGGCTGCTGAGAGGTAACTGTGAGGGTGGAGTACAGACAGAATACCAGCACCAACATTAGTCATAACAGCAACAACAGTAATAGCAAAAAAACCCAAACCTAGGGACTCAGCAGAGTTTCAAAGTTTTTCTTTGTTTCCTCTCTGCCATGATGTGAATGACTCAGCTCTAGCGTGACCTCTTTGCCAGGTCTGCTTGACATCACTGAAGCCATAATAAACTTTCCTTCCCCCAAGAAAAATAACTTAGGACCTCTAACATGTGTTCACTTTATTTAATATATTAGCCTTAAAATTCTTTTTACAATTTTTAAATAAAAATTTTATAGCTGGTGACTTTTTAGTTTTTACTAGTATTGATCCCCAGCACCACTAAATAAAATAAAATATATTAACAAATAAAATAAATAAGTAAAATGAATATACAGTTAAGAAAGAAAGAAAGAGAGAGAGAGAGAGAGAGGAAGGAAAAAAGAAAAGAGAAGAAAAGAAAAGAAAAGAAAGAAGAAAGAAAAGGGCAGGATAAAATACATCTACCTCTTAAATATTTGAATAATGTGAAACATGCTCTCAATTCCTGATATGAGCATTACCCTTAGAAAGTAGATTCTGATGATGAGCTGTGTCATAACACTCACTGAACAGAACATCCTCAAGGGTCTGCAGATGACCCAGAACATCCTCATGGCTCAGGTAGATCTCCTTGTCTTTGAAAAGCAGAGATGGGAGAATCCCTGTGTTCTAACCAATCAGTGAGCTCTTTGTTTAGTGGAAAAGCATGACTGCCCTCAACATAGTGGCACCCCCATATATACATATGCAAACACATACACACACAAATACACACATTCTTTCTCTCCATTCATATATATGTATATATAATATTTATATGTGTATAAATATATATTATATACTATTATATAACATATAATAGTATATATTTATATATACACATATATATATTATATACAAATAGTATATATAATATGAATGATATTATATTTTATATTATACCTTACTATATATATATTTATATATAATGTATAAAATATACAAAATGTATAGGAATATAATTTTATGTATATACAAATATTTGTATGCATATAGTACTAAACGGAAGGCAGAGGACTATACCACAAAGCAGCCGTAGACATGCCTGTGCTGTGAGAGTCTGTCAGTGGGCCCAGGGAGGGTAACTTACACTGAGGATAGGGTGATAATCACTATTTGCAAACATTCTCTCTATGAGACTTTTGCTAAGCACTTGCAAGGTCTATGCTTTTTCCTGTAACCGCCATTATAAGCAGGTAGTGTAGATGCTGTTGTCGTTCTCTGTAGCTTGTTTTCTTTCACCTGAGGTAATAGGTAAAGGCACTGAAAAATTGTCTGCAGGCCCTTCAGGCACTTAAGTGACTGCTAGATTCTAAAATTCATTTTTTTTTTACTCTCTGTTTATTCTCTCTGGCTCTCTCCAGCTTCTTTAGATCTTAACTGAGGGCAGATGTATAAGAATAAATAGACAGGACCCTGGGGTTACCTGGAACTACTATAAAACGGAGTCTTTCCCAGTCATGTTATCTTTAACTGCAGCACAAAATGAAGCAGAAAAATAACTGTTAGAAAATCCATCTTTGCTATTTCTTACTGTTGATTTAAAAAGTAGTTTGCTCTTAGGGAAATTTAAATATTTCCCTTTTTGTAATTAATTTTTTCCCCTTGAGTATACTATTTTTGAGTACTTCAAAAGTTATGTGAATGCTTGATTACCTAAACTTTGAATCAAATGTCTGAGAAGCACTTAAACAAATTTTCAAAGTCCTTAGTCAGCAGAGAAATGTAAATCAAAACAACCCTGACATTCTACCTCACACCAATCAGAATGGCTAAAAACAGAAACTCAAGTGACAGCTCATGCTTGTGAGGATGTGGAGAAAGACGAACACTCCTTCACTGCTGGTGGGATTGCAAACTGGTACAAACACTCTGGAAATCAATCTGGTGGTTCCTCAGAAAATTGGAAATAGATCTATCTGAAGACCCAGCTATACCACTTTTGGGCATGTATCCAAAAGATGCCTCACCATACCACAAGGACACATGCTCCACCATGTTCATAGCAGCCTTATTTGTAATAGCCAGAAGCTGGAAACAACCCAGATATCCCTCACCTGAAAAATGGACACTGAAAATGTGGTTCATTTATACAATGGAATTCTATTAAAAAAGGAGGACATCACAAATTTTACAGGCAAGTGGACAGAACTAGAAAATATCATCCTGAATGTGGTAACTCAGACCCAAAAGGACATGCATGTCATCTACTCACTGATGAGTGGATATTAGCCAAAAAGTACAGAATACCCAGGATACAACCTACAGACTGTAAGAAGTGAAACAGACAGAAAGGCCAAGTGAGGAGATTTCACAATCCCACTTAGAAGGGGGAAAGAAATAATTAAGGAGGGGGGGCAGAGGAAGGGAAGGACCTGGGTGGAAGACAGGAGATGGAAGGGAAAAGGGGAACAGGACCAGATAGGGGGGCAGGGGACAGGAGAGAAGCCCAGAGGGCCAAGAGAATGAATGGAAATAAGCAGCCTTGGGGAGTGGGAGGTGGAGGGAGGACCCTCTAGAAAGTACTAGACACTTGGGAGGTAAGACACTACCAGGATTCATTCGGAGTGACCTTAACTAAAATGCCCAATGCCGGGAAAAGGGAACTGGTGGCACATGCCTTTAATCCCAGCACTTGGGAGGCAGAGGCAGGTGGATTTCTGAGTTCGAGGCCAGCCTGGTCTACAAAGTGAGTTCCAGGACAGCCAGAGCACACAGAGAAACCCTGTCTCGAAAAACCAAAAAAAAAAAGAGTCCACCTCCAGTAGATAGACAGGGCCTCATGTGGAGGGATAGGGTTGCTAACCCACAGTCAAAATTCCTAACCCAAAACTGTTCCTGTCTAAAAGAGCTGCAGGGACAGAAATTGAGAAGAGACTGAAAGAAAGGCACTCCACCTTGTCTGGTCCACCTTGGGATCCATCTCATGGGGTTGGGGGCACCAAGGCCTGACACTGCTGTGCTATGATGTGCTTACAAACAGGTACCTGGCATGGCTGTCCTCAGAGAGGCCCTACCAGCAGCTGACTGAGACAGACACAGATACTTACACCTAATCATTGGACAGAAGTCAGGGACCCCTATGGTTGAATTAGAGGAAAGATTGAAGAAGCTGAAAGGGAGGGCGACTCCTTAAGAAGACCAGCAATCTCAACTAACCCAGAGCCCAGGGAGCTCCCAGAGACTGAGCCACGAGCCAGGATCATACGCCATACACGGGTTGGTCGGGGCTCCCTGGCACATATGTAGCAGAGGTCTGCCTGGTCTGACCTCAGTGGGAGAAGATGCGCTTAATCCTCAAGAGACTTAAGGCCCCAGGGAAGCAGGAGGCCTGGTTGTCGGGAGAGTACCCTCTCAGGGGAGGAAGAATGGAATGAGGAACTGCGGAAGTGGGTATTGAGAGAGGCAACGACTGGAATGTAAGGAAATAAAATAATTTTAAAATCCCAAGATCATAAAAAATTTTAAATTGTATCTTTTACTATAACTTTGTGTGTTTGTGAAAGGAAAAACACACAAAAACACACTTGTGGAAGTCATATGTTCTACTAAAACATTCCACATTATCAACTTTGGATCTAATATATTAATCAACTTTAGACTGTAGTGCTATCTGAGTGTAGACTCAGTTGTACTTTTTTTATTGGAAGCTTTCTATTTTAAGAGAGACAAGCTGAAGGGGTAGGGATTTTGATGTCTTAAAAGAGAAGAAAGCATTTAACAGAGGAGGAATGAGCACAGAGGTCTGGTGAACAGCTCTGCTGTCCTAGGGGACCAGGAGGTTATGCAGCCAGCTGCTGGACTGCCCACACCTGCTGCCCACCTGCCTGCAGTGACGCCTCTCCCGCCGTTGCTGTCAGGGTTTGTGGAGCCAACCATCACTGTGAGTTTTAAAGCACTGTTTTACAAACACCTATTTCTGGAATGAGTCTCTTAGAAAGTACACCACCCCTTATCATCAATAATCTTAGAAGTAACCATTCTAAGAAGTGAAAGATTTGCAGTAATCATATAAGCAATATTGGAAGTACCTAAGTTATGCCCATTTTTGTAGAAGTTTTTTTTTTTTTTTAATTTTCAAAAAATTTCTAAGGAGCTCTTGAACTGCGAGAGATATCTTTGAGATCAGGACCAGAGTTTGTATAGGTAGCGACTTCCTCTAACTGCACTGTCAAGAAAGGGAGGGACTGCAGGTAAAATGACGCCAACTGGCCACATTGCTAATCCCCCATATTTTATATAGGTGTGGTGGACAGTAGTCCAATAAAAAGCTTTTTATGGGTTTATGTGAAAGAATGGAAAGCATAGGCCAAGGCCAGATGCTTTTCTTGGGAGTCTTGAGAGCAGTTGTGAAACGCTTTTGCAAAGCATCTCATGTAGTGAGGCCCCCGTACAAGCAGCAAGCACGGGCTGCTTAGCCTTTCCTTTCTGTACTTGTTTTGATTGCTTAGATTTTCTTATCCTACTGCCTAGGCATTAGACTAGCAGTCACTAGGGAGGAGAGAGCAACAGCAGACAGCCTTAACTGATAGCCACAAATTTCTGTAAGCCGTGAGTATTGAATGCCATGTGACTTATGCTTCAGGTGATGCATTTTTGTCCTGAACCAGTCAGCATTCATGGTTTCATTCTTTGTAAATATAAAAAAAAAAGTGAAATTTAAGGATAGCTGTATTGTGATCCCTATTCTAATGCTAAATACTGCATATAATCTGCAACATGGGGGCATACTGTACATCCTTTGTGAGTCATCATTTGTGTGTGTGCTACCACTTTTATGTTCTAAACATTTTTATAGAGTTCTAGTACTTTTACCAAATAAGGATTAATGTTATTTTTCAAAACCATTGAATTACAACGTAGATAAAGATAAATGTTGCCTGAGATTTATTTTGAATTGAAGATGTTTTCCAGAGCCTCCTTTTGTATATTTCTTACGTGTGACATTGTAACAGTAGCATTTTGATAATTGACTTTTTTATGAGGTCAAGCACCTGCTGGTTTATGAAATATGCCTGCCTTTGCCCTTCCTTCTAGTCAGTGACTTCCCTGAAGTAAATGCTGATGGTCCTGATTTCCTTCGGCCTCCAATACAGATTGACCCTGTGGGGCCTTAGGTCACAGGCGTAATTGTTTCTCATACATTGTGTTCTGCTGGCTCACAGTGCTCGTCTTTTCCAGCTTCAGAAACACTGGCCACATAAACCTCACTCTCATTCCATAAATTACAAATCCCCTTCAGTGTGTGCTCTATACAGTGCTGGTGAACGCAGTATTCATTTGTAAGTTGGTCGTCTCAGACATTGATAGAAAGTGTGTAACACATGGTGTTCAGTACATCCCGATGTCATCAGGCAGCTTGATCCTTTGTTCCTTTTGAGTCCCCTCCTTTTCAGCTTCCTTTCATGTTGGGTCGACAGGGTCAGACTCCTCTTTTATGTAGCCTTGGAAACAATAGAATTTCTTTGTTCAGTAAATGTTTTGGGTTTGACTTCTGATAGACCATACCATAATACCTGTTTCTAACCTGGATTTGGAATCTCACTTCTTGTTGTTTTTTTTTTTTTTGAAAGATTTATTTATTTATTATATGTGAATACACTGTAGCTGTCTTCAGACACTCTGGAAGAGGGCATTAGGTCTTGTTCCGGATGGTTGTGAACCACCATGTGGTTGCTGGGATTTGAACTCAGGACTTTTGGAAGAACAGTTGGTGCTCTTAACCGCTGAGCCATCTCACCAGGCCCCTGGAATCTCACTTCTGATGCTTATAAAGTAGTGGTGACTCTGAGCGCAAATATGGGTGGATCAACAGCAGACTTATCTTCATAAGATGGTGATGTGTGTTTCAGATACATGGAAAGTGTAGCTGGTGAACTATCTTAGATATTTGTATGTGCTCTACAAGTCAGCTAGTGCCAGGATTCACTGTGGGAAGAAAGTGGGAGAGACTAGAAAGGGTTGACACATGATTTAATTGAGTCTGGCCCCTGCACAGAGGCCAGAAACTAGACAGCCTTCCTCCCATCCTTTCTACTTTCTCTTATATATTTACATTTGTCTTGCAAGATTGGGACTTTCTGAGATAACCATGTTAGGGGAATGACTTTTCTGGATACTAAGATTTTTTTTAAATTACTAAATAGTTGCTCAGAATAGTCTTATAATTCTATTTTTAGTTGAAATAGTTTACTAAAACTCTTGAGTTTTAAGACGTTTACTCTGAGTGGAGGCTTCCATTTCGGGACATGCTGTGGAGTGACTACTGCTTGCTCACTGTCACTAATAGCCCCTCAGTCGGGAACATCTTAGACGGCAATGCCTTTTGCATTTCAAGTTATGTTTCTTATAATTTTTCCTTCTCTTTTTATTGTCTATCAGTTGTGATGGATTTTTATTGCTATTGAGCTGTTTCATTTCTCTCCTGATGGCTTC
Source organism: Mus minutoides (assembly GCA_902729485.2). Taxonomy (NCBI): domain Eukaryota; kingdom Metazoa; phylum Chordata; class Mammalia; order Rodentia; family Muridae; genus Mus; species Mus minutoides. The sequence continues at coordinate 950,198 of LR749812.1, forward strand.
TTTCTAATTTCTAATTTCACTGTCTGTGCTACTGTGGGGGTAGGGCAACCGGGTAATGAAGCTCACTGTGGTTGCGTGTTCCATAAGGCAGAACTAGCCAAGGAAGATGCTGTAAGAGGAAAGATACCTGACAGAGCGTCACTGTGTGCCGCCCTCACTCCCGCCCGCTGTGTCTGCCCAGGTCACCTCTTTGGGGGTTTGTGGCATCCTAGGTATGTATCTTTTTTAAAAGTGAGAATATGCTAATTCAAAGGTGAAATAAAGTAAAAATTATTTGATTAAATACTTTCATTTTTAAAGATTTATTTTTTTATTTATTTAATGCATGTGAGCACACTGTCACTGTCTTCAGACACACCAGAAGAGGGCATCAGATCCCAGTTACAGATGGTTGTGAGCCACCATGTGGTTGCTGGGAATTGAACTCAGGACCTCTGGAAGAGCAGTCAGTGCTCTTAATCACTGAGTCATCTCTCCAGCCCAATTAAATACTTCTTATAGAATTCCTGCTTTATAGGTCTGTTGGGATTAAAAGGTGTGGCTCTTTCAGAACTATCTGAAGAAATTGTAGTCATCTTACATTGATTACTATATGTTTGAACCCCTTCTGTGTACTGGGAGGCAGAAAGGTTTTATCTCCAGATAAACTATATTTATTTAAAGTACAGTATATATTACATCTGCTTACAGTGTCCAGTGGAAATTAGGTATTTGTTCTTCCTTTTTCATCCAGAGTGTCAGGGGACTTGAGCTTAATTTTAAACACCCTAGACTGATAATCTATTTAACAACAATAAATGATTCTGCTTATCTCTATTTGGCCACAAACCTAATGGAATTTCTACTTAAATATATAGCTATTTAAAATGAAATCCCATCTATTTGACATTTTTTGAGGCATTATTTAATATTTCTGTGATTTTCCTTTTATGTATTCAATCGTCCTGGGAGCTAGTAAAATGTCCAGTTAAAAATGAAAGCATTTTTTTGTGTAGGTTGGTTGTTGAGACTTGGCTTAGAAAGGAACCCAGTGGCATCATTATACCGTGGGATGGGAGCTTTCAGTGTTAGCTGAGTGAGTGCATGGGGTCCCTCTGAACATCAGTACTTCCATGCTGGCATCAGAAGACAGGCTGCTACTGATCCCTCAAGGAGCCCTTAATGGTTTACCACAGCGAGGAACAAAGGACAGCATGAAGAAGGAGATAGAACCACTAGTTCCCTGTAGAGCAGTTGGGAAGTCTGGAATCTCCTAGTCTAGGCCTCTTTACCTGACTTTCTCTATCTCATCCCTTTTGGGCCTCTTCTGCAGAGCTACTTGTAAGACCTGAGTGAGGCCTTACACTGATTTTGGTAATTTCATTTTTATCTTTTGAAAGTCTGTCCTTATCTCCTTTCAATGCAGTGGAGCAAGGCTTCTCCTTGATCTGCAGTTTATGCTCAAACAACTAGGAGGCAGACCTGGCTTCCTTTGAGATATTTGTGCACTTTCACTAGTGTCTGTAAGCTTGGAAGCACTTAAGCCTGTGGAGCCTATTTTAAATGTGATGTTTAAATGGAAATGCCTGGTAATATCATTAGCAGAGGTTCTGGTGGCCTTCGTTATAATAAATGACCTAAGATCACTCACTATGAAGAAGATAGTATTGATTTGTGTCATCATTCTCTTGCTGATTTGCTGAAGACAAAAATTTATAATGCTAATGGAAATAAAGTACTTTATAAAACATTCCTGTGAACACCAGAACATGTTTTTCTAATAAAGCAAATGTTCTAGTGAGGTTTTAATTAAAAATTTTGTAGTAGTTTGAATGAGAATAGCTCCTGTAGGCTCATATGTGTGAATACGTGGTCTCAAGTTGATGGAACTGTTTTGGAAGGGTTAGGAGGTAGGGCCTCAGGAGGTAGGGTGATGTGTCCTTGGGAGTGGGCTGTGAGCTTTCAAAAGCTAACACTATTCCTAGTTTGTTTTTTTGTTTTGTTTTGTTTTGTTTTGTTTTGTTGTTTTGTCTTGGTTTTTTTTTTCAAGGCAGCATTTCTCTGTATAGCCCTGACTGTCCTGGAACTCACTCTGTAGACCAGGCTGGCCTCGAACTCAGAAATCTGCCTGCCTCTGCCTCTGCCTCCCGAGTGCTGGGATTAAAGGCGTGCGCCACCACTGCCCGGCTTATTGCTAGTTATTTGTCTTTGTCTGCCTCCTACTGTGGATAAGGCTGTTAGCTTGTTCTCCAGCACCATGCCTGCTGCCATGAGTTTTGCTGTAATTGTAATAGCTAATGGTAGTTTTTGTTCTAGTATTATTTACACATTATGGGATTAAAGTTCTCGAACTACCTTAATACCTGTTTCTCCCCTCCCTCTTCCTCTGCTATATATATATATATATATATATATATATAATTTGTTCTTTGCTATTCTCAAGTGATGTTGTTCTGCTGATTTAGCTACCCTTACTGTATTTATTAAGCATATTTGATATGAATATATATTTTAAAGGATTCATTGTATATGGCATTTGCAGACTTTGTTATGATTTTTATTTAGCACTTCTAGCACACAAGCATGAAGGAAAAAATTTTTCCTTTTGTTTGAACACCCTAATTGACCCCACCAAGATTGGGATTGATCTGGTTTCTTTCAGCCTGTCAAATGCCAATCCAGTCATCTGTAACAGTACTTAGTATTTTTGTAATTTTCCTGTACATGTTTTCTTTTTATTCCATAAAACTTCCCATCACTTACAAAGATTTTCTTTGCTTGATTTAGGGATGAAAGCAACCAGTTACTTATTTTTATTGCTTGCTTTAAAAACTTGCCCCATAGTCAGTGCCAAGTCTAGAGTCATGGTTTTCTTATAGTTTTGTGGAAGGACTTTATACTTACTTGGAAAAGTTGATGACACTTGCATTTGAAATGTTCTTAGACTAAAGAACATCCAGCCTAAAGAAGGGATGTGGAAGAGGATGATGATGGTTCTTAATTCATAAATATTTCTAATGGTTTAAAACATGATTACACTCCATCTTTGGGGCTGGGGAGAAAGGTGTGAAGGTGAGAACAACTTTCAGGAGCTGATTCTTCTGCTGTGTTAGTCTAAGTCATTAGGCTTGGTGGCAAGCATCTTTACATTGGGAACTATCTCACAGACCCAGAAATGCTGCATTTCTTGTGCAGCCAGATCAACTTGCTCTTTTTACCTCTTGTAGCCTTTGTAGAACCATTCCAAACTCTTGATGTTTTCTTCTCTAATACCATCTTGTTCTAACAAATGATTGTCGGAATCATACACATGCCACGTCCACGTATGTGCTTATACTAACAGTGTAGAGGAAGGAGAACTAGTATAGAGTCAGAACAAACTTTATATCATACATACACAACTATTAAATAAAATTTATTTCTATGCAGATTAACTTTGGTTTCTTTGTGACTCTTACTGTGTGCATCATCTTTTGGGTAATACCTTCTTACTACTTCCCCAGCAAATGCAGTACTCCTCCCAGAGATACAAGATAGTTTCTACCTAGTACCATTGCTTGCCATGATGGCCTGCCATACAGTCTGAAAAGCTGTTCCCTGGAAACACAGAACACTTTGACAATCCTATATATTTTGTTATATGTTTCATTATTTTGACTTAAAGTGTGCACATCTGTTAGGTATAGATTAGGCATTTCTGGCTTTGGAGCTTTCCCTCATTATACATAATACTATTATTTTATAGTTTGACTATTGTCATCTTATAATAGCCACAATCAGTTGTAATAATTACTTTCTGACTTAGTTGATTGGATAATGTTAATTTGTGTAGCTTTCTTTTTCTCTAAGATACTGTGAAGTTTTCTGTGTAAAGTTGATTTGTGTGCCTTTCTAAGAAGTGCACTGCTTAGACTTTGGTTATATATATTTTTTCCTATTAAGTATTTAAAGTAAGTACAATAGGTTTTGTTTTGGATTAAGTTTGTGGTTGAGGAATTCTTTTTTTATACTTTAAACCTTAATTGTGGGGGGGGGGGCAGTGGGGGTTGTGTGCCTTGAGAGTTCAGAAAAGGGCATTGGAAACCTTGGACCTGGAGTTTGATATGGTTGCCAGGCACCGGAAGTGAGTGCTGAGGATGGAATTCAGGTCCTCTAGAAGAGCAGCATGAACTCTAAGCAACTGAGTAACATTAGCGTCTGTTGTCAGTGCTTTTCAACCAGAAAGACGTTTGTTGTCATTTCATGACCAAATCATGAATGCAGGTAACTACAGCCATCTGATATTTGACAAAAATGCCAAAACACACATCGGAGAAAAGACAGCAAATGGTGAAGAATGAATTAAGACCCTGTATTTCACCCTATCTTATAATTAGGTTCAAATGGATCAAAGACTTTGGTGTGAAACCTGAAATGCTAAAACTATTAGAAGAAAACATAGATGTAGGAAAGTTCTTTCTAAAGAATATGACATTTGCCCAGCAATTATGGCCGACAGTTGACAAATGGGACATGATAAAAATAAAACTAAACATTAAAACCGCTGTTGAAATCAGGATCAATTTGAATGAGTCATGACCAATGTAATATACTTTTAGAAAGTAATGACACACTGTATAAAGTTACCCAGTAGAAGGATGTATATATGCAGAACTAATAATGTTTTGCCTTGTTCTTCTTCCTCCCTGGCCCCTCATGCGGGGGATTGAACTCAGGGCCTCAGGCACTCTGGTCTGTCTGAAGAGGAATTCTAATTATTGACTGCTATGGTAGTTGTCTAGGGCTGCCACATTTAACGTTTGTCTTTTCAGTTTTATCAACTTTATAATAAAGGAATTAAAAAAAAACCAACAAAAAAAATAAAACTAAGAACCTGCTCTGCAGCAAAGGACAGCACTGAATGAAGAGGAGGCCCCCACGGAGGGAGGACAGCACTGAATGAAGAGGAGGCCCCCACGGAGGGAGGACAGCACTGAATGAAGAGGAGGCCCCCACGGAGGGAGGACAGCACTGAATGAAGAGGAGGCCCCCACAGAGGGAGGACAGCACTGAATGAAGAGGAGGCCCCCACGGAGGGAGGACAGCACTGAATGAAGAGGAGGCCCCCACGGAGGGAGGGAATCTGTGAGCTGGACAGATGTCAAAGGCTTCCTTTTCAGAATATATACAAATTCAACAAACAAAATCAAGGGGACAAATGACCCAATCAAAACATGGACTTGGATCTGAACAGGGAGTTCTCAAGAGAAGAAATCCAAATGGCCTCGTCCTTATTCTGGCTTATTTCACTTAGCAAAGTGCCTTTCAGAGTCCCTCGTGTTGTAGAGTTGTTCAGAATTTTGGATGAGTATGAATACAATTTTATGCATGTAATCATTGAATAATTATTTTCCTATCAATTAATTAATATTTACTTTATTTCCACTAAATAAAAGTGTATATACTTACTACTATATGTATTACTACTACTAATACATAATAAATGTATATACTTACTACTATATGTATTACTGCTAATAATACTTAGGTGTCTACTCTTTCATTACAATCTTGCTTTTAATTATTTTAAAACTATATTGGAAAGAAGAATTTATTGGATTATAGGGTAGATCTGTTTTTGTTTTTTAAACCAACCTTATATTTTCTGTAACAATTATACTTTACATTCTCACCAGTAGTGGACAGAACATGAATGTCTTCATTTTCCTTGACTCCTCCCCCTTTAAATACCAGTTATTTAAAAGGCATGAAGTACTATTGGGGCTTTGATTTCCACTTTGCTAGTTATTGGTCATGTTTAGCATCTTTTCCTGTGTTTGTTTACCATTTATATATATCTTCTATGAAAGTATATTTTTTTGTACCCATTATCTACTTTAGGATCATGTTTGAATTTATTGTTGTTGAATTCTAACCATTTTCTGAAACATTTGTAGCTCTGGCTGGCTTGAACCCACCATGTACATTTGGGTGGCCTAGAAGTTGCAGTAGTGTTCTTACCTTTGCTGCCATCACAGATGTGTACCATAATCCCTAACCCAAGGATTATGAACATTTTCTGTAGAGTAACATGCTATCAGATGGTTTGAAAATCGTCTGTCTCTTTTCATAGTTGCCTTTCTTGCTCACAACTGTGCAGCATGCTGGTGGTTTACTGATTTGTAGTTCTGTTACGTGTTCCTTTAGTGTCATTCCCCAGAAGACATTGTCAGATATGATACCACGAAGCTTGTCTCTTGTTTTCTTCTAGGAACTTTATAGTTTTAGGGATTTAGGTCTTAACATTTAGATATTTGAATCATTTGAATTAATTTTTATATATGATATAAACTCAGAATCCAACTTAAATTCTTGCTAGTAGATACTATCTAGTTTCCAAGCTTATTTGTTGAAGTGTCTATTCTATCTTCTATACCTGTTGTAATTTAACATAATTATATGTGTGTGTGTGTTGTGTGTGTGTCTCTCTCTCTGTGTATAAGTAGCCAAATCATTTAGCTTTTATCATTAAACATAAGTTGGATATTGATATTTTTTTCTTACTCTTTTTGATCTTCTTAAAAAAAGATATTTATACCATCCTTTTATTATGCTTATCTTTTTAAATTGGCATTTAGGTTTCTGTGCATTCTGGTTTTGTCTAGTCTTTGGTATTGTGTGAGGGTGGTAGTGAAAAAACTCAGCATGTCTTCATTTTTTGATAGTCTATTTTAGTGTATGTCTAGAAGTGAAACTTCTGTATATCTTGCCAATTTTTTCCCTTCTACACGGCTTAGATTGTTTTGCACTTCCAACAGTAGTCTATGTGAGGTTTTTGTCCTTCACCAGCCTTTACAGCTGAACATATTCCAATAAACTGCATATCTGTGATGAATGAGAAATGAAATATCACCATTATTTCATTTTTACTTTTTCCTAGGAACTTGCTCAATATTTTTTCATAAGAGCCTTATGAATTTGTCTTCAAGTGCCAGTTCATATTGGTAACTCTTATAGTTTTGAGTAACTGTATTTATAAGTTTAAAATATTATCTAGTATATCATGTTTTTTTAATTTTACTTATGAGACTATTAAGCATTAGAAGTTTTAGAGGAAGAGAGGATGCCAGCCCTGGGAAAGGGCACATCAGGTAAATCTCCTGCTGCACAGGCATCATGACTGGAGTCTGATCCCAGGAACACGTGCAGCTGAGGAAGGATAACCTACTTTACAGAGTTGTCTCTGACCCCACAATGTGCTGTGCCGGGCATGGCCACACACACCTGACACCCCCCCCCCCCACACACACACAATTAACACAAGTTATTATTTGAGAAGTGGCTGCCTAATTTAAAGATACTTTGTTTTTATTTGTAGAGTGGGCTTAAAAAATAAAGTTTATATCCTCTTCTCTATTTTTATATCTTGGTTATAATAGTGCTTGTCTACTCAGTCTTTTTATAACTTTGTTCTGCAAGTTAATTCTTTAAAAGCTCTGCCAGAGGCAATGATGAGTGCAGCCTTAGTTAATTCAACTTTTCATTTTCCTCTAAATCATGAGTTAGATATGAATAGCTTTTAAAATGAATTGTGAGATTTAATTAGTGTAATGCAGTAGAATACTAACATGCTCCTAGAGACACATTATGCTCATTACGGAGCATGCGTTTGGTGTCTGCTGTTGTTTGATTCCGCTCTATCATCCTTCTAGACTGAGTTAACTGTGTTTCACAAACATGCTCATTTCATTTTCTCTGAGGCTTACCTCTTTACTATTTTCTTTATGTTCCATCTAAGAAGATATTTTTATATTTTATGACCTAATCTATTTCATTGTGATCTGAGGCAATGCAGTCTTCATACAAATAAATCCATTTAAGTATTTCATTGATAATACCTCCTAGAGAGCAAGATAAAAACTTTTAATTTTTAGATTGTTTTTTTTAGCATATATTAATTGTTTTAAAAAGGTAATGTTATATACTGATTGTAGTTTTCTTCCTTGCTAGACCATTGATAACTTCTTGGCTGGCCTTGTTATTCTGCCTGTTGCTTTATTATTCTAGTGTTTGCCCAGAGGTTCTCTTTTCATTTGGCACTGGTGTCCATTTGATGTGGCCTTGATGATTGAGATAGCATTTGGCTGGTTTTTGACACGTGCTCTGTGTCTCTCTTGTGTCTTCCCTACCTTCCTCCTAGGACTGTCATGTGTGTAAGGAGCCAGTAGAACCTTTAGTAGAGCTATGAGATACAACAGTCCGAGGACTGGGTATGTGTCCTGCTCCTGGGTTCACGCTGTAGGTCTTTTCAGTGGGCAAAACTGAGAAGAGACTCACTCTCATTCTTTGTGCGCCTGCCCCTCTGTCCTCTGCTCTCCTTTCCAGGTCTCTCTCCTCTGCCTCCCTTTCTCCTGATTCCTGGCTATTATGACCCTACTTAAAAGAACCCCGAGTTCATGTGAATGTTACCCACTTTTATTACACAAAGATTCATTCTAGCCCCCCCTCCCACTTTTGCTTATTTGGAATTTCTTCCTCTGAGTAAAATTAATCTGTTCTCATTATCCACAATAGATTTGCTTGTTTTCCCCAACCTTCGTAGACTTCATGTAATTTAGAATTTCTAACACATACCTTGTAAAAACCAGTTAACACTAGGGTGCAGTGTTCGCGTACAGTTCTTATTTATTTAGATTGTAGCTTTACGTTGTCCAGTCCTCTGCTTGTTCTTAGTTCAGTGTCTTTTATGTTTCCACCTTTCTTGTCTTATGCAGTAAGATTTGTAATAGACTCAATTGCAGGAGTGTGCACCTCATCCAGATTTCCCTAGCATTCTGGTCAATTCATTACTTCAAACAATTGCATTTAATAAAGTTTACTCTGTCATATTTGGATCTCTAGGGTGTGACTCATTGCTAGATTTCTTTGTATCTCTTACTGCAGTTTTACAGAGAGCCTTTCCCACCTTTGCCCTTTTCCTGGTGTGACTCTTGCAATCATCCCGGCTGCAGCACCATGCTGAACTCGCCCCACGATCATATTTGGAGGCAGTACAGTAAATGGCATCTTACTGTGTTTTATCTTGTTTCCATTTGGTTAAACACAAAGACAAAAAGCAGTCTCGCCAGGTTGCTAAAAAAACTTTTTAAAAATTGGTTGTTTCTCAGAGAACGTAGATTTAGGTAAAACCCTGAGGCCCCTGTTTTCCCATAGTGCCTAAGACTGGCTACCAAAACTGACTTCATGTAACTATGCTGATAACCAAAAAAAGAACCAGTAGGAGTCTCCTGTTTCACCTCAGATGGTAAGTTCTCAGTGCATAGTTAACAACTTTAGCACCGTTTTAATGTTTTGTTCTGTTCACCATATTATGTGGTCTGTTCTTTCTATCACATGGTGCCAGGTACATGTCTTAAAGGAATCATGTTTATGAGCTGGTAGGGTGGCAAAGGTCTTTAGTCTCTGGGAGCCAGAGTCAGGCTATAAACTCAAAACTCTCTATAAACTCAAAACTATCTTGATCTACATGGTGAGTTCTAGGGTCACCAAGACTACATAATAAGACTCTGCCTAAAATGGTAAAAAGAGTTTATTCCTTTTCTATCTGGGTTAGGGTTCTCTAGAGGGACAGACCTAGTATAATGAATCCATATATATTAAAATGGGGTTTATCATAGTAGTTTACAGGCTATGGTCTGGCTAGTCCAACAATGGTTGTTTTCTGACAGAAAGGCCTAGAATCTGATAGTTGTTCAGTCCGTGAGGCTGGATGTCTCAGTTGGCCTTAAAGAATGTTGGAAGTTTGAAGAAAAAGGTCCTGAGTCAGTGAAGGACTGGCTCAGTGGCAGTGACAGTGAGGGAAGCAGGAGAAACAGCCTTCCTTCTTCCCTGTCCTTTTCTGTGGCCCAGATTTAGTGTGTGGGTCTTCTGACCTCCAGTGATGCAGGTCTAGGGTGGTTTCTTTTCACCTCAGATAATTCAATCCAGAAGAGTTCCTCACAGATGTGCCCAGCTGCTTGGGTTTTAGTCAACTCCAGGTGTAGTCCTGTTGACAACCAGGATTAGCCATCGTAGCCTTTCCTTCTTCTATCGGTGGCTTATTTCTCACTGTGTTGGGCTCCAGCCTCTGCTGTCTCCTTAGCTTCATTCCCCACATGCTGCTACACGCACCTTCCCCCATCCATGGGATTTCAGTGTGCTGCTCCTTTGTCTTGGAACTGTCTTCACTCAGGGTCATGCCATTATACATGTTATAGACCCGCTAGACCCCACTCAGAGGGTTCCACCTCAACTGCTTGCACATACACACCTAGGAGTCTGCTTTAGTGGCATGCCTGTCCGTTTCTCTAGTAAAAGGTCTTATATTCCCCCTATGGACTTGTTCCCTTTGCTTAGGAAGCCACTCACACACACCCCAAATTCTTTTAAATGAATGGGTAAAATTTCTCCCCATTTGTATTGCCTGTATTTGGAAAAATAATCTAGAAAAGTGATTTTTTTAAACTTTTTTTGAAAAAGTGCTTAGTCTTCAAATGAAAACTTCTGTAAAACATATGCATGCTGCTTCACACAACTGCACAACTACTTAATGAGGTGAAAAATGGATCTCTGTTTGAAAATTACTGGCTAATCACTGCATCCATTCACACATCTTTCTTTGTTTTCATACAGAAAACAATCTTTTCTCTGCACAGGTGAGGGTATTTCTCATGTCCACATTCCTGTAGCTTCTTCCTCAAGCCTGAGCTCACAGCAGCCCCTGAAGCTGAGGCTCTCTTTGTACCCCATGTCTTGCCTTGAGAAGGCTTATTGGACAGTAGCTGGAATGTTCTCAGTCACTATGGAAATGTGAGCTCGTGGCACAGTTAGCCGTCTCTCCATCTGAACAGTGCTGTGCCTACTGATTCATTTAGATGTGGCCCACATTCAGTGTCTTTGCTGCTAAAGCCGTTATTGCTTTCTGCCTCCATCAGCTTCACTGCCACTGACTCTAAGCACCTGACTGTTAATATGTGCTTAGCATGTATCCATTGTGTCCTGGCTGTGAATATGTGCTTAGCATGTATCCATTGTATACTGTTTGTGCTGCTTGGCTTTCTGTCTGCACAGCCATTGCTAAGTGTACAAAGAGAGGAAGGAGAGAGGCAGCAAGGAAGAGAGATAGAAGGGGAAAGAAAGGATAAGGATCGTTGAAGGGGTTCAGTGACATATTCTCAAGCAGTTCTGAGATGCATAATAATGCATGTAATTGAGGGATCAGATCAGGCTATTTCAATGTTAGTATTTGTCAGGACAGTTTTGCCTTTGTTTGGCAACACCTGGAAGGTCACAGCATATGAGTCGTTCTTTCATTTATGTTTTCTGAAGCAAAAAATGGCTTTTAGTACACCTATAACCTGCAAATTAAACACATATTTTAAAAGATATCTATAGTGAAGTTCAAGTTTTAGGTATTATTCTTACTACAGATTGTTTTCAGTTCTGTTTGGAAAAGAAGTGAAGGAAGCTTTATGTTCTCACATTAATATTCTGTTGAGCTGAAGCACTCTACTACTTGTGCATTTTCAGCTTGTTTTGCTGTTTTCAGAATGGCTTATAATTACATTTTTTTATGAGAGCAGTTTCATGAATAGTTCAAAATATCAGGTAGGAAAATGTATTTCCATAATTATGCATTAATTCTCATGTTACCAAGTAATCATATCCTAATTTAATCTTAAACTATTTTAATAATTTTTATTTATCTAATTGCATTGTGTCTGTAATAAGTCTATTTCTTTCTGACAAATTAAAATGATCTTTATTCAGAATAAGGGATAACTACCTTCAAATTATTTTGTGTGAAATCTTTTCATAAGAGAACATCTATAGTGTTATATTTTCTGGTTTTGATGCGTAGAGAAGGAAAAGTAGATACTGTGTCTTTAATGGAAAGCAAAAGGTTATCTTCTATGGCCTTTGTGTGTATGTGCTGATGTGAATGTAGGCAGCCAGACAGGCAGTGTGTGCAGAGAGACTAGGGAACGGCTGCGGATCGATATGTGTGGTGTGAAGTGAATTAATGTGAGGCAGGCCGTCTGTCTGTCATGAGATTGTGGGGAACGTGGAGCAGTGTTGCTCAGCACTGCACAGATCTACCTCTAATACGTTCCTGCCGTCTGCCTGAAATGCAATGGAGAGATTCACACATTCCCTTATTGCTGCCTTTCACTCCATTCAAAGTAAATGTTCGTATCAAATCATTGCCTCAAGTGTGCTTTAATTAGATCACGGGAACAGCACAGTTGCAAGCAACTGATGAAATCAAAATGCCTGCTATTGTTCTGGATATAGTTTTCAATCTCACTGGAAATCTATATTTTATGAGAATGAGAAATATAATTTTTATTAACATTTTGTATGTTTTTGTTTTTCACTCTTAACAATTTTATCCTTTTTCTCTAATCCTCTATAAAATTATAAAGTTACAGTGAACTGAACTCATTTTATATTACAATATTAGTTAACATGCTGCATTAAAAACTCTTATAAGGTTAAAGTCTCTTTGCTTGTGGTGTTAATCATGTGACATGGCAGAATTTCCCTGAGCTCATTTCACTTGTCATTACTCAGATGTTGTAAACCAGTTTTTAAAAAATGCTTATAATATATAGGATATGAGATATACATTTTGGCTGTAATGTATATTTTACTGTTGAAATTAAAAAGTATATTTATGTGTCTAGGTGTTTTGCCTACACATACCTCTGTTTCCTATGTTCTTGCCCTGCACTCTGTGTTCAGAAGGGGCATTAGGTCCTCCTTAGCTGGACTCACAAATGTTATGGACCACTGTGGGTGCTGGCAGCTGAACCTGGGTTCTCTGGAAGTTCAGGTCATGCTCTTAACTGCTGAGCCATCCCTCCAGCTCCTATTGGTAGAATTTTGCACATAGTTTTAGTCTATTGTATTAAAGACCATATTTTTATACTTACATTAAAATATTTTTCTACTAATTAAAAGCAACATATATTATGTTAACATATAACTGGAAATGCTTGATTTTTATCATAGGTCTTTGACAATAGTAAATGACCTTGGCTATAGAAACAACAGGTCTCATAAAAATCTTCCTAGTGTCTGTCCTTCCCTTCTCCTGCCCAGCGCAGTGCTCCCCACCCCATGCTGTTGGAGGGAGACTTCCTTGTACCATTTTCCTGCCTCATCCCTGGATCCACAGATTTCCATTTCCTTCCTGAGTTCTCATTATAGATCTGTATGGCAAATCCTGTGATGGCAAAATGCACATTGTTGCATTTTGTAAGACCTGCATTTGTAAACTTACTCTTTCATACAGTTACTGTATATCTTTCATTAGATCTCTTGCTACCCTTATATATTTATTTTCAATGTTTTCTTTACCTTTAGTACCTTTAATGTTATTTCCTAGCATAATCAATTAATATAATTTGTGTTATTGGATTGAAGTTATTCTCATTGTATTCTGTTCAATCCAATTTATTGACATTTTTGTCCAATATTTTGAGTATATTTGTCAAAATAATATACTTCAGTTTATTTTAAATGTAATTTGACATGTAAAATGAGTTTACAAAGCAAAGAATCTTCACATAATTGATGCCTAAACCTTTGTTTATGAATAAGCAAATTTATATGTATAGAGCTTATAAATAATCTTTTTTTATTTTTCCAGGAATATTTAGTACTTTTGGATAATGAATCATGAGGAAATAATTTTATGCCTTGAAAAGCTTATGCTTTTATATCAGTAAAACACGAGTTTTCTCTTATCTTCGTATTTCATTGGGAATAATATTCCAGGAGCTAACGGGGGTGATTTAGTAGTTAAAGTGCTTACTGCACAAACATGATCCACTGAGGGCTGGAGTCAGAGCTTAGCAATGAGGAGCCCATGCTGTCCATGCGGTGGACCAGGCTTCAGATCCCACTGGGCAACTCAAAGATCCATGTAACTCTAATTTCAGGGCATCTTTCGACCTCCATGGGCTCTAGAAACACATGTGGTACATATATATTCACACAGGCCTTATGCTAGAGCAGATAGAAATAAATCTTTAAAGAGCATAAGAGCCTAAACTAGCTATGTGTAAGGAGTGGCCATGGAAGCCTGTGATCCCAGGGTTGCTGGAAGCAAGGACATGTGCATCTCATAGGCTTGCTGGCCTATCCCAGCCAATCAGTGGGCTCCAAGTTCTCAATAAGCCTGTGTCAAAGATAAGATGTGCTGCGTGGGTGAACAGAGAGAGATAAAGGAGGAACCTCCATGTTAAACTCAGGTTTCCCCATATACATGTCTTTACAGGCACACCTATATATACATCTTCACATATGCACACACTGCATACACACAGAAAGAAAATAATATTTTCTCACAATTTTTGGTTCTGTTTTGTGACTATTGTATTTTTTTGAGATAGTTGTCTACTTAAAATTTACATGTAGTAAAATGTATCATTTTGGCTCATAGTTATGAACAATACGTTTGGTCACATTCAACTCCCACAAGCAGAATATAGTTGAGCTTTGTCTTTAAAGGTTGATTTATCAAATCCTTTGTTGTACCCTTCACCCTTGCCAGCCATGGATCCTGTAATGTCTATGTGCCTTAAGAGAATAAATAGCATGCATGTAAATACCGTGGAGACCAGAAGCAGCGAAGTGTGCTTTGGGGTTTCTCACAGTGCTGTGATAACTTCTCTTGCAGATAGAGTTTAAAGTGCTTAGTATTATTTTAAAATGCTATTGATCTTTATATGGCCTGATATTTTAAAGTTATTTCCTGAAAACAGACAGCAAGAATGCCTTTGACGGAGGGTTTGAGAGTGTTGTGATTTGGCTGTCTGTCTTGAGCACCTAGCTGCCATTGTCTTCCAGAACACTTAAGGAGTCGCAGGGAGTTGGCTGCCCTCGCTGCTCAGAGTTATAGGAGTTATGACATTGAGCATATATTGGAAAAAATGGTCTCTCTTTCTTCCCCTTATCAGTAACTAAGTAGTGCTGAAGATTGTGAAGATTAACTTATAATTGCATGTTCAGGCAGTCAGGAATGTAGTTTAAATGTTTTTGTAAAGCATGCATTCTTGGGGTGATGATGTTGTTTAGTTGGTAGAGTGCTTATCTCCTTCATCAGTCCTGGCACTGAGGTAATAATGGCAGGAATATCAGAAGTTCAAGGTCATTCTCAGCCACATAGCAAATGCCTGGCTATGTAAGACACTGGGTCAAAACAAAAACAAAACCAAGTGAGAAAAAAATCATGTATTTCTGATAGAAGAAAATTCTCGTGGGGTTTCACTTTGCTACTGTATGAATGCTCTACTAGTCTTTCTTCTTCCATTTTTGGGGAGTACCCACAGCATACACACAGTGGCATGGGGTGGCTTGGCTGATACAGAATGTTAGGAAGCCAGATGGCTTTATGGAGTATAATGCATTTTACTAACCTTTCTGAAACATACACAATTTGGAGAGCTTTTTTCTGTTCATACAATTGTGCAGTCACCATCACAGTTGTTGAAAGTGTTCACCTGAAAGTTATCCGCACCACTGAGCAGCATCTTCCCTGATGCCCCACTCCTGCTCATTCGTAGGTCAGTGCGCAGCTCTGCATCTCCCTCCCTCCCTCCCTCCTTCCCTCCCTCCCTCCCTCCCTCCCTTCTTAAAGATTTGTTTTATGTATGTGAGTACACTGTAGCTGTCTTCAGCCACACCAGAAGAGGGCATTAGATCCTGTTATAGATGGTTGTGAACTACCACCATGTGGTTGCTGGGAATTGAACTCAGGACCTCTGGAAGAGTAGTCAGTGCTCTTAACTGCTGAGCCATAACTCCAGCCCACTTCTCCACTTTCTATGTCAGTAGATTTCACTGTCTTAGCTGTTTGGGGTCATAAAATGAGGTGATTCCTTTACGTTTCTAGTGGGTCTATTGCAGCAGCTGTCAGAGCTCCATCTTGTATTGCTGAGTAGCAAACATTTCACTATATGACTATATTATAATTTTGTGTCACTTTGAGCACTTTTTGGCTTTTATACATAATGTTGCAATGTATATTTATGGGTTAGTTTTCATGAGGACATGGGTTCATTCCCTGGCAGTAATTGCTGGATCATATGCAAACTTTGTTCAGTATTTGGAGTAATTGGAGTACTGCTCCCTGGTGAGATTTGGAAGTTTCATATTCGGTCTCGGCACTGGTCCTGTTGAATATGTGATTTTTAAAAAATTCTTTTTTTTTCCTTATTTGTCTTGCCTTTTTCTCCTCTTAATAGGGTTTTTGCAGAGCAAAATTTGTTTTAATCCTGATGAGGCTCATCTAGTCAATATTTCTTCATGTGGATTATGCTTTTAATGTCATCTAACCTTTGGGATCAATGATTTTTTTAATTTAAAAAATTCTAATTGTTTTATATTTTAAGTTTAAGTCCATAATTGATGTGAGTTAATTTTGTATAAGAGATATGGTTTAATTGGTATATACTTTCCTCCTAATGACTCATACATAAGAACTTTATCTCCAGTGTGGCAGCATTGAGTGATAAAAGAGCCTTTCAAAGGTGAGGGCAGCAGGAGGTTGGTCAGTTATTGCTGATGTCTTCAGAGAGAGATTGAGATAGTACTTATGGGACCCCAATGCTTGTTCTGTCTTCTAGTATCATCATTTAATCTTTCTTTCCACACTCTTGCTGTTATGATTCTATATACCACTTACCACGAGGTCCTCACCAGAGCCTCATCTCAGAGTGCACGTCAGCACCAGGTCCTTGTTACTCCAGAGTAACCCAGTGGAATTTTATTAAACTGGAAATAAGATGAAATTCTCTAACAAATGGATGGACCTAGAAATTATATTAAGTGATAATAAATTTAATAAATTTAAGTAAACTCAGAAAGACAAATATTACATATTCTCTGCCATATGGGCAATGTAGCTTGTATGCGTATACATAAACACATACATACACATACACACAGAGAGTCATACATGGGGCGGGAGGCAGGCCGGCAGAGGTGGGGAGGATGGGAGGGAGAGTTCATGTGAGAATAGGCCATGAAAGTAGAATGTGTCAGAGGGAGGAGGCTGGGGTGGAGTTTGTAGAGTCTTTTCAGAAAGAAGCTTTAAGGTAGGTGCATTGGTAGTAACAATGATCCAAGTCTTATCTTTTATTCTGTAGCACTAATTGTTATAGTTGTCTTTTGGAATTCTCTGTATTTTTTACATGAGCAATTATTTTATCCTTGAAAAGTATGCATAGTCAGTGTTCTTTGGAGAGACAGAACCAGGATCAATAAGTGGGTGATGGATGGATGGATGAATAGGTAGGTAGGTGGATGAGAAGTGATTAACTAAGAGGAATTGGTTCATGTAATCAAATAGGCGAAGTCTCACAATAGCTGATGTGCAGGGAGAAGCTCTGGAAATGTGCTAATGTTCAGGCTTAGTCTACGTCTGAAAGCCCAGGCGGCTTAAGACCTATCTGTACATGAACTCGGTCAACTGAGTACCTAATGAAATCCCACATAGGAGCAGTTGGGATTGTTCTGTTCTTTTCTTTTCTCTTCTTTCTTTCTTTTTTTTCTTTTTCTTTCTTTTTTTTTTTTTTTTTTTTTTTTTGAGGCAGGGTTTCTCTGTGTAGCCCTGGCTGTCCTGCAACTCACTCTGGAGACCATGCTGGCCTCAAACTCAGAAATCCACCTGCCTCTGCCTCCTGAGTGCTGGGATTAAAGGCATGCACCACCACTGCCTGGCCTGCATTGTTCTTTTCACAGTGCATGCATTTTATCTTCTGTTTTGATAGTTCATAGAGTTTTCTTAAATTTTTACATAGGCAAATATGGTCAGAGTGCAATCTTCGCGTATTCCTGATTGTAGAGTGAGGGGGATTGAATTTTCTCTGTTAAATATAAATGTTAGCTGCAGGTTTTACTAGACATCTTACAAGTTGAACAAATTCCCCCCAATTTCTGATTTTCCTATAGTTCTAAAAAAATCATATTTATAGAAGTGTCAACTTTTGTCAAATAATTCCAGTGATCGCTTGATTTTGTTTAGCTCACTCTTTGGATTACACTCTTTAGCTTTTAACTTCAGCCAGATTTGTATCCCTGAGGTAATTCTTCTTGGCCACATTTTATAAACCTTTCTATATATTGCAGACTTACTCGTTTAATTTATCAACTAATATCCCTTCCTTCCTCCCCCTTCCCCCTTTTTAGACAGGGTCTCTTACTATGTAGCTTGGCGGGTCTTGAACTTTCTGTGTAGATCAACCTAGCCACCAAGTCACAGACATCTATCTGTTTCCTGAGAACTGTGATTAAAGGCATTCACCATTCTGCCTAACCCACATTTGTTTATATTTCATTAAGGATATTCTATTCATGAAATATCTTAGTTCATAGTGTTTAGTTTTTAGTCCAAGTTTTTTAACCCCTTTTCTGAAACACATCCATCAAAGAGCCAATGTAAGTTTTCAGTCTTTTGACCTTAATTCCATTGAGATGTATGTGTTCACTCTGTAAACTCTGCCTACAATCCTGAATGTCTTCAGTGGAGTGAATGCCTTGTACAGCTCTGGACTCCGTGGATGGCTTGCAGCATTCACACTGTGTTGTATGAGTGTGAGTCTTCATGGCTGTGCTGTGCTGTTCTGTAATACTACCCTCCTTGTCCCAAGAACTCACTTCCTAGCAAACCTTGTGATGAAATGATGTGGGGTGTCAGGCCAGGGAACTTAACAGTGTCATTACATTGAGCACTTTGTCTTGCTGGTTAAATAGGATGAGTGTAAATGGTTTCCTTCTGGTCCACT
Organism: Mus minutoides; assembly: GCA_902729485.2. Classification (NCBI taxonomy): domain Eukaryota; kingdom Metazoa; phylum Chordata; class Mammalia; order Rodentia; family Muridae; genus Mus; species Mus minutoides. The sequence continues at coordinate 968,989 of LR749812.1, forward strand.
ACTTTCACTTTCATTGAATCTCTTCATTTCATAGGAAAGGAAAGTGCTAGTGATTATCACTGTCCAGACTGTTCTTTTTGATATCTTCATTCCAGTCTCTCTGATTGTTTTCACAATTACTGGCTGTTAGCAAAAAAATGAGAATGAGACTTCAAAGGTTATATTTTAATTGAGTTATATGAAAACATGATTTTTTGATTTTTTTTGAATCATTTGAACAATGTGTCCTTTTAGGGATGTGGTTTTTTGGTTTTTTGTTTGTTTGTTTTCCTTTTTATTCCCCTCTCTTTGACTTTATTTCTCAGGTAGATAGTGTGGATTAAGTAATTAATAGTTTTCTAATAACTCCTTCCTTCATGCTAAAATTGATCTTTTGAATTCAACAACACATATACTTTATAGCGTGGTAGCACCATCGTCCTCTGGTCACTGGGGACCGCGTTTGGTATTATTGCCTTTTTCTTTCCTTTAGTTATTTACCTCCTTTACCTCTTCCCTTCTTCCCCATACTTTAAAGCAGCTCTGATTAACTGATGCTTCCACAATGGTATTCTGTTTTCCATAGTCAATCTTTAGGTCTATGGTCACCTAGTAATGGGTTCAGCTTGACATCACTCATAGTGGTGAATAAGTTAAGGGTCTTTCTCTCTGGGTGCTTTTGGTAAGCCTGGGAAATTGTGTAAGGCAATACACCTTAGAAAAGAAAAGAAATCCCTCAGTTATCTATAGCATTCAGTTTGAAAAACGTTTAGATGGCTGTTATTTAAGCAAATATTAACATACTTCTTTTAAAAACTTGATGAGAAATTTCCACTTCTATAGTAACCATGATGGACATGATCATCATATAAAAACACTATAAAGTCTACTTTCCATTGCCAACTTAGAAATAATATGGTAAATGCAGATTAATACCAAAATATATCTTTAGAGAGATAAGGTCATGAAGGAAAAAGACATCTGTGTGAACTAACAGAATGGACAGTGTTCAGTATGATAATTATGTTCCCCATCCCTGATTCTTTCATAGCAGGAAATGTTTTTCTTTGGAGGCAATGTATGTCTGCAAGCACACTCCTTCTTCATCTTCACCTGCTTGCCAGCCCCAAGTATGGACATATTAACATAGAAGAGAGTAAACTTTCAATTAGTTCTTACTTCACATTGTCTGATTGCTGCATTAGTCTGTCTAAATCAGGTAACGTAAGTGTAGCAAAAGTGTTGGTGAAACAAACCAAATAAATATATAATTTACATCAACATTTTGTATCTGATTTTCTTGGATGTTGATTAAAACTAAACACAGGATCTACCTATGCACACCCACCCATATTAATAAACAGCAGAAATGAATGCTTTATTCCTTTGTTTATTATTATGCACATGTTGGATGATTCCTTTTGAGTAAGTGAAACCTTTACAGGTCACCCTCCTCTCTTTGATTTTGTAAAGTGACATCTTGTCACTCTTACCTTTGTAGCTGGTGTCACAGCGGAAGCCATGCAGACTATGGCAGCTGCTCCAGATGCTTCCGGTCCAGAAGCCAAAGTCCAGGAAGAAGAGCATGACCTGGTGGATGATGACATCACTGCAGGTAAGCCTGGGCAGAGGAGGAGCGTGCTGGAGCTCACAGCAGCGGTTCAAACTGTTTTCTAAGTCATTTATTGGTTGGGGTTGTGTCTTGTGAGGGAAGGGAGGCAGGAATCTTTTTATTTATTATCTATCTATCTATCTATCTATCTATCTATCTATCTATCTATCTCTCTCTCTCTCTCTATTTATTTAAAGCTCTGAATTTTATTCCCCTCCCGGTCCACCCTCCAACTGTCCCACATCCCATACCTCCTCCCTGCTCCCCTGTCTCCACGAGGATGTTCCCACACCACACCAGACTTCTAAATTTCCTGGAGCCTCCAGTCTCTTGAGGGTGAGGTGTATCTTCTCTGACAAAACCCAGGCCCGGGAGTCTTCTGCTGTATATGTGTTGGGGGCCTCATATCAGATGGTGTATGCTGCCTGGTTGGTGGTCCAGTATCTGAGAGATCTCCGGGGTCCAGGTTAATTGAGACGGCTGTTCCTCCTACAGGGTCACCCTCCTCTTTCTCCTAATTCAACCACGGGGATCAGCAGCTTCTGTCTATTGGGTGGGTGCAAATATCTGCATCTGACCCTTCCAGCTGCTTGTTGGGTCTTTCAGAAGGTAGTCATGATAGGTCCCTTTTTGTGAACACTCCATAGCCTCAGTAATAGTGTCAGGTCTTGGGGCCTCCCCTTGAGCTGGATTTCACTTTGGGCCTGTCGCTGGACCTTCTTGTCCTCAGGCTCCTCTCCATTTCCATCTCTGCAGTTCTTTCAGACAGGAACAATTATGGGTCAGAGTTTTGACTGTGGGATGGCAACCGCATCCCTCACTTGATGCCCTATATTTCTGCACTACTACTATGTAGGGCATTTCATCTAAGGTCCTCCCTTTGAATCCTGAGAGTCTCTCACCTCCAGGTCTCTGGTACATTCTGAAGGGTTCCCCAACCTCCTACCTCCAACCTCCTGAGGTTGCATGTTTCCGTTCTTTCTACTGGTCCTCAGAGATTTCTGTACTTTCCCCCTACCCAATACCCAATCATGTTCCCCTCTCTGCCCCTTTTGCCCCCATCCCTTTTCCTTCCCATGTCCCTTCCTCCCCCTTGTGTTTGATTTCTTCTCCCTACCAAGTGGGACTGAGGCATCCTTACTTGGGCTCTTCAGCTTGTTGACCTTTTTGAATTCTGTGGACTGTATCTTGGGTATTCAGCACTTTTTCCTTTTTAAAAAATATTTTAATTAATTAATTTATTTATTTATTGCTAATATCCACTTATTAGTGAGTACATGCCATGCATGTCCTTTTGGGTCTGAGTTACCTCACTCAGGATGATATTTTCTAGTTCAATCCATTTGCCCGCAAAACTCAGGATGTTCTAGTTCTCAATAGCTGAGTAGTATTCCATTGTGTAAATGAACACAATGTATCTGTATCCATTCTTCTGTCCTAGGACATCTGGGTTGTTTCCAGCTTCTGGCTATTGAAGTGGAATCTTTGGTTTGGTCCAGGGTAGCACTTGTCACTGTAACAGTGAGCCTGTGAGCTGGGCCCTTACTTTTCTGGAAATCTTTTAATTGTGAAACTGGGATTATTCCTAAAGCTTTGAACATGTAGAGGAATATACATGTCCACTAAGCTATGAAAGGCTCTGCGATTATAAGGTTGAATTCAAGAATAATTATGCTGTAGTAACAATGTATGCAGTATAGACTGCATAAGAAATGTATATAAATTCTTTACACTGAAATTAAGCAGTGAGTGCTGCTTTTAAAGTTCCTGACTTTAAGTGGCTGTCAGATACTCTTAGCTGTGTTCCCTAGCATGGAACCAGACAGAAAATTTTTTACAGAGTTCATATATGACATATTTAGCCTATCTTTGAATCATTTTGACTAATTTTAACTGCTGACTCTGCACATTCATTATGCTCAATTTCTTTGATTGCATTGAGGATAAAAACAGACTGGATAATTTTATTGAAATTAAAATGAGATTTTTTTTGGTGGTCTTTTTGTTTTGGTTGTTTGCTTGCAAATGCAAAAAAGTAGTTGAAAATATGACTAAAATCTCTAATTGCTATTAAAAAAATATGACCAGAAAATCACAGTCAATTTTTTGATAAAACAAATTGAAAGTAGGATGTTACTTCTTTCATAGCAATATGCAACAAGTCTATCACTATTGCCCCCTAAATGCCTTTGACTGGGAAGAGGTTGAACAGCTCAGTGTTTTCCTTTGATAACTGAAAGCTTGCGCTTTAGATAGAGCTGTACCCTTAGGCAGTCGTTTTGAATAAGTTTTGCCTAAATAGGAGAGCAACAGATTTTCCCATGAGATGAAATGATGGTGCTTCCTTGTTACTTTTTAATACAAATTGTTATTCTTTGAAATTATAATTGTAACATTTCCTCCTTTTGTTTTCCTCCCTCCAATGTCTCCTGCTTGCTCTCTTTCAAATTCATGCCAGCTTCTTCTCTGTTACATACATATGGATACACATACACATACATATATGTATAGATATTTCTAAATATATAATTAGAGCCTGCTTAGTCTATAATGTGTGTATAATCGTCTGGATATCAATGTTATCAATATGTGTATAATCGTCTGGATCATACACACTTGGAATTGGATTACCAATTGTTTTAAACATATAAGTCTTCTGGTAAAAATATCACCTGATTTAAATATAAATGCTGTTAGGAACATCCAAATTTTCAGAAACCATTTAGCATTTAGGAATACAGTTCCTTTCAATAGCAGCTAAAGAAAACCATTCATTTGCAGATGCTTTTTAAGTCGGAAGATACTTTTTAGCTCCTTTTTATTGCTTTTTAAAAACAGTGCTCTGGATATGTTCTATCTTAAATGCCTAGAAAGCTAAAGACCTTCCTTGTAAAAAGTAGTTGTTTAATTTCTTGCAAAGGAGAACTTTTCAGTAGTAGAACAGATCCATGAATATTCTTGAATAAAGATCATTGTAAGCCCTCAAATAAGAAATTAATTAACAATTTAGATCACACAATTACAGACTCATGAGATTGTATCAAAGCTTTTGACTATATTCTTACAAGTTTAATGCAGTTTTAATGTAAGTCTCATTTGGAGAATTAATTTGTGCTGCCTACCATGTATTTTAATCTGTTTAATTTGGCTAAATGTGTGTGACGAATGGCATTTGTCAGTTGATTTATTTGCTTCACACCATGGGTACTAGAAGCAAGATTGTTCAATATCCAGAGACTTTAAATAACCAAAAAAGCCTTCGTTAACATGTTGTCAGAGCAGTGAGCATGCTACCGTCTGGTGATCGTTCAGGCTGCCTTTAGACTGCGTGACTTGATTAAGCTGTGGTATAGATTTTTGTGACAGTTTAGAAGAAAACCATATTTCTTTTTATTGACTGGAATCCTATATAAATTGCATTATGAAAAATATGGTAGATGCATCGAGAAAAACCCGTTTTGAGTACAGTCTTATTTTGGGATGAGCAACATTGTCGAGTCGCAGCACTGCAAAAAACAAAGGCCATCCAATACCTGTGAAATAAAGCTCAGTTAATATTTTTGCTTATTTTAAAGGAATTGCTAATAATATGTTCTCATGAAATACCTAGAAATTATGTAATGATATAATTTGATATATTTCAGTTAATGTGGGTAGCTATTTAATTTTATTTTTTTGTATGTATCTGAGAGTTATTCTTAGGAGTAATTTGACCATTTATCAGTTGAAATGCAAAATATAATTTCCTATTTTGCTAAAAGCAGGACAATTGTCTCTGAAATGATAATTTTGGCTGAGAATGGATGAGGTACAAATGTTGTTTTAGGACATTTAAAGCTGAACCTAGTGGCTTTTGTTAGTGTTTGCCTCGCAGAGGTGAGGAAGCACGGGAAAGCCGCCTAAGTGTGGGGTGTGATCAATGGAACTAATTAAGTGTATTTGAAATGAAGAGTACTTAATTGGAAGAGAACAGCTGGAAAAACTAGGAGAAAAAAAATTGAGTCTTGGTGGAGACGATTTAAACCTTCGCCATGTCATTTAAAAAATATGCCGCTGCTATTTCTGTCTTTCTTTTTAAAGCCAATACCTATTGATCAGCACTGCAGAGCAATGCCTGTGTGCTTGTGAACACTCTCAGATTTACTTACTATTCCGTCTTAGCGGTCGTCACATTCTTAACTATGTGGCTTAAATTACATATCAAGTTTATTTTGGTGTACTGACATTTTTATGTACAAAATATTAAAGCTTATTTTCATATGGATTTTGTATCATATAGTATACATGGGAAATGTGCTTTCTTGATGAAGTTACCTCAGGGCTACCAATATTCTATACATTGAAGATCTTTTGTTTTAGCTAATAATATTATTAAGGTTATTGTCCTATATACTTTTCTTAGCATTACAACCTATATAGGGATACTGTGTAGTCTATATTATAAATAATGTTTTTTTTTCTTTTTCTTTTTGGCATTGTGGTTTTATTAATTTGCTATTCATGTGAGCCTTCCTCTTGTTGATTCAGAGGGCCTTTCTTTCTTGGTGTCCTCCACTCCTGCTGGCTCACGTACTCTTTCCCACTTCTCCTCCATGAAGTCTCCTGAGCTCTGACAACTACTGCATCACTGCTCTGAGAATGCTGGTGACCTTTGACTCCTTTCCCTATGAGATGTTCAGTTTGTCCTTATTATATTAAGTAGGAGACAAGGCATTAGAGACAAATACAGTGATTTTCTTAGAGAGATAAATGTGGTTATGAGTAAAGCCCTTCTAAAATTCCTTTTAGTTTGAAATTTTAAAAAGCTGTGTTAAAGGTAGTTAACACTTGGAAGATCTATTGCTCCAACCTCAATTAGGATGCTATTTTTTTTTTTTTGTATCATGAAGATACAAAAAGGAAAAGTTAGTCACACAGAATGCCCATTTAAGAATCAATCCTGCTTCATTTAAATTTTTTTTATGGAGGTCAGTTTTTAATGAGCTTGCCCCTATTAGTACAATTATGTCATATAAAGCCATAATAATACTGGTCTTAAAAAAAAAAGAAAAAATACAATGACCCCTAATGATATTCTGCTATACTCATAGATCAGGGTCGTGCTCAGCTACCTATCATCAGAGAAGCTCTCTCCTGCAGCAGATGACCCACAGCCAAACATTATGTAGAGTGAGAGACCTTGGAACACTCAACAATAAATGGAATGTCCCCATCAAATCCCTCCCCATCAAGAGTCTCTTATTTTGATTCCATGGAAACATTTAGTCATGAGTAAAAGTAGTATTTCTATATATTTTACATTGAATAGTATATGGACGTCTCACTAAGTTAGTTTGTGTGTGTGTGTGTGTGTGTGTGAATATAGTATTGTTCTTTAGAACAAGTCACTGAAAACTAGGCAGCAAGACATTTCTTATATTCTAGTGGGGGACAACAGACAATAAAAATAATAATTAAACATACAATGTGCAAGATGAGGCATGCTACAGAAAAGGGGTATAGAACAGTAGGATAAATTAAATGCTAAAATTCTTTATGGATCAAGAATTGTGTGCCTGAGTTTTATAAAATAATTTTGAAATAGATACTAGTATTGTCCTTATACATAAATGGGGAAATAAGCTTGCAGACAGAGCATTTTTGGGTCTTGTGCTTGACAGCTAATAGTCGTAGAATCTAACATGAGCCCCACATGATTGAGAATCTTTTACCTGTACTGTCTCACATTCTCAGTGAATGATTGATTTAGGAAGATCGACCTTCCTTCCTTCCTTCCTTCCTTCCTTCCTTCCTTCCTTCCTTCCTTCCTTCCTTCCTTCCTCCCTCCCTCCCTCCCTCCCTCCCTCCCTCTGAGCTGTGAGATGCCTCAGAGAAGGAACTGCTCTGTGTCAGGTTCGCTTTTGTATATCTGAATGTTAGGTGAAGCACCCTTGTAATTGATATCAAGCCCATATGTCCCTCCCTCCCTCCTTCCCTTTCATGTGAAATGATACCACAGACTAGCTGTATGCTTATGGTATCCAATGAGCAGTATGGTGCGTATCCTGTCTCACTTCGAAGTGAATGGAGAGCAACAGGGGCTGGTTGTGTAGCTCAATGATTGCCCACCATGCTTAAAGCTTCAGATCTAGCCTCCAGCACCATAAGAAAATTAAAGGTAGGCCAAAATACTATCTTTTCTGGGAAAAGAAAAAAACCCACTCATTTCTTCTTTAAAATTTCTAACATTAGCACTTGAAATGTAAATGAAGAAAGTATCTAATAAAAAATGTGAAAAAAATTTCTAACATTATTTAGAACTACTCTTATAAGATTGCAAATAGAAACATTTTTTGTTGCAGTGCCTTTTTTGTTACTTATGTGTTAAACAGAAAGCTCATTGCTCTGCCTGGTTTTCTGAAGTCATCACTATAAAACTGACACCTTAACAAATATTCATGTATTAAAGTCTCAACATGTCTGTTAAGATAAAGCTGAAAAAAATGTCTGGTCTGAGACTAAATATTGATTTGCTCATTTTACTACTTACTAAAGGGCCTATTCATAACATATTCTCACATTTTTTTTTCTGATTAAAAGATGGCAAATTTGCCATGTTAAAGTCCAGATAAGCTGCATTGGGGGGAAAAAGAGGAACATTAGTTATTCAGTGATCAACATTACTTCCTTAACACCAAAAGAGACTCTGTAATTAGCAAGAGTTATTCCTGTGTCCTTTGCCTTTCTCCTTTTTAAACTTATAATTGACAGTGGAAAAGAAGTGTCAGGAGTGCCAGTTCCATGCAACTCCTTTAAAACACTGTCAGCTCTTTTCCTTCTTAAATTAATTTTACTTAGTGACTTTTCCTTTTCCTTTAGAGATTATAGTATAATTACATCATTTCCTTCTTCTCTTTCCTCCCTCTCCTATACTCCCTTTGTTCTCTCCTTCAAATTGATGGCCTCCTTTTCATTACTATTTATTAGGGGTATATATGTGTATGTCTATACATATGTATCCCTAAGTATAAGCTGCTCATCTGTATGAAGTTACTCGTATGTGTGTTTTCAAGGCTGATCGTGAGGTACTGGATAGTCAGTGCCCTGGAGAGGACTGCTCCTCCCACTTTGAGCATTCCTTAGTTGCCCATGATGCTTTGTGCACTGTTGAGGACGCGTGGCCTACCTCCCCTACCCCATCCACTTTGGCATGTGTTATCTGTTGGTGTTACCCTTGTTCATCTTATGTTTCAGCAGTCCTGTTGGTGAGGCTTCATAGGTATAGCCTCTGCCATTACTAGGAAACCCAATCTCAGAACAAACTCCCTATTCCTGTCAATCTTTCCACCATGTTTCCTAAGCCTTAGGTCAGGGAGTGTTTTGTAGATGTATCTGTTGAGATTGTAGGAGAAATATTTAAAGGGAAAAAGGCTCTTTCCTTGTGAGTGAATAATCTTCAAGATGAACTTAAGTTTGGTCCTTTGTGAGCTGTAAGATGCCTCAGAGAAGGAACTGCACTGTGTCAGGTACGCTTTTGTATATCTGAATGTTAGGTGAAGCACCCTTGTAATTGATATCAAGCCCATATGACCAAGAGCTGTAATTCATGAAATGAATGACAACAGTGTCTATAACTCACAGGCTCATGTCACAACCATGAGTAATACTTCTCCTGCACAAGCCATATTAAAGGGGAGAAGGAGGTTTTCAAGTGGGCCTTGGTTTTGAAGAGTCTTCCCTGGCACCTGGTAGTAACTCTGAATACATGAGAAGGTCATGAAATTTACCAGCCATGTTAAATCATGTTTGTTTTTTTTTTTTTAATGAAAGCCAGTTATCAGGCATAGAATATTTTTCCCTTAATTTAGATTTGTAATCACAAACAAAAAGTAACAACTATTCAAACCCCTGTCTAGGCTGATAACAGAGAGAGTGGCTTTGGTGAAGCTGCCATGTTGAGGGGTCATGAGGAATGAGACTTCACTTAGGTCAGCATAGTCATTTGCAAGTAGCTGATTTTATTTCCTTTATTAATTCTTACTTTAAAGTAGAGTTTACTGTTAAGATTGACAGAATAAAACTCTTGATGATAAGCCTGATTTAGTTAATTCTCTGTATGTGGTTTTTCATTTTGTTTAACAGATAATTTTGATTATCCACAAATTTTGAACCTCTAGAGGGGGAAGGTGAGATTCTCTTTTAGTTCTTCTTTTGTCCTTCAATAGTAGTCTAGACAACCAATTTTCAGACCTCTTCCTTTGCTGTTTGAAACTACTACAACTTGTCAGTGATATTCTTTAAAACACAGTCCAGAACCAACCAGGCTACCACTTGATCAGTCAAGTATTAAAGAACTATTGCTTATTTTTTCTGGCTACTAAAATTCTTACATTAAATCACTTAACTAAAGAAACTTATGTATAGCAGTTGCCTAACTACAAGTTTTTACATGAATTGTCTTCTTGAATTAGAAAAAGGAATTGATACATATTCTTTATGGTTTGTACCTGGTTTTTGTTGAATATTTGGGTTGGAAATCTTTCTTTCCTGTTCATTATCTGAGCTATTCATTTTACCATTATATATTCTGAGAATATGATCACCAAACCTATGTTCTGTCCAGTTAATAAAAACCTGTCCCTCATAGGTAGGAAGCTATTCTACTTCATCATCGGCCTTCAAATCTCAGTTGTAGCTTTTCATACCATATAAACCCACTTGTTTGTAATGCCAATCAGTTCAAAGATCAATTTTTTTCATAACAATATTCCCATAAAATATTCCAGATACTTAGTGAAATAGGAATATGTTGTTTCTTTATGAACAATATAGGTGAAAGTTAGTGGATTTTACATTTGTGCTCTTGTGCCTAAGCTAGATGCATATGAAGTTTAAAAATTATTATTGATATATTTTTGGTTCTGTTAGAGATGATTTTATCTTAATTAGCAACCAACAGCAATAATCAATCATCTTCAGGGTTTCTAGAGTTGTGTCAGTTGATATCAGTATCTGTGTATGATGTGCAGGATCTATCAGGAAATTATCCATATCTGAACTGTATATGAAACTAATACTGATGACTATATTTGCTTTGATTATCTTTGTGAATATTTATTGATTGTCTACTCATAAGGAAACAAACAGGCTTAAAATTAAAACTTGAGTCTTTCTGATTTTGAAGGTAATACAAAGGTCATGTGAAAACAGGTCATCTTAGAGTTCTGTACAGAGTCAGTTTTAAATATCAGTTTAAGAAAATTTGGCTTGAGATAGAAAACTAAGGAATCAATTTATTATGATATTATTACTTCAATTCTATTAGATTTTCAGATATTAGCATTTGATTCTATTCATACTAATTCATTAAGGCAGTAAAGAAACATGCACATTTATAAATATGCTTTATACTTTTCAAGACTATTTTTTTTTTTTTTTTTTCAACTTTTATTAGATATTTTCTTCATTTACATTTCAAGTGTTATCCAGAAAGTTCCCTATATCCTCCCCCCTCCCGGCCCTGCTACCCTACCCACCCGCTCCCACCCCCTGGCCCCGGTGTTCCCCTGTATTGGGGCAAATAAAGTCTGCATAACCAAGGGGCCTCTCTTCCCACTGATNTCAAGACTATTTTAAATCAAATATGAGCTTAATTTTAAAGAAAATTAAGGAGTAGGATATGGGAAAACTAGTTGGAAAGCATTGATAATCATAAACAAAGTGACCTTAGCCTATTAGAACATTCTATTCAGTGGCACAGCCCACTTAACAGATATTTCTTTTCCCCTTCACATTCTTTCTGAACTAGAGTTGATGCTTTTTGAAGTAGAAGTGGCAGGTGCAGAAATCTCCTCTGTGGGCAGAAGTCACCTACCTTTAAGTGAAGATACATAACAAATGAAGCCATCTGCCACTCCCAGCCAATAGCCTTGCCCACTGTTGGGAAGGGCTGGGGCTCCTGCTGAGGCTTGTTTCAGAGGGTGAAGGCAAACCCTGTCAGGACACATTTTGAGATGTGACTCTCTCACCAGCCAGTCATATGGAGATCAAAGACCTTTTAATTTGCGTTTAATTACCCCTTGAAAAACCTTCCACCAAATCCAGCAGGAGCTGTTGTATAAAAACAACCACATATGTATGTGGTCTTTTGAAATCTGAAGCCCCTTCAAATGCTAAGATAAAAATATTCTTTCTCTAACTCTTGTTATGCTTTCCCCATAAAATCATGAGTGAAGAAGACACTATGAGCAGCAAAGGGGCATTGTATTTTAAGCAATTGATGCTTTGTAACAATTTCCATTTTTTGAAAGGAGCCTTTCAACTAACACTTCTAGAGGATTGGTTTAGCACATTTGCCAGTGTGAATTCTTTTATTGGCATATAATTTCCAATTAAAATCATAGCGTGTTTATTAGAAACAATTTTGCTGGAATTTTAACACTATTGTAATCCTTACTATTGTGTTATTTTTTTGGTTTTTGTTTTGTCTTGTTTTGTTTTTGCAAATTATTACAATTTAACCACAGCAATCACAAAACTCTAAGAATTTTATATCTAAAGGTAATGTTGTGGTCCAGTGACCAATTGACAGCTGTCATTAAACATCTTGTCTTAGTTGATAGTATTTGAGTGAACAGTGCTATGGTTGAATAACAGATGTTAGTGGCGTTAAGAAGCAAGTTAATTTGAGTTGTTTTTTATTAGATATTTTCTTTATTTATATTTCAAATGTTATTTCCATTCTAGGTTTCTCCTCGGGAAACCCCCTATTCCCTGCCCCTTTCCTTCCCCTGCTCACCAGCCCACCCACTCCCACTTCCCTGTCCCAGCATTTCCCTACACTGGGGCATCCAAAAATCACAGTTAATCATTTGCTTTTGAAATACAAATGGAGCTATTGCCACTAGTAAGGTTACCTTATCCTTGGTGGAGGACTATGAAGACACAGAGATAGTCACTGTTTGGATCAAGCTTTCTGTGGATATGACCTATGAAGAGATCTAAAAATCAGTCATTGTGACCATGTTGTGAGCCATTTGATCAGTGAGAACAGAAGTCTATTGATTAGCAATAACTGACATTTAAAAATAATCGTGTAGAAAATGTTACTGGATTTATTAATGTTTCTCATCGGCTGTAATCACCAACAGATTTAAGTAAAAATGTCACAAGCTGAATCTGTTTAACAGTTTGCTGTTATAACACTTGAAACAAGTTATATAACCTCTAATTTTGATGAGTATATTAAAATGCCATGTTATCAAATCATTCTGAGTGGACTTAAGAGAAAGAAGGTGAAAAAATAACCAGAGAAATGCTTTACAAATTGAGATGAAATTCAAACATAAGTTAACAACTTTGAAATAAACAGTTTGGCTTATTTTTAAAATTCAGAGGATATTAAAAGTTGACAAGTGACCAGCCTAGGAGTAAGATAGCTTTATACCAATGTAGGAACAATGGTTGTTTCTATTCAGAGAAGATGCTGAGGTATTTAAGTATTTTCACCTTATAACACAGCATTATGTTCAGAAATGAAGGCATTTTAAAAGCAGTGTTATGAGGGTTACAAGCAGAAGAAAACTGAGTTTGTATGAATCCATCTTAAAGGAATCAAAAGGAAATCAGCATAGGAAGATGTTGTTAAATCTGTATTTAACTTGTATTTATTCTTGAAAGAATTTGCTTAGATTTTCATTCAGATGCTTTGGCCTGTTTTAAACAAAAGCAGGTTATATCACCCAGGGACTTATAAGTCTTTGTACTGTGTGAACTGACTGGAATAGATGTATGGAAATATATTAGAATCACTACTTGCGAAGAACCAAACAGGTTGAAGTTGGCCATAGTTTTCTTAGCATTTTTTTTGCGTGTCTACTGATAACATATGTATTTAATAACTTTAATAGCAAGCCTTTTAACCTACTTTAGATATGTGTTTATTATATTTATTTTTGTTTCAATCTTGAGGATTGCAGCAATATGAATACCAAAAGAGTACCTATATATAAGAATCCTTTTATTTTACTGCGTATACTCAAAAATTAGAGAATCTTTCTGGCAAGATATCTCAGTGGGCAAAGACCAACCTGAGTTCAGTTCCTAGGATTCTAGTGGTGGAAGAAGAGAGCCAGATTCCCACAGCATGAGGTCCTCTGATCCCCATACTTGTATAATGTGCACACACACATACACATTAAATTAATAACTGTAATAAAATATTAACTATCAAAGGCTTAGACACAGACCATATTTTAAGGGAGGATAAACAGGTTCTCATAAATTGGAACCAGAAGGAAAACCATCTGTATTCTGTATACTAATCTAATACAAGTAGTTCATATAAATAGAATCAAATAAGTGTTGTCTTACTTCATTAAGTATCATGCCTTTCAGACTCATCCATCTTGTATCATCCCCTTTCTGTTTACGGAAGAACAGTGCTCAGAGTGTGGCTCTACCATTATTGGTACTAGATACTTAGCTCCTTTTGACTATTTTGAATAATGTTGCTGTGTATACTAGTATGTACATATCTGGCTACATCCTTCCATTCAGAAATTTTAGGTCCTTTTCTGTTCTTTTAGTTTTACACTTAGGTTAGAGTTATTGGAGCATGCTTTGATTGTTGTATTTTTAATTTCTTAAGGCCTGTCATATTGTTTTCTACTGTAACTGTTCTGTTTTACACATCTATCAGTGTCTGATGGTCTTGGTCTCAAATTATTGTGTCTCATTGAAGTTCTGCCTTTCACTTCCGTAGTGATTTTTAATCCTACTGCAAAAAAAAGACATAATTATTTATTACTTTACCTTTGTGAAAAATGGATACACTATTCCTAATCTTTGTGTTCAGTATTAAAAGAACTCTTTTCCCCTTACTGTTTGACTTTTTTCCTCTTCATCTATGAATGGCTATTTTAATTTTTTTAAGTGAGCACACACAGTATTAAGTTTCATTATGGTATTTATTTATTTATTTTTATAATTTTTAAAATATACATTTATTTCAAGAGGGCTATACAAAAAAACTCCAAAGGCCTTGGAGGTAGGGTATAGCTAAGTAGTAGAACAAGTAATTGAAAATACCTACCAGAATAACAACAACAAGAGTTAAGAAATAATTTCCTTAGGAAAATACCAATACCCCTGAAACTCATTTTGACATACTGGATACTCAAACAGTATGATAGAAAAAGTAAAATTAATAAACTTAGAGAAAATGCCCAATTGGGAAAAACCACACCCTTACAGTACATCAGAATCGATAAATCACCTATTCTTTTTTTTTTTTTTTTTACTTATTTATTTATTTATTTATTTATTAGAGAATTTCTTTATTTACATTTCAAGTGTTATCCCATAAGTCCCCTATACCCTCCCCCTGCCCTTCTCCCCTACCCACCCACTCCCACTTCTTGGCCCTGGCATTCCCCTGTACTGGGGCATATAAACATTGTTAGACCAAGGGCCCTTCTTCCCCAATAATGGCCAACTAGGCCATCTTCTAATACATATGCAGCTGGGGGTTCTGATTAGTTCATGTTGTTGTTCCATCTATAGGGTTGCAGACCCCTACAGCTCTTGGGTACTCTCTCTAGTTCCTACATTGGGGACCCTGTGTTCTGCCCTATAGATGATTGTGAGCATCCACTTCTGTATTTGTCAGGGACTGTCAAAGCCTCACAGGAGATAGCAATATCTGGGTCCTTTCAGCAATATCCTGCTGGCGTATGCAGTAGTGTCTGCATTTGGTGGCTGATTATGTGATGTACCACCCGGGTGGGGCACTCTCTGGATGGTCCATCCTTTCATTTTAGCTCCAAACTTTGTCTCTGCACCTCTTTCCATGTATATTTTAATCCCTATTATAGGGAGGAATGAAGTATCTATGCATTGGTCTTTCTTGATTTTCTTGTGTTTTGGAAATTGTATCTTGGGTATTCTAGGTTTCTGGGCTAATATCCGCTTATCAGTGAGTGCATATTAAGTGACTTCTTTTGTGATTGGGGTACCTCACTCATTTAAAGAGAAGTTGCTAGTGAGTTTCTCCTCCCTCCCCATTTCCCTGGCTCGCCTCCCTCCTGCTTGGCTCCCTTTTTTTGCGCTCTCATGGTCATCCCTCCCATTGCTCCTCCTCTGCTTCCTTAGCACCCTGCCCCTCCTCTGGCCTCCTTTCTAGTCTGTATTTGTCCATTTTAACGATCTGTGATGTTTACTAGTTTACAGCCTAACAAAATAGTCTCTAAAACAATTAAAATACAAACTGAAATGAAATTTATTTTCTTTTGTCATTCAGTGTAGAGATATAATTTTAGGTCTTTAAACTTGGAATTTTTGCTTCATCTTATGAATGAAAGGAGGTACAGCTCCATAAGTAGGGCCCCATGAACACTTTGACAAGGGTAAGTAACTAAGCACTGTCCCATGGGAATGAATGGGTGGTTCAGGAAAGGAAAGCATACACATGCAGGTGTGGAGAGACTGAGAATACATACTGCGAGCAGTGTTGACTTTTCCTATTTTGACTTGTGTGTTTTCTTTGTTTCTGGATATGATTTGGAAGTGGATGAATTGAGCAAATGTGTTTTAGTTGTACAATTACTCTAGGTACTTTGGAGAAGAGATTTCTGCCAACTAAAAGATTTCCTTTTTCGATAATACTTTGCTCAGTTACTTGTAAACAGTTACAAGCTCTCTAGTTTCTTGCCATAGGTCTGTCTTTTTAGCATTTTGAACATCTTTTCTTTTATCAACAGTACAGTTTAGAAGGAGGAGACAAAACTTTTTACAGAATTTCATTGCTATTCTGCTACTGTTGTGTCTAGTAGATTTACTGAAATCATGAATCAAATTCATAGTTGAAATTTCTGATTTATCATTATAAAAATTTATTTTTATAAAGAGGATCTAACCATTCATGTACTATAGGTCCCACTAAAACTCATTTCTATTTGGAATTATTTTTATTTGTGCATATTAATGATGTTAGAAAATATAAATACTTAGCACAAGATTGTTTAACAGTTTTGTCCAATCATATGCTCATTTTTAGTTAACATTGTTTTCAATAAAATACAAAACACTTTAAAAACATTTTATACTGTGAAAATGCTTTCATGAAAGGAAGAATTTAAAATTTTCACAAAACTGTAGTACACAGCCTAATTTGGTCGTTGGAGATTTCTCTTTCCTGGTTTTTAATAAGTGATACTTTCTTTAAAAGAGACCTTTGAATCATCCTGTGTTTAAGAAACTTCATTTAGTATTGAAGAAGGTAAACGGGAAATGTCTTCTGTGTACTGATTCACATACTGGTGCCCTTTTAGTTAGCTGGTGAGTATTTTAGTAAATGTTTGGATCCTGAGGACTCTGGTCTGATTTATAATTTGATGCTGTTACTGGGAAGTGTTAAAAAGTTGGAAATGAAAGCTACTTGGAGGTAGCCACTGGCCTGTATCTTGTTCTCTACTCTGTTCTGTCTCTTTCTGCTTTTTGGCCCACCACTGTGAGCAGCACCATTGACTGGTTCTGCTGTTAGGGTATTTATTCCTTCTTCTCTCAGATGTAAATCGGGATCCAGCCAACCATGAGGCAAAAATAAAACCTTCGTCCTTTGAGTTATGTCAGGTATCCTGTAATAGTGTAAAAAAAAAAAAAACTATTAACACATTAATGAAGAAAATATTTTCTTCCTATTAAACACAGATACTTGTTTTGAAGGAATAATTGTTAAATAGTATCTAAATACAATGACCAACGTAAATGGATTCAAGTGTTTACTGATAGAACTTTCTTTGTCATCTTCCTGTTTTAGTTCTTATAGACTTACCCAAACAGACTATGTAATAACTCTTGTTAATAAATGGTGCTGTTAAGTGTTTACTGTTCTTTTTCTGCATTCTTTATTGGAGTCTAATTTGTCCCCCCGTGCTGTCTGAAAAGGTGAAGATAGTATAGTGCACAAATAAATATGAAATGTTTCATGTTGACCTTCAAAATAGTTTGTGTGCAGTAACTTTCCTAAAGACACTATCTTCATGCTTCCTGTTGTTTGCTAGATAATTAAATATCTTCTCTTCCATGTTTCTGTTTGTCTCATATCTGTTTTTCAACTTTTAAAATTGCAGTGTCTTCTTTAAGCCTAATATATCTTTTTAAAAACTACATTTTTTCCCAACCAAGCCATTCATCCCTTCAAATGCTCTGTTACTTGCCCTGCCCAATATTCCAGTATATGATCATTGGTGACACTGTGTTTAGTATTATTCAACTTAGGGGACAGATAAGGGCCCTTTGGGCCCTGCTGCCTGTTTTCTTAAGAAAGTTTCAGTAACTTGCAAGACATGGTTATTCTGCTTTTCTTGTTATTCTCTAGACCCTTCATGTCCTCGTTTTGTGCTGTTTCTCATTTTTAATGGATCTTTAATTTTAAAAACTATGTGCTTGTGTGTGAGAGTAGGGGGTGCATATGTACACTTGAGCACGTGTGTCCCCAGAGCCTAGCAGGAGACATCCAGTCCCCTGGAGCTGAACTTACAGGTAGTTGTGGATCACCTGGAAGAATAGAACAAGCTGCCAGGAAGTGGGAGTGGGTGGGTTGGGGAGCAGGGCGGGAGGAGGGCATAGGGGACTTTGGGGATAGTATTTGAAATGTAGATGAAGAAAATGTCTAATAAAAAAATGCCAAAAAAAAAATACAACAAGCTTTAAATCACTGTGCATCTTTTTCCAGCCCCAGGTTCTTAGAAACTCTGTAGAAGTCAGCATGCTGGGGGTTGGGCCCACTGCAGTCTTTAAACTTCCTTTCAGCCACTTACCAGTATTCAGAATATTCAGCCTAGCTCTGGGTTATCCACTCCTATTGTTTCCCCTGCCTTCAAATTGCCTACATCCACTTTTACACTTCTCTTTGAACCCATGGTTACCATCCTAGTGGACACCATTGTCCTTTCTAGTGATTTCAGTTTTCTGGTGTTACCTCTGCCTGTCTCCCAGCGAAGCATCTTCTACTCCGAGTGGTCTTTTTAAATGCCTATCGAATCACGCTACTCTTGTTTAAATTGGAAACTTGGATTTGAATTCCTTCCTTTGCTCACAGGTCTGCTCAGGACCTGTTCCCTGCTCACCCTTCACTGCCTCTCTGCCCTTTGTAGTACAGCGGATCTGGAAATATCACCTATGTTCACCTTGAATGCCTGTGCCTATGTGAGCTGTCAGTCTCAGCTTCCTGGGATGACATACAACCTGGCTTATTTGAGAAAATTTGAGCAAGTAGACTCATTTTCATAGGCACTGAAGTGGTCTATCAAGGCTATAGTTTTGGTTGATGTTTTGATAGTCATTTTCACAGAAAAACATCTATTTTAATCAGATCATAGCTGCCTTTTCTGTCTCTAGTCTTCATACATAAGTATGCTTAAATAATGCATCATGTAGTCTTGTTTTAATATTTTTTTCTTTTCTTTTTTTTTTTTTTTNTTTTTTTATAGTTGCTTTGGTTTTGGTTTTTATGGTTTTTCTATTAGGTTGTTCGTTTTGCAGAAGTTCTCTGTAGTGACAAAACACTAGCGCTTTATCAGTAGCTTCTTTCACACTATGTCTTGCATTTTAATTTTCTTTCATGAACTTTTTTGTGAAAAGTTCTTAGTTTTTATGTTGTGATCTCATCCAGGTCCCCTTGTATCATTAGTGCTTTTTTGATCTTAAGGAAATCTTCATATCATCATTTATACTTTATTCCAAACATTAATATTTTACCACAGTCATAGTAACTACTAGTTTGCTAATAGTTGGTTTTGTTTGTAATGGGAGAGAGTTTAATTTCCTTTTACTCACAGGGTAAACAGACACAATAAAATCTACGTTTTCAGTGTGTGTGCATGGCCATTTTGCTTGGCCACTGTTTTCAGTGTGTGTGTGTGTGTGTGTGTGTGTGTGTGTGTGTGTGTGTGCATGGCCTCTGGTTTTATTGCTGTTGCTTGTTTTCTCCTTATTTTATGTCTGTTGCAGGACCTTGCTGTTCTTATTACTGTAGCTTTTATAATCAGTGTTTAAACTCTGTAGACCATGCTTTCTTTTCTTTGTTGTTATTTCCCTCTTCAGAGATGTCTTGCTTGTTCTTGGAGCTTTGTTCTTCTAATAATACCTTGTATAGTCGAATTAATAATTCATCACAGGCTTTGCTGGAGACCACTCTTCCCCTGTGCCCCTGCTCCTGGACAGGACTGGCTTTGGGAGCAGTGCTGTGCTTTGCAAGTAAATGCGTCCTGAGCAGGCATGGAAGGTGGGGAGTGGGGAGAAGTGCTTGCGACAGATCTCTTGTCCTGCCCTTCCTTGTTTATCAAAAGGGGGGCACTGAGGGCAGGGTGAACCAGGAAGCCAGGCACCCTCAGGGAAATCCCTTCTGAGGAAAGTAGGGGTGGGAGGATCGGGTCTCATTAATCTTCAGTTCTTAATTATCTTCAGTTCTTAAGTTTTCCAAGACCGACTCTGGGCCATCTGCATGCCCAGCATTCTGAGCTCTGACTCCCAGGTTGCCTTGTCTTCTGTGGCAGAAGTCTGTGTCTCTAACTCTAAAGAGCCTGTAACTCCTATCGTCATTGTAGATTCTAGTAAGAATAGAATGAGACATCTTGTGCCAGGCGAGGTGGCGCACGCCTTTAATCCCAGCACTCGGGAGGCAGAGGCAGGTGGCTTTCTGAGTTCAAGGTCTACAAAGTGAGTTCCAGGACAGCCAGGACTATACATAGAAGAATGAGACATCTTTGAAGTAAAAGACCTGTTATAGTGTAAATGTCTTCATTACTTTCCTGGAATTATTTAGACTTCTGCCTATAGCTGACATGATATAGAAAGGAAACTCTTGAGTAGCTTTCAGAACTTCATAAAACATTCTTGAGGGAAGCAAGACTTTGCTGCATGGGCTGATGCTGCCTTCATCCCTTGTCTCCCATCTCCATTTTGATAGGAAGTAGGGCTTACTATCGGAGAGCACAGCTAGTCTAACATCTGCTTCCCAATGTGTGATGGATTTCATAGCCAAGGAGGCAGAGGGTGTGTTGTGGCATGTTGGAGACCTCTAGTTTCATTTCTCTTTGTATAAGGTAGCACTAAGGGGCCAATGAGAATGCGCCCCAAGGAACGAGATGTAGATTCTCTGGATAATATGGCCCATAATGCTAAGTTCTCTATTGGCACTATATAAATCATTCTAAAGTAATTACTTTCCTGTGAGGCAGGACATAAGGTTCCCTTTTGGTTGTTATTGTTGTTTTATACTACAGAGGGACAGAAGTACTAACTAGTGGTTTCTGATTTAGTATTTCTTTCTTAGAGCATAGAACATATTGGCAGCATTAAACTCCATGCATAGAACATATTGGCAGCATTAAACTCCATGCAACACATTCAGACATACACACATGCACATCTGCACACATGCACTGTATACATTTAACCATTGTGAATTCTTACATATACACATACCTGTATATGCATGTGTAATATGTCCACACTTACCTTGCAGTACTCTGGCTTCTGCTCTAAGATTCTGTTACTGAGGGAAAGACACACAGTAGTAAATCCCCAAAATGATTTTTCACTACTTCTGGAAGACTTCACATTAAGCAATGTGGGAACAAGGTTAGCCAAAGAACAAACTTTAGATTTCTCCCCCTCAACACCCCCCTGTGTACATGTTTATTTATGTTCATGTAGATGGGTGTACATGCTTGCCGGCATGAATTTAGATCAACCTCAGATGTTGTTCCTTGGGCATCTGTTGGTTTTTGAGTCAGGCTTTCTTCCTGGAACATGAGGCTTGGGAATTAGACTAGACTAGCTGATCTCTTTTCTGCAGCACTGGGATTCTAAGATGTACCACCACGTTTGGCTGTTACATGGGTTCTTGGCATCAAACTCAGACCTTCATGCTTGGCCTGCTATCACTTTATCAACTGAGTTGTCTCCCCACTCCAGTATGCCATTTGAACTGTGAACTGTGTCAGAGTTTGCCAGATAAAAGAAGCAACATGGAGGTCTCCATTCCTCCATTTTGTTTCTTATGCTTGGTACGCAAGTAGCCTTTCCCAGTCTCTCTCTCTCTCTCTCTCTCTCTCTCTCTCTCTCTCTCTAGTCATCTTCCCCCTCTTCCCTGCAACTGTATATTCATCCTGTCTTGTGCTGTGACCTTTTACCCACCCATGAGTAATTTCCTGCCTCCTCTCATTACTCCAAAGTTTTATTTTCAACTGCTTTTCCCAGTCTTCTTTGCTTCTATGTCTCAAGGGTGTTTAAACTCAGCTGTATTTAAACTGATCTTCCTTTTATCAGTGATCCATTTTCATGTCTCTGAACCCTAACAGTGTGTCTGACTGTTCTTCCTGGTGTCTTTTGCTTTAAACACAGATGTAGTGATTGGGGAGATGGGCCAGAGAGTGGGAACACTTCTTTGCAAACAGGGAAGCCCAAGTTCCATTCCCCAGTACTCACACCAAAAACAAACAAAAACTAACAATCATGGTCACGTGGACCTGTAAGCCTAACCTTGGGCAAGTAGAAACAAGCAGGTCCCAGGAGCTAGCTGGTTGGCCCCCATAGCTAAAACATCAAATTTGAGGTTCAGTTAGAGACTCTGTTTCAAACATAAGATGGTTTAGTTTCAAAAACATAGAGGATAGTACCTGGTATCTTCCTCTGGCTACCACTGTGTACCTGGCTGTGCACACATACACACACCAATCAATCAATAAATAAAAATAAAGCAATAAACACAAAAGAGAGATTTTGATGAAATCTTTTGTCTCCATTTTTGCTGCTTTCCCCCTAGCTTCAAAGCTATTGAATTTTATATCTCAGTTCTCTTCAATGGATAGTTGTTGGGATTATCTTTCTAATATTCACTGTAAAGTTTTGGAAGTCGTCTCTTGTTTTTCATTGCTTTTATAGATCAGTTTCCTCAGTCTGATATTTACAAAACTTCACTTCACACTTCTTGATCTCTGTTTTTGGTCAGTGTAAACTGGAGTTCTTCTGATTCTGTCCTCTATTCATTCAACACAAAGTCCTTTAGTGTCCACACGCAGGCATTGTACTTGGCCCTTGGGCAACATCTATAAACACAGTGTTGGAAATTTCCATCATCTTCATATAACTGCATTCTACCAGGTAGGAAAAGTGATTGTGGGAAGGTAATGAGCATATGAGATGAATGTATTAACATTTTCTTCATTGATTTATTTAGTGTTGTACATGTATATGCAGGCTGCATGGGGCAGTTGGCTTTCTTCTTCCATCGTGTAGGTTCTGAGTATTGAACTCAGGTCATGAGGCTTAGTGAGTGGCAAGTGTCTTTTTACATAGTGAGCCTTCTCACCAGCCGGTGAATGCATCTTAATGTGTAGCTGAGATGGGAAACAAATAGAGCAAGAAAAGAGGAATCCACGGAAAGAAGCTGTGTGGAGGTGCAGGAGGGATGGCTGTCGCCTCTGCTTCTGCTTTCTATTCTTTATGCACGCCCCTTTCTTCCTGTCTAAGCCAAGTGCCTCTCTAGAAGGCCACCTGTTTCAAGCCTCTCTTGCCTGTTGGCACCACATCTCTGAATATCTATGAGATTTTCATTTTTGTACTTGAATCATAACAAGTATTGCTTCCCTCCTTGGATTTAATTTATTTGTTCCTCCATTCTTGCTTTTTCTGATAGTTATTCTTCACAAGTTTGGTTGGCATGTAGGAGATTAGTAGACCACATTTATGGGTGTTTTCAGAAACTATTGCTATGGGGACCGTGACTGAAGAAGACCTGCTTAAATACAGATGGCACTTTCTAAAGCTGAGTGTCTGCAGGAAACAGAATGAGAGGAGGAGGAGGCCACTCTGCAGGGCAGGCTCAGTCTTTCTCAACTGCAGGAAGGTAGAGGCTGGTGTATGCCTTATTTCCTCTTATGTCAGATGTGTTTACATGAGTACAATGTGGGTTTTGATAATACTTTGTGTCTTCCATGAATATATAAATGCACAAATGCAGGATGAGATGTGCAGTGAATGTCTGTGACCACTGAATACGGAGGAGTCGTTATTAACATTTCTCTGTGATGAGAAGAACACCTCTGCTCTGCAGTCTCTGCCCGACCCTGACCCTGACCACTCCCACCCACTCTAACTTTCAATTTGTTTCCTTCTGTGGTTCCTTTGGGAATCAGATAAGCACAGTCTACTTTAAAGTCCTTGTATTTATGGTTTTAGCAGCTTGGCTTTTTGCGTGAAGTAACTAGTAAATGATTATGTTTTGAGCGCATAAATGCAAGCAAAACGTTTTATAATGGCTGGAAGAAGGGAGCATGAGAAAGGGTTTACATCACTGTGAGTTGTAGCCCCTAAGTGTGTGGTCGTTCCTGGAATGGGAGAGGACTCCTTCCCAAACCCTTCCTCTGCTGACCAGAAACACAGACGGCATGTGCTGCCAAGAATATACACTTTTTTTTTTTATTTTATAAAACCATGTAAAGAACCTGCTATCTGTTAAATTTCTTAAAATAATTAGTACTTTGTTGATATTAATCTCCATGTAATTTCCCTATGTAACCATGGGTACACAGTTGAATGGGTTCAACTGTTGAGATACTAACATGTGAAACTCAACCAGAATATACAAAAGCCATAGTTCATCTCTACCAACACAAAATTGCCCAGTTTCATCCTTCCTAGATTTGATGATCTATGTTTACAGCAGTTTAAAAAAGCCAACCATCCCCTCCCCCTCACTGACCTAATGCTTCAATGCTTTTCTCAAATAAAAAAAAAAATCAATATACGTACCAAACACTCATGAGCAACCCTGTAGTAATAAAGCCGAGTATATGAAATTGAATAACTAATTCCAGGAAAAAAACTGAGTACCTTTGTAGCCAACTACAGCCTTAAAAACAGATGATGTGCAGTATTATAATTATAGAAATTACTTTAATTTAATTTTCTGAAGAAATCCTTAATCTCCATCTAAAGGCATTGAAACGATGCACCTGCTGTTGTTTGCTTCCTCACAAGCATGTACTTAATGGAAGAAGTTCTAAACTGAGATATTTCGAAGTCTTCAACTTAATTCAGTTTTATAACTTCTTTTTTTTTACCCTTTTAATTCTACCCACATCTTTAACTGAACATTTATAAGGGAACATATGCATTCTAATTATTACATTTTATATTGAATATTAAAATATCCTATGGTGCAAAATATCCTTGAAAAGTGTCTATTAATTTTCCTAGAAACATTTCCTCCATTCTTTGTAACCAGATTTTGTTTTGTTGGCTTCTCAGTTTTCAAAATTTTACACTAAAAATTAAATGTAATCTTTATACTATTGGAAAT
Source organism: Mus minutoides (assembly GCA_902729485.2). Classification (NCBI taxonomy): domain Eukaryota; kingdom Metazoa; phylum Chordata; class Mammalia; order Rodentia; family Muridae; genus Mus; species Mus minutoides. The sequence continues at coordinate 993,927 of LR749812.1, forward strand.
TTATCAAATTCTTATGCAGAATAGTAAAAGATCAAGGTATATCATTCACTGTTTTACTAATCTTTCATAGTTGTACTTTGATAAATAAATAGATCATCTAAGATTCAATAGGCCAATTGCAGCATGTAATAGCTATTCAGAGGCAATTAAACTGCCTTTTTTCATGCCAGCATGTGAGCCGCCCTTTTACAACCTTCAACTTGATTCGTGGTGATTCAAAATTAACTTAAAAGTCTTGTTTGCTGACAGCTTAAAGCTTAATTGACTGAAAGCCAAATAGAGTGTGTTCTGTATTCAGCACTAAGGCTATTGATAAAGCCATGTGTAAATTGTGCATGGTGAAAGACGGTGATTGGGCCTCCTGTTCATGTATTAGTCCACAACTTAGCATTGCTGCACAGTCAGAATTGCTTTGTTGAGTCTTTTATCACACCAGGTTAACTCTCTCTGGAGCTGCCCCAGCAACAGAGCAGTCAAGTATTGAGTTTCCATGATACCGTGGGCCTGCCGTAGTTCTGTTTCTTATTTGTGGCTTCATGTAAAAACTGTCTAAAGCCGGCCTCTCGTTGCTGAATGAGACCTAGTGGCATTTTTCAGGAACCTTGTGGGGTTTTGTATTGGTCACTTTAGGAAATAGCCAAGTCTTTGGGTTGAGAGTTTTGAAAATATTTTAAGGAAAATGAGTATTATGACATTGATATCTCTTACAAAAATTAAGTTTAGCCATTTTGAACATTTAGTTGGGATAGTAAGGGATGCCTTAGTAACCTCAAGTGTAATATTACTATTACATTCTAATACACGGTAGTAGACTTTAAATATTTTTACACAAAACATATTTCACTGATTATTGAATCATTCATATGTGTATTTGTTTTATTAATTGTTTAGATACTGATTTAATCGTTTAAAAATTAAAATTTTCATGTAACATATGTTGAAGATGTTTTATTTTTTTGACACATTGTGCATATTATTTAAATATGCTTGTGGTAAACTCTTCTCTCTTTCTGAGGTTAGCTTAATTTTACAAAATCAGCTTTTAACATCAACAAAGATTCACCATATATTTTGAATTTTCATTTACATATGTTGTCTATGCTAAATAAATATTTGAATTGCAGTTAATCTAACATATCTTTAAAGGCATAAGATCTTTCAAAAGCATTTTTGTTTCTTTTATAATGTAGTTTAGCATATAAAAACAGTTGTTAGCAAATGAAATTCTGTCCTTTGTTTTTAGCAATTATTTAAAGGGAAGGCCAAAATTTAAATATAGGGATCAAAATGATTATCACTTAAAATAATTTAAAATGATTTTACCAATAAAACTTTTTTTTTTAAATGTAGGACAGGTAGCCTAAGTTTTGAGTCCATGATAAGAGATTTTCTGTACTGAATTTGAGAGGGATTCATATGATATGGCCAGGCCTTGCAGACATTGCCAACTCTGCTAGTAATCATAAAAGTCCAAGCATACTGGAAGACCCCAAGTCACCTTTAGCAGCACCAATGCTTTCTAATGTATTTTGATTTTGATTTTTTGAGGTTAGATCTTATATTGTTGGCCAGCCTGGTTTGGAGTGCAGTGTGTTGCAGTCTTGATATTATACTCCTGGCTACTGATAGTCACACCAATTTTATGAATTTTGAGTGTTTTAGAAGTTCATATTTGTAAGCCATTATGATTGTAAACTGTTATATTTTATATTTGCTGCAAAGGAGTTATTTTTAAACTTTTGAGGATTTTTGAGTTGGGAACACAACATTCGTGCTGAGTCTGGATGGATCTCCGCTCACCCTTCTCTCTTACAGTGTGGGTCAGCTGTAGCATGGCAGTGTTTCTCCTTTTCCTAATGACTAGTCCAGTGCCCATCCTTGGTTCATTCCTTGTTCAATTCGGCACTTCTGCTAAGGAAAAGTGTGGTCATTTTATATTCCAGAGTATGTTAACAGAATTCTGGAAACTTCAGTGCTACCACATGCCACTCTGGAACAAAGGACCATTTAAAATGACCTGGGGTGGCCAGGCGTGGTGGTGCATGCCTTTAATCCCAGCACTCAGGAGGCAGAGGCAGGTGGATTTCTGAGTTCAAGGCCAACCTGGTCTACAAAGTGAGTTCCAGGACAGCCAGGGCTACACAGAGAAACCCTGTCTTGAAACAAACAAATGACCTGGGTGACAATGGGTTTTCTTCTTTAATTTGTTAAATCATGAAATCTTTTACTAATTACAATGTGGTAATTGCCAAACTATCCAAATATTTCTGCACATATTTCTTAACAACTTAAGCTTATTATTATTATTATTATTATTATTATTATTAAGAGCAAAATAAAAATAATAGACCAAAACCTAATAATTAGTATACTAGGAAATTTTCAAATACTAGTATTTTATATGTCTGTAGTATATAATTGGAATATTAAAGCATTTAGCAAGTAAATTAACTTTTTCATTTGAATTTAGGGCCAAAATAAACCTGGGAAAACATAAAAGTTTTAAATGGTAACTTATGAAAGTATAGATGGGATTATAAGTATCTGGTCATATACTTTTATTTCTGCTTTATAAGTAAAGGACAAATTAATGTATCAGTGAAACAAAATTTTCTTTAATATCAACTTGAAAATGAGTTTGGTGTTATGCCAAGAAAAAAAAATTACTTTAACCATCAAATGATCTAATAACTAAATTAAGACCATTCTGTGTTATATATTTAACATTCTAGGTAATAGAAGATAAGAATATCTTGATTTTCTCCCTCAGTTTCATAATATTTAAAATAATAATGGGTCTTGTAAAGTAGTTATTAGGGAATTGAAATGAACGGCTATTGAAATCGAGATAATAATTATATCGATATAGGAAGCTTTGTTTAAAATACACTCAAGATCAAAGCAAAGATTTCCTACTAATGGATTCCCTATTGATATCAGTCTAATTCTGCTTGATTTCTTTGTGGAGCTAAATAACATTTGATGCTGAAAGGCAGTAAAGACACTGAGTTTTATTTGTATAGAACAGTCTGGAATGACTTGATTATAGCTCTGTGAGGTTGTGTCTTGTTTACATTGAAGTCCTCTTTCCTAATCACTTGTCACCTTTGTGTGCTAATCCCTAGCAAGTGTGGTAATATTTGGGAGTATTTTGATGAGAGGATGCAGTGTGAGGGAGGACTGAGGCGTCTACACACCGACGAGCACTTGCTCGCTCGTCTATACTAATGCTTTAGAGGATGCCGAACAAGTTTAGATGTTAAGCTTTTTAGGAAGAGTGAATGATGGCTAATGATTATTTAATGACAGATCTCTGAACTGAGAGGCATTTAGCACTCACAGTATACTGCAAAGCCTATTTCTCAAACCTTCAGACAGGTTTATCTGGTCTCACCTTGAATAGAACAGTACCATATTGATTTCATTGGTGTGGATTTAAACACACTATCGGCTTAGAATAGCGCTGCTATGCAGTACCGAATGACTGGCCTAACCCTTATGGTGACTCACAGCAGTTCTTTTATATTACCATGTGAGCTTCAGACGTGATTATGAATTATTTCCAATAGTTAGAGTTTACTGAATGACTTTGGAAAATATTTGTACGTGTATTCTAACAACATGCAGACATTAATTGACAGGATGATTTATGTAGAAGTACCTAAGACTTAAATTTATATTTTAAGTTAGTAGCTTTTACTGCCTATTATATTTGAAGACACTTGTTCTGTGGCAATTATGATTTTGTTTATGCCACCCTGAGTTTTCCCTTTCTGTGATAGCATTTAAGTGTTCAGTTGGTGGGTGGTAATGATGTTTATGATAAGTGCTTTATTTTTAGTGTGTTTTAATATTCCCTTTGAATCTCCATGTTAGACTTATTATAGTTACTTCAGATGTCTAATAGAATATCTTTCCCAAAATTGTATATTAACATTATTGCATACAATGTATGAAAATTAATCTTAAGTTTTTTTCCAGTTTACTTATTATTTAAGGAACATTTAAAATGGTTCAGTGTTGAAAGTCCCCAGTAGCAATTCACACTGGATCAGATATTAAATATTAACAGGGTTCTATGCACAGACACTGACGTCTAAGCCAGTGAAGATTCTAGACATCAGTCTGGATTATGCCCACTCAGTCTTTGTACCTTTCATCTTGTCACTCAAACACAACAGCTCTTGTGCCTCCACCCCCTCCACTTCCTCCCCTCCCACCCTCTCTGCCTCCTTGACCTCCTCCTATTCCTTTCTCCCCATCCTCTCTGCCCCCCTACCCCCTCACACGCCTCCAGTCCCTCCTGCCCCTCCACCCTCACACCCCCAGTTATGTCCTGGACCCATGAGATGGTTTACATCCTGATATGGACTTGCTCTCTCTTCCTTGACAAATTTTAATGTTATCTTTTTTATTGAAAAATATGGAAAGTAACTGTGAAATGCTTATAATTGTATCATCGCAACAAATACATAGCTCTAGTGGATGTTTGATGATCTGTAAATACACAAGTGGAATTTGTTTAGATCCATTAAAAAATTAAAAATAGATTTGAACTTTTTGATAATGTTTCTAAATGGGAAATTTATTTCTTTAACATTATTTTGATGGAATTTTTATGTATAGGAAAAATGTAGTTTATTATTTATTTTACAGAAATAAAAAACATTGGGTAAAGTATTAGAGAAATGACCTTTTTCTTGCAGATTGAAAAAAACAAGTTATGTCTATGAGTAGTCTTAATCACATATTTACTTCTGGCTGTCAGTTGTTTCTATGTTGAGTTCTTGCATGGGAACTTATGACACTAACACAGGTGGTCTTGTAGGGTGGTGGAAAGAATTCTCAGTGTTACATCTTCTCTTGACTTGATATTCATTGCTTTTGTTTTCAAATAGTTTCGTAGTTCAATGAAATGATAGATATCTTTGGTATGTGTGTTTACCAACATTAATATATACATATTTTATGACTCTTACATATGGGAATATGTCTTACAAAGAATTAAGACAAGAGTCTATCAGGGAGCCTCTTTTTAACTCCTAAGTAGCCTAATGACTTGCACTAGTCAAGAAGAATTTTGAATAAATCATTGTTTTAGCCTGTAACAGAAATAAATTGCTATTAATCTAGCATCGTATCTAGCAACCTGAGTATTTCACTATATACATATGTAGACTGAGACATTAAACTTTTCTGTTAGTATTCATTTTAGAAATGACAGATTTCCCAGTCTATCATCATAATATTTCAAGGAATAAGCTGTTCCTATGTCCCTCAGTGCTATGTTAAGATGAACTCAGAGGCTGCTATTTTCTTTTTTTTTTTTTTTTCCCTTGTTCCCGTCAACCCTGCTTGCTCCGCTCGACCCCGCTCGCTCTGGCTGGTCCTGCTTGCTCCGGTCGGCCCCGGACAGCCCAGCTCGCTCCAGCTCCGGTGGGCCTCTCCGGTCCAAGGATTCGTTTTTTATTATTATTCTTCATAAGTACGCTGTAGCTGACTTCAGACGCACCAGATGAGGGTGTCAGATCTCATTACGGGTGGTTGTAAGCCACCATGTGGTTGCTGGGATTTGAACTCATCACCTTCGGAAGAGCAGTCAGGTGCTCTTACCCACTGAGCCATCTCACCAGCCCAGAGGCTGCTATTTTCTGACATGTGCAAGATTGGTAACTAATATGCACATTTTAAATGGAGTTAACAATAGAGGGATAGAGTTAATGGAGAAATCGTGAACAACTGCTGAGTGGGAGAGAATCCGTTGTTTTTAATTTGTCTATACTTCCAGTTAATAGTGTAGCTTTTTAATAAAGGAAGTATTTGTGGACAGAAAGTCTGTGAAGAAAAAGTGCCAAATAACAACTGAAATTAATTTGATAGTCTTAATTAGCAATGTGTTAAAATGAGGATGTGCAAAACAATTTAATAAGTTAAATTAAAGCCATATGTAATGATCTTATAAGCACATAATTCTCCTCCTACATGCAGTTAAAAAACAACAAAATCTCACACATATGAAAAGATTAGAAATGAAAAGTTGTGTAACTATTAGATTCAATCTTTCCAGTTGTTCATACTTCCTGAAGGTCCTTAGAAATTTGTGGTAAAATGAGAGTTAGCCTCTTAGCAGCTTCCCTTTGGCTTGGTTGGAATACTTGTGTGATAATGAGGAGCAGTCAGTAAGGTGTCAGTGGCTCTTTAGACTCTGAGAATGGTCCCTTAGGTTTGCCTTTTTCTCTAAACTCAAGTGTTTATATTCCTGTTTATTTATTAACATGGCTCTTTTAAAGATTACCAAGTTGCCTATGACAGTTCCAATTCTTTACAGTTCTTTTTTCTATATTTGACCTCACCTAAGTTTTTTTTTTTTTTTTTATGTTTTACTTTTTACATTTCTTTTTCAGTTCTCAGGGACTATGTATGTTAAAGTTTATCAATTTTAATAATTTCCCAGATGCTGAGTTCTTCTCTGTCTCTGTCTCTGCTGTTTGTGCACTGGGTAGAATCTTCACTAGAAAAGTTGGCCCTGGGCAGAGCCGTCACAAGTTGACCTAGATCCGTGGCCATTAACACCAACACCAAGGCATTGTGTTCTCCTAACTTCTGTTTCCTTCCCTCCTACTTAGCAGGAGGCAGCAGAAGGGAAACTGCAGCCTGTGATGAGTGTTCAAAAGCAGAGGCAGCAAGAGACCCCAGCAACTCCAGTTCCCTCCACAAAAGCCTTTTACAATAGACTTTCAGTCGAGAATCATTGTTTCATTATCAGGAATGAAAGTCCAGTAATTAAAACGAAACAATGCTGCAAGTGCTGCCCCTGTATGAGCAGATGTCCTTGTTAACACCTCATGTGGGTTAAAGCAGTCCTCCCTTTTGGTCTAAGTTTTATACTACTGATGTAATTTTTATGTGAATCCGATAAGTGCTTTGTCATTTTATGCATAAAAATGTTCCAGGTGTAACAGTTTATTTTACTGAGTTGTAATGAGCAGGTATAAACATCTCTGTAGATGTCCTCTGACTGTCCAGGAAATTCATGTTTTACAATGTCTTCAGTTACAGCTTTCTATGTAAGTCTCAACCTAGGAGATGGGGTTTTTAGAGCAACAAACAAGTAGGAGAAGAGATTATACAAATGATTTGCTGTTTTCAGATATGCACAGTTTATATAAGCATCTCTCTGAAAGTACTCTTTTATTCAAGAAAAAAAATGTTACTATTTGTATAGCTATAGTTAAGATGTTTTTAAATTCCTATGGCTTGTTGCTTTTCAGATTTTTTGTTTTGTTTTTGTTTTTTTTTTTTTAACATAGTGAGAGTTCAGTAAAGGTAAAGTCAAGAAAAGTAATTTGCTTTTTAATGTTTTCTGAAAAAAGGGAAAGTAGAGTAATGCAAATCACAGAGAGCCATGTAATAGCACTGTGTGGAGAAAAAGAATGGTTTACACGATTACTGTAAAGCTTCACGTTCCTGTCAGTGGTTAAGCTTTCTTTGGAGTAGCCTGCTGGCATGCACCACCATAGCAAGCTGCAAGGGTTTAAGGCTTTTAATTATCAAAATAATTAGCACGGGATGCCGATAGCAGTAATTGTTTTACAAAGTAATTTTAACATGGTCAGAGATTTTGCGTTGATCTGATTTGACAGGAAATGCCTTCATGCAGTTTAAAATGTACACAAGCAATACACATTTTTGCAGAGACATTACTTCAGAATAGCTTAATGAATGAGTGGCCTGAGACATGGGCGTTGCAGGACCCAGTGTGTTCCAGCAGGGGGCCATCGTGCATGCATACAAATTAATAGCACGTTTGTTTACTCTGGTGTTTGAAGTGGGGAGAGGTGCATCACCTGCAACAAAAGCAGAAGGCACATTAGTTGTGGGACCACTTCCTCTCCATCCCACCAGTGTGGGGGGGGGCGGGGGGCATGCTGGCAGATAAGCTTCAGAACAAAGCAACAACTATACTTGGTTTTTAACACGATGGGAAGAGCTGCTAGGCTGCTCACACTGCACATACCTACTGTGGGAGTTTGGAAATAGATGCAGGTGCTCTGTGACAGTCATTTAAATTAGTTGCTCTTTCTTTTTTTCTTAAGATGTAGAACATGTCTAGAGTACTTAGATGTCGTGCTACCATGTATTTGTATAAACTGAGTCATTCTAAGTTATACTAGCAAATGAAAATACCATGTGATGCTCCCTCTTACTGACTCACAGTTCAGACAAGGAACTGAAGTCCAGCAGTTATAATGCAAGGTTCCTCAGATCCCCTCCAAGGGCCCATGAGGCCAGAGTCAGCACTAGGAACGTGCAGTCCAAGTCCTTTCTCACCCTGGATTTTCACAGATCTAACATTTAATTCATTCATTCTCCATTTAATATCTTCAATTTTGAAATATTCAAGAAGAAAGTGGTAAACTAGATAGCTGAAATTTAATTAGCAGCCTATGATTCCTTTAAAACTAGATTGTTTTAAAAAGTGAGTTAATATTAAAAGACTTTTGTTTCTTTTAAGTATTTTTAAATCTGATTTTAGAAAGCTCTTTTAAGGCCTATTTGGAAGATTTCTATTTCATATCTGGTGAAGTTTGACATTTTTTTAATGACATTGTACTTTGTCTTATAGAATCCTAAGAATAACAAATACACACAAAAATATTTAGTTAATCTTAGATAGAAACATTTAGATGGTGAGAACTCCTCAGTTTCAGTGTTTTGAAATGTAATTCTAAGATGTGGTCAACACTCTTTAAAAATCTCAGTAGTATATGTGTACCTCACTCAGGTATCATGTCTTGGAAGCCTCATTAAGAATGTGATACACTTATATGTGGGGCTATAATCACATATATTGAATGCTTACATATACAGAGTTAATTAGCAGCATATACTGATGAGGAAATGGCATATCTTAACAATGAATTGTTAATATTCCATCAGGCACTGGTCCATCGGTTAAAATAGGAGTCAGTCAAAAGGAAGGTGATTTTGGTTATTGTGCGTCTCAGAGACCATTTGAACCAACTCTTTGAAATCTGATTTGAAAGCTTCTTGATAGCAGATTTCACTGCTATATATCATTTCCAGTTCAACTTCACCTGGCATACCGTTTTATATCCTTTTTATGGTCAATATTTGCTAATATTGTCACATGACATCTTAAATGTCTTCAGGCTTGAGAAGCTAGAAATAGATAAATTGAAAATTTTAGAAGAATATTTTACTAGACAAGAAATCTGTTGCAGCTCTGAGAATTCATAGTCATAGAGTCTTGAGTAGTGTGTCAAGACAGGCTGTTTTAATGCCACACAGACAATGTAAAAACATTATGAGTTTTCTTTAATTGTTAAAGCCTAGTATCAGCAGCAACAACAACAACAAAAGAAAGTTATTTCAAAAAAACAGCCTATAGAAACTAGAATCTAAAATATTTCCTAGCTTAATCCGAATTACTTAAAATAATTTCATCAGCTGGCATGGATATATCTGTAGCTGATTTTTTTCCTTTTATAAAAACATCTTTTGTTTTGATAAACTATATAATGATAATATATCTTGTTAAGTGCAAGTTATTTTCCCTTTGTTAAGCATCACATCTTATTCTATATATGTGTTTCTAAGACATTTTTAAACTAAAGAAAAACATTTAATATCTATTTCTACCATTTCTATCTACCAAAAACAGATACTTCTTAATTTCCCAAATGAAATTTTAGTACATTTTAATTCATATCAGATTTATAAAACGTTCATATTATTATGAGTGTCACTTGGACTCTATTGTATATCACAAATTTCTGACAAAAATTGCTGTTCTATGACCAGTGTTAAAATAATGTGCCAGCTTTAAAAATCCTAGTGGTATGTTTGTAAAGTCTGACATGTTTTACATATTGTTACAGTGTGACAGGAAGCTCAATTGAATTCATCCACATTGCTCATTAATTTTAACTAGAATTTCCTAAGATAAAAGTCAACTAAGAAAGCATCATAATGCTCATATTTAGTCCTAAACAAAGAATCGATTTTTTTAAAAACAGTTTTCCTATATCAAACCACAGAATTCCTAAAGTATTTTATCAGAGCAGTAAATTGGTGGTATCTCCTTATCTACGGTTTTAATACCCTAATACAATAACAACCTTCTATCAATATATGGCTAATTGCAGATATAAAGTATCCACTGGTAGTTCATCTCTCATAAAACCGCCTTTAGCTTTAAGTCAAGTCCATTGATTCCGATTCCAGTTAAAGCTGAAGAACTTAATATGTCTTTTAATCCTTTTATTGTAAGCTAGGATAAAATTAATTTTACCCCAGAACTGCACAAAGCCAATTAACATGATCTTTAGAGTTATTTAGTAAAGTGCTTCAAATTGTTACATTTATCTTGACCTCTCAGTTGCACCCTCCGACTGCTTTTTAAATGAAGTAATCAATATCTCACAGCCCCTTTAATAGCTTAAACTTCTCAAATATTTTACCTGTGCTCCAGTTAAGCTGTAAGCAAAGTATTTATTCTTCTGTAAATCTGGAGTCAATTATGCTAAATCTAAAGACAGTTGTGTCCTTTTGAGAAACCGTGTGAATTAAATGGTTGTTTTAATGAAATGACACCCCCGTGTTGTATTAAGAGCCCTCCCAAGTCCCCCCAGTCATGGGGAAGCACCATGCTCACACAGAGTGAATTTTCTGTTTGCAACTTCAACAGAAGACATTTATGTCCCTCACCATGCGCTTCCTTCTATTTTCTGCACAGGCTAGTTGAAGGTATTAATTTTCTTACTGTGATAGGGTGATCAACCGTCCTGTCAAGAAAATGGATCTCTATGTCACCCTTTAGCATGATTAAATGGAGCCATGTCTCTGTGAAAAAAAAAAACAACAAAAAACAACAAAAAAAAAACTCCCAAAAAACAGATTTTCATGAAACTGTGGGAAGACTCACATTTAAAGAATTATTTTATTTTTAATATCTCCATATCTCCCTTTTGATCAGCAGTTTCATTTATAGGAAAACATTGCAGCTAATTAACACATTGTTCCTTTTTAAAAGAAACTGTAGGCCAGGCCAATAAAGGAAAGACAGTTTCAAATCTGGGCAACTCAGGGCAGGTTTGCCGATATTTTTGGCACAGCCCCAGGGATGCATCTGGCTGCTCACTCTCGTACTCAGCACTCAGTGGCTCTCTCATGGGTCTTCTCTTTCTATTTCCGTGTTCACAAAGAGCTATCTTTTTACATTTGAGTGATTATAAAAATTAAAAACTGAGTGGTAGCACCACCAGAGTTAATAATTGTTTCGACCATGCTATTATGAGCCCAAGCACACGCCGAACTTTAAATTACACCAAGTGATGTAATTAGGATTTCATATCTTGCCACTTAGCAGAGGGCACCTGTTACAATCCTTACTATTAGTTTAGGGATAAAATGTATAAATGGCTGACAGAAAGTACCAAATTAAACTAGTGTAAAGTCTTCATTCTTTCCTCAGGAGTGAGTGTTAAGGCAAGATTGAGGTAATTAAACAGAAGGAACATGGAGACGGCGGGGGCCAGGGCGAGAGTGGACCTCTCCAAATGGCCCTTGTTTGATTTCCTTCTGGAAGCTGACCATGTGTACTGCTGTGCCCCTCCCCCTGCAGCAGCCTGGCGTTGCGGAGGCCGAGCGGCTGGGGTCAATGCCTTGCCTATTGATCAGTATCCCTGCAGTCCCCTGCTCTAGCAGCTGCTTCATCGGCTTCTTTCAGGGCCTGCTTCAGTACATTAGAATAGAAATCCATAACCAGAGCTGTGCTCATCCAAGCAGGGGAAGAAACTAAATTAAATGGTATAAAACAATCTTGGATCAGGAGTTTGTGCCAATTCATCTTGATCTAAGATGTCACACCGGGCTCTCTGTCTGAGCACCTGGGCTAGAGGCAGCCATAGTGAAAATAGATGGAGCTGCGATCATTCATTTGTCAGCTAAGGAGCAAGGCAGCAGTTAGCAATTCCCTTCTGCAGAGGTCAGCTGACAGAACAATCAGTGCGACTGCAGAATAGAGCTTTCCTTTGAACTATTGTTGTGGAGCACGCTCCTGCTGAGAGGTGGGGGAGGGGAGCGGGTTGTTTCCTATTTCCAGAACCCTGTGTAAAGAGTAAAAGCATACAGTGCCCTAGAAGATGACTCTAGTGGCAGTTGCTGTGCGCTCTAACTCTCTGTGCCTGCTAAGGACGCAAATAAGGTTGGGTTTCAGGGAATGCACAGAGATCGAGGCTATCACACTGTTAAATATGACTTTGTCTAGAATTAAGGTCCTTTTAAACAGATCAAGTGACTCCTGATGTTTCTTCTCTAGTGTCCTGAAGGTTTTACATTCTCTCCTCCTACTTTAATACTTATTAAATATCTTAATAAGTACTTATTAAGTATTAAATAATACTTATTTAATATCTTATTTTTAATAGATATTTCTTTTGTCTTTGCAAACAAAATTTTCTGTGAAGTGGGAATATGTAATGTTATAATATTGATTGAAATTTTTCTTAGTATAAAATATTTTTAAACATCTAGGACTACAGTTTTATAGGAGATGTAAAAAAGGAGATGTGATCTTTTTTTCATGGCCTTAGAAGTTACAAAGTCATTTTGTAACTCCAGAGGGGCTTCATGATCAAAACAGCTGACATGTGATCTGAAATGAACACATAAGATTGTGCATGGTATTAAAAGGGGAAAAAACTAAAACTTATAGGGAGTTAGTATAAAGAATAAACCTATAAAGATTTGGAGCTTTCTGTACTTGACTTGAGAGCTATTAAGAAGGTGTTTCCATCTGTGTGAATCAGTGACATATTCTTGTCCCACTCTGGTGTCCTAGTGCCATTTTCTGAAAATAACTATTCGTTCTGAAGTGCATAATCTAGAATGTTCTTCTAAACACATGTACTTTTTATAATGGTATTTTCTCAACTTGAATTCCTATATTTTGATTTTTAGGTTGCTTGTCAAGTGTCCCACAGATGAAAAAAATTTCCACATCTTATGAAGAAAGAAGGAAGCAGGCCACGGCTATTGTTCTCCTGGGAGTGATAGGGGCAGAGTTTGGAGCTGAAATTGAACCACCAAAGCTGTTGACCAGACCTCGAAGCTCCAGTCAAATTCCTGAAGGCTTTGGCTTGACAAGCGGAGGCTCCAATTACTCACTGGCCAGACACACGTGTAAGTCCTCAGGTTTCTGATGCTGATCACCTTGATGTTTAAGGCATTGTCTTTGTCAACAGGATATCAGAGTATTGACTGTATCCTGAGACTTTAGCATATCTGTAATGGTAAGTGAAGTTAGGAGACTGGACCACTCTGGGTCCGTCGCTCTTTAGTTATAATTGCCCGAGTTTCATTTCAAAGTTAAAACTTTATGTTTTCAGTTCTTCTCTAAAGAACTCATTCCTCAAATTTGAGTTCTTGAATTTTTGATCAAGATTCTTCTCCAAAATGTTTGAAAGTGTACACACACACACACGCACATATGCATGCACACACATACTGCAGCCCTCACTTCAAAAGGAGTAGTTAAGATAGAGATTTTTTTTGTAGCCAAATTTGAGTGGCTGGCCCAGAGAACACAGAGCTAGGTTACCCCCCTGGTCCCGTGTTCTCTTGAGCAAGTCATTTCATGAAGTTTTATAGTAACAGAAAGAAGAAAGTCCTAAAGTAATTTAAAAATACATCGGTAGGCACATTAGTAATGCGATTACAGTCTCAGAAGCTGTCTGATGATGTTCTTAGCTTTTGGATGGAAGCGTCCTGCAACTTAATAGACTCCAAAAGGTTTTTAATCTCTTCTTCACAGGTGTTAGTTCTGACATCAAGGTGGGCAAGGAATGGCTGTTTAGAGAGCTAACACTCACCCAGAGTAAGAGGTTAAGCGTCTGGATCTGCAGCATCCTCACCTCTAGATGCCAGTGCAGTGAATCAGCCAGTGCAGTGAATCAGCCAGGAGTCAAGAGTTCAGACACAGCAGCTTTGCCAGGCACCCTCATTCACAAAGTTTCAATTACAAACTTGTAAACTAATTTCTGGAAAACCATGTCACTGGCATTGGATAGGATTTGCAAAGTTGGATCAGCGGTGGAACATAGAAAATATAACTAGTGTGAATGGCCTCTGAAATTTAAAAAAAAAAATCCCAATAACAATTTTAAAGTGATACAGCTATTGCAATTACTCTGATGGGTCTTGCAGTTCTGTGAGTGCTGTGCATGGGAACAGTGTGTGGTGGGGGAGGTATTTTGTTCTTGGTTTTTTAAATTATTTTTTTATTTTTTTAGATATTTTCTTTATTTACATTTCAAATGCTATCCCGAAAGTTCCCTATACCCTCCCCCTGCCCTACTCCTCTACCCGCCCATTCCCACTTCTTGGCCCTGGTATTCCCCTGTACTGGGGCATATAAAGTTTGCAATACCAAGGGGCCTCTCTTCCCAATGATGGCTGACTAGGCCATATTCTGCTACATATGCAGCTAGAGACACAAGCTCTGGGGGTACTGGTTAGTTCATATTGTTGTTCCACCTAAAGGGTTGTAGACCCCTTTAGCTCCTTGGGTAATTTCTCTAGCCCTGTGTTCCATTCTATAGATGACTCTGAGCATCCCCTTCTGTATTTGCCAGGCACTGCCATAGCCTCTCTCGAGATAGTTATATCAGGGTCCTTTCAGCAAAATCTTGCTGGCTTATGCAATAGTGTCTGGGTTTGGTGACTGATTATGAGATGGGTCCCTGGGTGGGGTAGTCTCTGGATGGTCCATCCTTTCATCTTAGCTCCAATCTTTGTCTCTGTAACTCCTTTCATGGGTATTTTGTTTCCTATTCTAAGAAGGAATGAAGTATCCATACTTTGGTCTTTGTTCTTCTTGATTTTCTTGTGTTCTGTAAATTGTATCTTGGGTATTCTAAGTTTCTGGGCTAATATCCACTTATCAGTGAGTGCATATCAAGTGACTTCTTTTGTGATTGGGTTACCTCACTAAGGATGATATCCTCCAGATACATCCATTTGCCCAAGAAGAATTTCATAAATTCATTGTTTTTAATAGCTGAGTAGTACTCCATTGTGTAAATGTACCACATTTTCTGTATCCATTCGTAGGGAGGCCTGTAGGTGGCGAAACTCCTTCAGGTAAGGCCAGAGTCTCCTCACCAAGTCACAGAAACATTCCTCATGAGTTGGGACATCTTTTTATTGATTTTATTTTTTGAAGCATGGTCTCACTAACCTAAGCCTGGGATTCACAAAGACCTGCCTGCTTCCTCCACAAAAAGTGCTCATCTACAGCCCCAGTGAAACTGGGACATCAGTAAAGGCAAGGTACAATCCTGCTGATAGCAGGAGATGTTCTTTAAAAAGATTTTTTTTTTTTTTTTTTTTTTTGGTTTTTAGAGACAGGGTTTCTCTGTATAGCCCTGGCTGTCCTGGAACTCACTTTGTAGACCAGGCTGACCTCGAACTCAGCCACCATGCCCGGCAAGATTTATTTTTTTTAAATGTCAATTTTTTAATTTAAATTATATGTATGTGTCATGGGTAGGGTTAGTTGTTCTGTGCGTTAATTTATTATTCATTATTATTATTATTATTATTCATTATTCAGGATTTGTAGAGTGCTTCTAATATTTTTAACCCATGGTTTGTCTATACAAAAGTCTTGGATTCATGAAAGTACTTCCATAAGTCTTAAGTAATGAATTGATTTACAAACTGGAAAACTATGATTAGAAAAAGAGCAAAAGGTTAAGGGAAAAGGAACACTTGTGGCAGAATAGAAATGGAGATTTCTTTTTCCAAAGAAAGAAAGAGAGAGAGAGAGAGAGAGAGAGAGAGAGAGAGAGAGAGAGAGAGAGGAAGGAAGGAAGGAAGGAAGGAAGGAAGGAAGGAAGGAAGGAAGGAAAGGAAAGGAATATATAATATACATTAAAATATATCTTAAGGAGACCTGTGTTAGAGTAGCATCTAGGCTGTGGTCCCGCTAGTCCAGCACTGGCCTTTCTTCCACTGGCGCCTTTTCAGGCTGCTCAGAGGGCTGCAGGGCTGCAGTCTCCACTCACACCTGTAAACCAGGCCCTAGTCTTCTCATGCAGCTGAGCTCTGTGGATGCTGGAGAGAAGAGTCTCTTTCAGGGTGTACTTAGAAACCTTTGGACTGCTTGTCTGGAACTGTTCATGTGTATCACCGATTTCATTCTTTTCCTTTGTTACTGTATCCTGTGATGCTAGACATTTGTTGTTTTTTGTTTTTGTTTTTTAGTTTTAGTTTTAGTTTTTTTTTGTGGAGCTCATTCTTTGCAGAGATGCTAAACTCAACTAGCAAGCATCACTATTTTACATAATTTCCCACAAATTGTCAAAAGTTTTATGTACAGAGTCACTGAATTCCTTGCTCTTCATAATAAGTGCATCAGCATGATCAAATACATTTATCTTGATAAGTTCTTTTAATAGATAAGTTCTTTAAATAGTTCACACCATGAATTTTTAATGCTCTACATGAATCTAGGTGAACCTTGAGTAACTGGATATATCAACAAAGTGGAAAGTCTATGCCAGTTCCTTTAAAAAAAATTTATATTTATACTTCTGTTTCTTTAGTACCACCAACTGTATTAGTCAGGCTTCTGTAGAGCAGTGGTTCTCAACCTGTGGGACATGACCTTTTGGGGGTCATATATCAGATGTCCGGCATATCAGATATGTACAGTAAGGTTCATAACAGTAGCAAAATTACAGTTATGAAGTAGAACAAAATAATTTAATAGTTGTGGGCTCACCACACATGAGGAAGTGCATTAAAGGATCGCAGCTTTAGGAGGGGTGAGAACCACTGACCTAGAGAAATAGAAGTAACAGAATGAACATATAATATATACACACACACACACACACACACCACATGGAATTTATTAGAGTGGTTTACAGGCTATGGTCTTGCTAGCTGAACAATGGCTGTCTCCAGTGGAAAGGCCAAGAGTTAGTTGTTTATGAGGCTGGGTGTCTCAGTAGGTCTTCATTCTTGGTTTGAATTCTGAAGAAGTTAGATTCGTACTGATAAAATAATGCCTAAGCAGCAGGATAGACAGATTTGCCAGTGAGAGTGAGGGCAAGTTGGCACAAAGCCAAACCCTCTTCCTTCTTCCATGCTCTTTTATATGGGCTCCCACCAAAAGGTGGGACTCTGCTTTGAGGTGGGTCTTCTGACCTCAAATAATCCAAATCTAGGGTAGCTTTTCTAACCTCAAATGAGCACCCCCCCCCCAAATCCCTAATAGGTGTACCCAAGTACTCGGGTTTTAGTTGATTCTAAATGTAGTCAGGTTGACAGTCAAGATTAGCCACTACAGTGTACTGAAATCTTATTTTGCTGAAAAGCAGGGAGGGGCCTACAAGTGAAATGATCTCAGTGTGTGTTTCTGGCCTGAAGGGAGGGAGCCACAGACTGAAGTCTGCTGTATCAGGGCTTTTTGTCTGTCCTTCACCATCCCAGGGATGGCACATGAAAGGTACCAGACATTTTAGCAATCCAAGGGTTTTAGAATCTGGCATACTCCTTGAGAACTTTGGATATTGGACTGCATATGGAAAGAAATGAAGATTATGTTTCTTTAACAAATTATAATCATGATGATTTCTTTAGCAAATTATAATTATTATGATTGTCAGAAAATGATTGATTTTCAGAGATTTCTAGAAAGAAGTTCTATGTCATATTATATAATGCACTAATACCTATATCTACTTCTAAAATGCTTTTTCTAATTTTTAAAATTAGATTTACTTTACATTATTTTAATAGTCATGAAATATTTGTGCATGTGCGTGCACTTATTTTCACATGAGTACATGTATGTGGATCCTGCACATGTGTGAGCGCATACATATGAAAGCAGAGGGCGTTGTTGGGTTTCATTTCTCAGGGTCCATTTGACTGGAACACTGAAAATCAACAGGTAGGCTGGGCTGGTGCCAGTGACCCCCAGATAGCTGCTCATCTGTACCTCCTCAGAACTGGGCTTATAAGCACATGTCTCCGTGTCTGGCTTGTTAAAATGCAGATTCTGAGGATTTGACCAGGCCCTTAGGCTGGCAAAGCAAGGACTTTACAAACTGAGATATCTTCCCAACCCAGATATAAAATATTTTCAATGTAATCGTGTATTTTCCCTTGACTTCCATAGCATAATCCTATATTTTATTGAAAGGTCTCATATTCACTTGTGATGGGCTTGCCTATAGTAACAAGTGATTTTTTTTTTGAGACCTTCATTTTTCAAATAGGAATATCTTGATTAAATTTGAATCTTGCTCTGTTGTTTGGAAATAGATGCCTAACTGCCTGGTATCTTGCTTAGCTCCTTTCAGTCAGTAATATATAATATTAATCGACCATAATGCCATCTTCCTCTTATATCTGTTACTGTTTTGTTCTATGGCAGTTAGAATGCATTATTACCATTAAATATTTATTCTATTTTGGTCTCTTATTGAATGGCTAATAATTATCATTTCGAAATAGGGCCATTAACATGCAATATTTGATGAACTTTAATTGCTAATTATATTAATTACTTTTTCCTTTCTATAATAAAACACCATGACCAATGCAACTCATTTCATTTTGGCTTAGCTTTCCAGAGGCAGGGACAGCATGGGGCAGGAACCAGAAGCGAAAACTCCCGTCCTGAACGTACACACCTGATGTATTTATTGAAATAATATGGAAGAAAAGCTGTAAAAACTCTGAAATTAATGAGAGGCCTAGATCAACTTACACTGTTTCTATGTGTCCTTGAGTTATTTAGTTCCTTTTTGGTTGCATTATGCTCTATGAAATAAGTGAGTGGACCTGTTTTTACTTGTATGCTCCCTTTGGTCCAATGAGTCTGCTTTCAGACACAAAGCATCCCAGAAAGCTCACCTCCGCCTCCTACTCTCCTGTCTGTGAGGGTCGACTCCCTCCTGTTTTATATTAAGAGGAGATGATGATGATGGTGGCGATGATGATGATTCTTCCTCCTCCTTCTCTTTTTCTTTTCTCTCACAAATGAGGCCTCATACTGTTTTAGAATATTATTCATGGTATCATCTTGTGGATCTTTTGCTCCATTTGTTTTTTGGTCTTTTCTGTTCATTTTGTAATTATAGAATTATGCTGGCACATCTGTAGTAAATCTGCTTTGATCTCTCATTGGATTCTTCAGGCAGGTGTTATAAGTCATTTCTCTAGGCGGCAGACTCAAAAGCTGATTTGTGTCTAGGACTGTTCTTGGGATCAATAGCTTCAAGGGAAGGAAAGAAGTAGAATTGGCCAGGGGAGATATTGAGCTGAGTTTCCATTGCAAAGAAAGCCTTTGCTGATCTTAGGGAACCCTGGGACTGATTGACCCCTTAGACTTTCCTCTACTGGGCACAGGTCTCAACTTCAATAACTTTCACCACTTAGCCATTGAATTGGAGGTTCCCTGAGAAGATGCTGTGGCCTAGGATGCTTCTTCTTTCCTCATCTTAGAGCGGAACCTACAGAGGGACTCAGCTAAGACATGTGACCTGCTAACACCCCCAGCTTTCTGTGGGAGCCAGTCCTCAGTGTGAGGAGTAGGGACAGAAGGCGTTCCCTGACTGCACTGCAGTACAAGCTGTATGGCCTTGTGTGTGCCCCGTTTCCCTTCTTAATGATTAGAGGAAGGGATCTTTTAATTCCAATCTATACATATTTCTTCTTACACTTGAAGGTAAATATTTTTTCTCAACTGACATAGTATGAAGCACACTTCTGATGGGCTATGAGTGAATCTTTTCTCTTTGCCAGGTGTCATGTTCCACACTGCAAACTTGCTAGTTTAGTCTGTTACAGTGCATGGATATAGGGCCAGCTATTGGAGCAAGGACAGCCTATCAAGGGCACCTCCCTAAAAACAAACCTGACTTTTCCTCCCCTACTGCCATTAGTTGCCAATAATTCCTAAGCGAGGGTTGGCACTTTGTGAGGCCCTCCCCACCCATGCTGGGGTTGGGCTGATTTGAGTTTCTATAGGTCTGTGCATGCAGCTGCTGTGAACTCACGTGAGCAGTGCCATGGCGTGTACAGATCACGCTGACTTACAGCAGGCCTCTTCTCCTTCTTCATCAGAACCATTCTGACCCTTCCCCTCCCCTCTGATTCCGGAGCCTTCCTAGGAGGGATGAGATATAGATATGGATATGGATATGGATATAGATGTGGATGTGGATATGGATATAGATAGAGATCTCCCACTTAGTGCTAAGCACTGCATACTCTCTTAATCTCTGCATGTTGATCAGCTGTGTCTCTTTACTAGCTGACCATCATCTACTGCAAAAGGAAGGTTCTCTTAGGACTTACTAGTATATGGGTATAAGGCAAACTTTTAGGGAATAGTTTCATATTACATTCATTTAACAACAACAAAGAAAAATAGTAACAGGTTACCTTTTGTGCAGTAGGCCTAAAATCCCCCCAGAAACTAGTTACTCACCACTGTGCCTTCTTGCCACCTCTGCACCAGCGGGTGCTCGTTCCTCGTCAGTTGTTATAGTTGGAGGGGCCCGTCACCGGGTAATCCTGCTGACTCCGCAGCAGCATGCCTAGTGCCTTCCAGGACTGTGAGCGATAGGTACTAGTGAGGAAGCTTTCACGCGAGTGCCTATTTGATTTCTCTAAATTCTGTAATTCAAGTACATGTCCTCAGTAATAGAGTCGTACCATCCATTATGGAGGATAATCTAAAAAAGTGTCAATATCCTTTTTGAGGTGGGTTTTAGGATAACGTTGGCCAACAACTAGATGAGAGTTAACCCACACCTAGCACTGAGCTCTTGTTTGATAGCATATAATGTCTGAGAGAGGAATTACTCCTTCCTCCTAGCTATAGGGTAACTCCAAGTTAATCTTTTAACTCTAAAATGCCAAACATGGACTAGAACACCTGTGTTCAAACTGTAATACAAAGTATATTCACCCTTCCACAGTTATAAATAAGCAAATCGTAGCTATGCTGGTGCAAAGACTGAGGATGTTCAGTGAATGCCAGGCTGTGTGCAGATGTGAACACCTTGAGTCTCTCACCTAGGGATGAGCAAGGACACGAAAGCACATAAAGCACATACAATCTAGGTGCACCTCTGCAGTCAGAAAATGGCTTACAACTTTGGTGTGAACACTTAGGTTAAGAGAAGCAGTTTTATCTTTATTCAGTCTTTACAGATATTGTAATGACAAGCTCTCCAGCTGGCTGTGGATATGATCTCCAGACAGTGTATGCAAAAAACATTATGCTGTGCATTTTTGCTTTTGTCTTAGGAAAAAGACCACCACCTAGATTCCATCCCATTTTCAAAAGAAAGTCTTTACAAGAATAATGGATAAGACGAGTGTAAAAGTTTGTCAAAATAGTTCTTTTTATGATATTGTATTATTTGAGATTATACTATAAATCTTCCTCCCCTTTTCTTTTCTTCCTTTAATCCCTACCATATCACCACCCTGTCTGTCTCTCTGTCAAATTCATGGCCTTCTTTTTCATTAATTGTTGATACGTGTATATGTATATGTATATGTATATGTATATGTATATGTATATGTATATACGAATATATTCCTAAACATCACCTGTTCAGTTTCTGGAATGTTACTTGTACATATATTTTCAGGGCTGACCATTTGGTTTGGGATAATCAGTTGGTGTGCTCTTCCTCAGTAAAGAATACTTCTGCTCTCAGCATTCCGTGCTTTCATTCCTTAGTTGCCTATAGTTTGCTGTATAGGGTCGAGTCCTCCTGGACTTTCTCCAGTCCACTGTTGACATTGACCATGTTCAGCTTGTGTTTGGGTAGTCATGTTAGAAAGACTTAATGGTTGTAACTTCTGGTGTTCCTTAGAGACACAATCTCACCTCAAACTTCCTATTCTTCTGGCACTTACAATCTTTCTGTCCCCTCTTCTACAGTGATGCCTGAGTCTTAGGTTCTGAGTTATATTATAGATGTATCCTTTGAGGCTATGTTCCCCAATTCTGCATTATGACTGGATGTAGTTTTCTGTAATAGTCTCTGACAGTTGCAAAGAGAGGATATTGTTCTTTTGAGAGGTTATAATTGCTCTTTTCTATGTTTATAAAGACAAATACTTAGACTTTAGTTCTGGATTATACTTGTTTAGTAAAGGAACAGGTGTATGTTCTCTTCCAAGATCCCTGATGTCACTATCCCCAGTTAGTTGGTTAGGTTTCCAGTACCACATATGATCTCCCTCTTGTGGAGCTGGTCTTATGTCCAATTAGAAAGCTCTTGGTTGCCACCAGGGTATTGTGCCACTACTGCACCCTTAGTTATCATGCCATGCCAGTCTTTTTGTAGTTCATAAATATCATAGCTGGGTACGGCTGTTGGTTGCTTTCCTCCTTTGGAATCTGTAATAGAGGTTTCCAATATGACAAAAGTTAGTCCCCAAGAAGGAGGATTTAAGGTCAGTTTCAGCTCAGTAACAGGAACTTACCTTCACCTAGGGGGCAACCAAGTAAAACAGCAATAGCCTGTAATATTATCTCCCCCTCCCCTTCTAATTAAAGCCCTCCCCTACTTTTCCCATTTTCTCTATCAAATCACTTGTACCCTGTCGTTCTCCATTCTGTGCTTCAGTATACCAGTTTTTGTGTGTAGTGGTCTCATGGTGGTCATTGTGTTGTTGATTTTTGGTGGTCTTGTTAGTGTTCTCAGTGGTATTTCATTGTTTAGTTATTTTATGGCTTTTGTTTTGATTTGAGAGTATCTTGACTGTGCTAATTCTTCTCTTCAGCACAAAGATTACTCCCTCTATTTTCTTTAGTTTTGTTTTGCTGACTAGACAGTTTTTCAGACTGTATACTATGGAAATTCTTTCTTTCCTTTGTGGTGGTTTGAATAAGAATAGCCCCCATAGACTCATATATTTGAATGTTTGTGGTCGTCAGGAAATAGAACTGTTTGAGATGATTCTAAGGGTTAGGAGATGTTGTCTTATTGGAATAAGTGTGACTGTGGTGGTTTGAATATGCTTGGCCCATGGAAACTGACATTATTAGGAGGTATGGTCTTGTTGGAATAGGTATAGACTTGTTGGAGTAAGTGTGACTGTGGTGGTTTGAATATGCTTGGCCCATGGAAACTGACATTATTAGGAGGTATGGTCTTGTTGGAATAGGTATAGTCTTGTTGGAGTAAGTGTGACTGTGGTGGTTTGAATATGCTTGGCCCATGGAAACTGACATTATTAGGAGGTATGGTCTTGTTGGAATAGGTATAGACTTGTTGGAGTAAGTGTGACTGTGGTAGTTTGAATATGCTTGGCCCATGGAAACTGACATTATTAGGAGGTATGGTCTTGTTGGAATAGGTATGGTCTTGTTGGAATAGGTATGGTCTTGTTGGAATAGGTATGGTCTTGTTGGAATAGGTATGGACTTGTTGGAATAGGTATGGACTTGTTGGAATAGGTATGGTCTTGTTGGAATAGGTATGGTCTTGTTGGAATAGGTATGGACTTGTTGGAATAGGTATGGTCTTGTTGGAATAGGTATGGTCTTGTTGGAATAGGTATGGACTTGTTGGAATAGGTATGGTCTTGTTGGAATAGGTATGGACTTGTTGGAATAGGTATGGTCTTGTTGGAATAGGTATGGACTTGTTGGAATAGGTATGGNCTTGTTGGAGGAAGTGTGTTGCTGAGTAGGTGGGATTTGAGGGCTCTGAGTGCTCAAGCTCCACCCAGTACAGAAGAAACAATCTCTTCCTGGCTGCCTTCAGATCAGGATGTAGAACTCTCAGTTCCTTCTCCAGCATCCTGTTTGCCTGGACTCTGCCATACTCTCTGCTATGATAATGAACTGAATCTCTGAAACTGTAAACCAGCACCAGTTAAATGTTGTCCTCAATGAAACCACTAAGGCAGTGGCCTGTTGGAGGAAACAAGTCACTGGGGATGGACTTTGAAGTGTCAAAAGCCCATATCAGGTTTAATCCTCCCTGTAGTGGCTATCCCTGATTGTCGACTATATTTGGAATGAACTACAATCCAGAATTGGAAGGTTCACTAGTGACCCTAACCTGGAGGCTGGGAGATAGAAGTTTCTGATCTGGATCTTGGTATGGAGATCTTGAAGCATAGTGGCTATGGATTCCAGAAGATTAAGACAGGGAGATCTCCGAGTTCAAGGTCATCTGGGATTAAAGGTGTGATGGCACATACTTTTAATCTGGGCTACACCTTCTGCTGGAGATCATATAAGGACATTGGAATAAGGGAGACTAGCTCTCACTCCTTTGCCTGCTTGCTGTATGGGACTGAGTAACTGCTAGATCCTTGGACTTCCATTCACAACTACTACTGGACCATTGTTGGGAATTGAACTGCAGACTGTAAGTCATCAATAAATTCCTTTACTATATTGAGACTATCCATAAGTTCTGTGACTCTAGAGAACCCTGACTAATACACTCCCCAACTCCCACATCGCACCTGTGGATCAGGATATAGCTCTCAGCTACTGCTTTAGCACCAGCCTGTATGCTCCCAGGCTCCCTTACATGATGACAGAGAACTAAACCTCTGAAACTATAAGCAAGCCCCAAGTTAAATGCTTTATTTTATAATATTTCTTGGTCTTGTTATCTCTTCAGAGCAATAGAACAGTGATTAAAACACTTTGGAGTATAGCAGATAGTTTTGTAGGTAGATTAGTCTAGGTTGGCCACCGTGGTCTTTTAGGATTTTTATGTGTTGCTCCAGGATCCTTTGATTTTCACAGTTTCATCAGAGAAGTCAGCTGTTATTCTGATGGGTTCCCTTTATGTGTAACTTGTTGTTTGAAGGTTATTGCTTTGGTTGTCCATACTTGGTGTTTTAACTGTGATACATTGTAAAGATTTTCATTTCTCGCCTTGTCTGTTGGGTGTCCTATGTGATGTTATATTGAATGTGTGTTTGGATGTGTCTTTCCTTGGGTTGTGGAAGCATTCTTTTATAATCTTGTGGAAGGTCTCTTCCATGCCATTGGCTTTGGTTTTTCACTCTCTTCTATGCATGTAATTGGGAGGTTTTGTCTCTTCATGGTATTCTACATTTTCTGTACTTTCCTTTCCTAATTTTTACTTTTAAAATTTTCTTTGTTTACTTTATCTAGATTATAACTTTAACTTCTAGACCTGATATTTATCTTCTGCCCCGTTCATTCTCCTTGTAGGGCTTTCCTTTGCGTTTTCCAGTTGAATTGTTAGGCTTTGTAATTCCCTCTTCATTTCATCTTGAGCACTGTCTGATGTTTCCAGCTCTGTGTTAAATGTTGTTTTCAAGCCATGGGTCTGTCCATCATCCCCACCAGCTCTGTGTTTGTGTTTTCTTCAGTATCACTCGTTTGTTTACTCTCCTTAAGTGTCTGTCCCCTTTATTGAGCTGTTCCTTTGAGTTTTCTTTAAATGTCTTGATGAAGTTTAGGATTGTTCTTTTTTTTTTTTTTTTTAAGATTTATTTTATTATATTATATGTAAGTACACTGTAGCTGTCCTCAGATACTCCAGAAGAGGGAGCCAGATCTCGTTACGGATGGTTGTGAGCCACCATGTGGTTGCTGGGATTTGAACTTATCACCTTCGGAAGAGCAGTCGGGTGCTCTTACCCGCTGAGCCATCTCACCAGCCCAGGATTGTTCTTTTAAATCCTGTGTCCTGGAGTTCATCTAGGTAATTTTCACTGGCTGGCATTTCAACATGGCTGGTATGTTTTGGCGGGGAGACACTTGCATGATATTATGTATGGTTTGTATTTTTGTGATAGGAGTTGGACATGTTTAATTTTGTTGTTGTTGTTAGTTCTGTGTCTGACATAAACAAAGCAGGTTGAGGCAGAAGAAAGAACATGCTGCAGTGTGGGCCTAGAATGCACAAATGGCTTAGGCAGAATGAAGTTAGGTGGACACAGGGGCTTGGGCTGGTGTGCAGAATATGATTCTGATTCAAGTTTAGCGTATGGGGGTAGATCTGTCCTGATGGAAAGGTAGAATGTGGTGGGGAGACAGGCAGTTGTGAGGAAGCAGCGGTGGTCCTTGTGGGAGCCTAGAGATTCCTTATGAAGCAGGCAGAGATGGCCACAGTAGGCTGCAGCACTGGGTGTGGACATGAGCTGGAACTGTTGAATTGGAGAGGGTTTGTGGAGGGAAAAGACTCTGGAGAAGGATATGCAAGATCTGTTTTGGTGTAGAGGTTAAAATAATTGTTTTTCAACAAGGGATAGGGCCATATCCTTCTTGATGAACTAGAATACCACCAAATGAGAGCATCAGTTAGATGCTACCAAAGGAATGTTTTAATTTTAGAGTCTACATCCAGAGTTTTATATTGTTGAGATGCTGCATATGTTTATTGTGTTTGCTTATAGTATCCTTTGTGAAAGTAATCCTCCAGGTACTTCTAATCCTGAAGAGTATATTAAATGAATATATTAATATAGATTGAAATTGATTTTATAATGAATCTCTTTGCTAAATTTTATTACATATTTAAATGAGGAAAAAAAGCTAAGCCAGATCTCAAATAAATTCCTTACTTATGTGTGTTTGTTGTTTGGGGGTCAGGGGCCTGGGGATTACACAGCATTCTAGCACTGCTCTGCATGCAGGCCTCCATCTCAAATACTTACCAGCATGAGAGGACAACATCATTGAATTACAGTAGCAGAAAGAAAGAGAGGAAGAAAGGAAGGAAGGAAGGAAGGAAGGAAGGAAGGAAGGAAAGAGAAAGAAAAGAAAGCAAGGGAAAGTAAAAAAAAAAACTAGTGATATCTGTAAATTACAAAAATTAGAAATAGCAATAGTCTCTCTCTCTCACACACACACACACAGACACACACACAGCACAGATGGGTGTTCCTAAGGATAGACCGTGTTAAAAGAATGTCTATTTTCATTATTCAGTCATTAACTTACATTACTGAGCTACTGCTGTGGCCATAGAGATCTCATATTTATCTTTTCCTTTTGACTCTGGTTCTTAATGCACTCTGAAATCCGTACTTCTCCTTAATGCATTTCATGTTTCTTGCCAGTTCTCTTCTGTTACTGTATCTTGACCTCCTCCTTCCCTCCCATCTCTACTTTTGGATGTGACTAATTGCCATTAGAGGTCCTGAATGCATGTGATGAGCTCCAGCCTGGCACTGCTTTCACATCACAGCTAGAGTATTTGAGGTATTGGAGCCTTCTGTGGAGCTCCTGTTCACAGAGTCAAGAGTAAGACTCTGCTATCTGTTATTTCCTTTTTGTGTTTTCCATGTAACCCAAGTAGCCGCAGATATATATATATATATATATATATATATATATATATATATATATATATATATATATATATNTCTACTTGTGTTGAGCTTCTGAGTTTGGGAATTATAGGAGGATACTGCACATCTGGCTATCTTTGCTAGTTTAAAATTTGTCACAGGTAATTTTGATGTATATGTAGGGTAGAAAACTCAATAGGCTATGGACTCTTTTATAGTTATTTTAAATTGAGTATTTTATGGTAGTTCTTCTGATCATTATATTATCTTAATGTACAGATTATACATTTTTGTTAAATTTTCAAAGAGAAGAGATAATGGAAACTAATCAGGATGAATAAATGACACTTATACTACCCTCTGAGCTAATTAGTTAGATAATTCAGCCATTTTTATTACAATTTAATTATTCTGAAACTGAATTGCTTTGGTTGAACCCTGACCTAATCACTTAGTAGCTGTATGATTTTAAGTTCTTTCTGAGTTAGTTTCCTTAACTAGGAAACTATTTCTTAGAGTTACTGCAAGGATGAAGTAACCAGTATGTATAATGTATTTACAAAACCACCTGAGATAAAATTCTTTTAAAACTTTAAGTGTTAGAATTGTTTCTGGAAACATTTGTAAAATAAGGATACCTCCTTTTAAAATTCACACCAGCTGAGGATATGTCTCAGTCAGTCAAGTGCTTGCCTATCATACATTAAGCCTTAAGTTTAATTCTCAGCACAATATAAATTAGGTATGTGTCGCAGGCCTGTGTGTGATACCAGTTCCAGAGGTGAAAAAAAAAAAGGATCACAAGTTCAGAGTCATCCTTGGTTGCATAAGGAGTTCAAGGCCAGCCTGAGATAGAAACTGTCATATGTATGTAATACATACATACATATATCCTTTAAATTTCTAAGAAATCTATAAATAGATTTTTATTATAAACACATTGTATGTGAATTAGGGTTTCTATTATAAACACCATGACTAAAAGCACTTAGGGAGGAAAAGGATTAGGTTTTAGATCACAGTTCATTATTATGGGAAGTCAGAGCAGAAATTCGAGGCAGGGATAAAGGCAGGAGCTGAAACAGAGACCCCAAAGGAAACCTACTTCCTGGCTTGATCCCCATGATTTGTTCAGCCTGCTTTCTTACACAACCCAGGGCTCCTGCCCAGAGGTGGCACAATTCCCAGTGATCTGGACCCTACCATATCAATTATTACTAAGGAAAAGTCTCTAGATATTTGTCTACAGTCAATGTGATGCAGGCATTTTCTCCACTAAGGTTTCTCTTCTCAAACAACTTTAGCTCCTGTCAAGCTGACAAAATATTAACTAGGAAAATTGACTCCTTGTCAATTTGACACACCAACACACTACCATTAAACCATGACCTTTCCTTTCTTGTTTGTTCCCAGGATCTTAAAACATAGTATAAATTCAATCTCTTTAAAATGTCCTAAATCTCTCTAACTATCCAAAGCCACTTAGCGTGTGGCTTCTATAGACTAAAAAAGAATAACTTACAACTTCTTAATATAAGACCAAGGGAATAGTCACAATCTGAACAAAGAGAAACGAAGTTCTAACACTGTAAATTAAATCCTGTAGCTCAATGTCCTACATGTTGCATTTACTCACTATCTTCTGGGATCCAATAGACTTAAGAATCTTCACTTCTCAGACTCTGCCATCCTAAGCACACACAGCTTGTCCTCTCTGCTCAGGCCAGCTCCACACTATAGCTGCTCTGTTGCTGGATATTGTCCCAGAGTCTTGCCACCTCTAATATGCAGGAGTCTCCGGGGCTCTACCTTTACCTCACCTCTCTTCATGAGCTTCAACCATGCCCTCTGATGCTAAGCCTCAGCTGCTCTCCATGATGTAGTCAGTCTTGGAGTTTCCAGTGTAACCAACTGCATCTTCCCCAGTGCCATCTCACAGTGCCAACCCTCAACTGCTCTTTATGACCACATCTCCCAACTAAATAGTTCTCATGCTGCTGAAACCTGTAACATGGGAGATCCAAGTCTGGCTGATGGCAAGTGATGCAGCTCTGGACCACTGCTTCCATGTGATGTGGAATCATTTTAATGCCGATTTCTCAGCCCTAGGTAACCAGCATCACTCTGTTAAGCAAAGCTTCACTTCAGAGGCACTGGATTCTTGATAAACACAGCTGATTCTGTGCCTTCAGCTGACTAGAACTTCTGACTCTTGGATAAGTATACCTTAGTTTGAAAATTATATTCAACAGAGACCTACAGTTTCATAAAGATGTTAGTGGTGGTGTAGGTCTTTAATACTGTCTTAGTCAGGGTTTCTATTCCTGCACAAACATCATGACCAAGAAGCAAGTTGGGGAGGAAAGGGTTTATTCTGCTTACACTTCCATACAGCTGTTCATCACCAAGGAAGTCAGGACTGGAACTCAAGTAGATCAGAAAGCAGAAGCTGATGCAGAGGCCATGGAGGGATGTTCTTTACTGGCTTGCTTCCCCTGGCTTTCTCAGCCTGCTCTCTTATAGAACCCAAGACTGCCAGCCCAGAGATGGTCCCACCCACAAGGGGCCTTTGATCACTAATTGAGAAAATGCCTCACAGCTAGATCTCATGGAGGCATTTCCCCAACTGAAGCTCCTTTCTCTGTGATAACCCAGCTGTGTCAAGTTGACACAAAAACTAGCCAGTACAAATACTAACTGTAGTTGAACTGGCTTTTTTGTCCATGTGTTTCAGAAGTTGGAGTTTGGCATCACAGTGTTTTTGCAAAAGGAAATGTACAGGAAAAACAAAATTCTTATTTTTTAAATGTATGAAAACTGGAAATTGTACATCCTTAAAACTCAATAATAATAAACATTTTGATTTTCTCCTTCCAACCCTGTTCTATCCATGCTTCTGTCTGTCTCAGCCAATGGTGTTGCATTGTCTTTTTCCTTGGGAGAACATAAAAGCACATATGTCCACCAAAGATTAGGCATGAAAAGAACAAAGAAATTATTCCAGCCACGTCTGTATAGGTGAACGGAGTGGCAGTTTTTAGGAGTTGCTATAGCATTGAGTGTGTGAGTGTGTGTGTGTGTGGGGGGGGTAATTACAGGAGCATGAGTGACTCAGAGGCAGGCTCATCACCAGGAGTTCCTCTTCAGTGTGGAGACAGTGACCTGTGAGGTCTGCATCACTGGGCTTCCTTATATGGCATCCCTGCAGCATCCCTAGACTTCCTTCTCCCTCCAGGAGAGAACGTTTTCATCCAGAGGAAACAGCTGCATTAATGGACACCCGTTACCTTTCCATCTGTTTGTTTCTTCATTTTCTTCAGTTTGTAGCCGATCCTCGTTTCTCTTACAAACAAGTATTACACTAGGAAGTCTTATTGGTTGCACCATAGAAATCGATCCAGAATGTATCTGTTTCATTCCCATTGCGTCTGATTGGTTGCTTTGGTTTCTCACTCGTGTATTGGCAAGCCATCCTTCTTTGCTTTGATCACCACTGTAGGATGTGTTCACTTAGCATCCTTGATGGTGATGCTTTTACTTGTCATTTGGAAGTTCAGCAATTCACCTGGCCCCATCCCTGCATGACTTACCCCTTCACTTCATTTATGCTTTGGCTTAGATTTCCCCTGCCCCAAGATTGTCCATACCATGTTGTTTGATCCTGTGGCCGCTTAACTTCCCCATTTCATATGTAATCCCTATTAGTCTATGCTTTCCAAAGTCCTTACTATTGCCTGATTACACAACATACGTTTCCTGCTTATAATAATGAAGCTCTACTGAGAAAGGAATCACTGTCTATTTTGTTGACTGAGTAGTGACTAAGTATTCATGGCAGTAGTGACTAAGTACTCACTGGTGACAGCAGTGACAAAGTACTGATGGCAGTAGTGACTAATTACTCCTGGCAGCATTGACTAAGCACTGATGGCAGTAGTGACTAAGTACTCATGGCAGTAGTGACTAAGTACTTACTGGTGGCAGCAGTGACTAAGTACTGATGGCAGTAGTGACTAAGTACTCATGGCTCCAGTGAGTGAGTAGTAAAGCAGCTTTTACAGTGTTTTTCACCATAATCTAAACTTCAGCTTTTATGTGACTTTTGACATGACTTCAGTGATCTTTTTGAAAGTCTATAACCTACTAATCCAGATAGCTGTGGTATGATATATCCACCCCATTAATAGTAGGTTCTTTTCTTAATGTTAATTTCAATATAAGTAAACCATGACAGCATTGTATCTAGAATCTTTTCTGCATAAGAACACTTAATGAGTTTAAGCTGGACCTCAAAGACACATTATTAATTGTGCCACAGTAGATACTATCTAACAAATGCCATGTGAGGAACATTTATTTGTCTGTTTATTTTGAGGCAGAGTCTAGTATATACTTAGGCCAACCTACAAGTCACTATGTTGACCAGGCTGGCCTTAAACTCCTAGAGATCCACTTGCCTTTGCTTCCTTTGGGATAGGATTAAAGGCTGTACCACCATGCGCAGCTATTTTAAAGTTTATTATACTTATTTGTTTGTGTGTGCATTTATGTGGTCACAGGCACATGGCATGGCACGTATGTAGAAATCAGTGGGCACCTTTAAGGGAGCTTGTGTTCTTTCATCAGATGGGTCCCAGAGTGTGAGCCTGGGCTGTCACACTTAGATACAGTGTGTCTACCCACTGAGCCTCATCACTGGTCCAACTACTAAGATGAAAGTTGCAGCAAATTTAGCAAAATAAAAAATAAACTAAATAAAATAAAAATGCAAATATTAAAAGTTTATACTAAATATATGGAAACTCAAGAGTACCCAAATAGTTAATAATAGTGAACATGATAGAAAGTCATATAGAAGAAGCACATAGGAACACATCTAATAAGACTCAGAATAGCAGAAAGTATTTTTCTTTAGAAGAGCTGCAGATGGTGTAGAGTTTCACCGTACTGAATAGTTAAAGAAGCAGGGAGGAAGGGCTTACTAGATACATTTATGTATTGTTTATAACAATTTTTTAAAAAGTGAGTGGATTTTCATGTAAAACTGATAGTTCTTCAGATTTAAGAAATAACATACTGAACAAGATTTGAGTTGGGAATGGCTAGTGATAGAGCACTGTCCTAGTAATGAAGAGGCCTTGGGCTCAGTCCCTAGGAATGGGCAGGGGGAGCATAAAAGGTATTGACAGTTACAGCAAACAGGTGCTGTCTCAAGTCTATCAGTAAACTTAAGAAATACAGAAGAAGACACACTATTTGATCTGAATAAATAGGAAGGAGTTAGTAACTAGCATTGTAAGGACATTGGTTTTCTTTCTTAAAACAACAACAAAACCAGATGCAGCCTTTTCAGAGCAAACCACCAATGGCTGCTTGGCTGTTGTACTTGGTACCATGGTTTTGCAAATCTGTATACTAAAGCAGTGAGAATCAGATTAGACAAACAAGACACTTCTAAGGAAAGGAAGCAGAGTCAGGGCTCTCCATATCTATACAGAGATCACCAGTCTCATAAAACAATCCATCAAAAAATTTTTATAAATATGTAGAAATTTGATTGTAGATCATTGAAATAAATGATAAAATTCAGTGTTTCTTTGCATGCCTATATGGTGGTAATCAAATTTATGGCTTTGTGCATGCTAGTAAAGTACCCTGAAGTAAGTTGATAAGGCAAGTAAGTTTAATAATACTATAGTTCATTTTATACTTTTCTCATTGTTATGACAGAATATGAGATTGTAACAACTTATGAGAGAAAAGGTTTATTTTTGCTAATGATTTGAGAGTGTCAGTCCGTTAAATCAGGCAAGACATGGTGAAGGGAGCTTGTGGTGAGACCGACTCCTCACACAGTGGTTTAGCAGGAAACAGACTGCTCAGATAGAAACTACTGCTCTGTTAAATATTGAGAGTTTCTATCTCACCTTTGATCATTCAGTTTCCAAATAAAAGACATAAATTCTAGATTCAAGCCAAGTCAGTGGTCACTGGGTTGCCATAAAATATAATAAAATTAAATTTCCAATGTTCGTTGTTATATAGAGTCAATCCATTGTAGGTCTATCAATGTTTATTAAAAAAATTCAAAACTTTTTACAGATGATTCAGGAGAGTGTGACTTTAGAATAAGGACAGTTCCATAAATAGGAACTAGAAAGAAAGCTCAGCCCAACCATAATGAAGATGGATAAGTTCAATTATATTAGAATTCCAAACTTCTATCAGAAAGTAAAAAGTAAAAATACAAAGAGAGAGAGAGAGAGAGAGAGAGAGAGTATAATCTAAGTGAGGAGAGGTGATGAATTACTTGTATATAAAAAGATGATAAAGTAAACACAAATTGTGCATCAGAAATAAGTAAGTGAAAGAGCTTCTCAGGAAGGAAAGGAGAGTGGTCATAAATCCTGGGAACTGCTGAGCCTTGTCATCAAGAGACTTGAAAATTAGGAGCACAGTGTGGCATCATCTTCTGCCTGACACATGGAGAGCTCAAAGCTCAGTGGGGTCAAATGTTGATGACATTTTGAACAGAGTTCTTTTTCATTTTTATGAAATTTAAAAGCACATAACATGATTTTGTGATTAACAATATATAAACTTGTGGTAAAAAGATAAAAGCTAGGAAGCAAATTTACAGTTCAGAGAAGGGACTCATTAGAAGGGTTCCAATCCTAGGTGTGCATTCGTGCTGCACTTCTGAAGGTGCGTCCTGGGTGTTATAGAGACACTAGCCATTCTCATGTAGCATGAGTATCCTAAGCAATTCTTTTTTATTTTTTTTTCAATCTTTTTTTTTAGATATTTTCTTAATTTACATTTCAAATGCTACCCCGAAAGTTCCTCCCTCCCCCCCGCCCTGCTCCCCTGCCCAACCACTCCCACTTCTTGGCCCTGGTGTTCCCTTGTATTGGGGCATATAAAGATTGCAATACCAAGGGGCCTCTCCTCCCAATGATGGCTGACTAGGCCATCTTCTGCTACATGTGGAGCTAGAGACACCAGTTCTGGGGGTTCTGGTTAGTTCATATTGTTGTTCCTTTTCTAGGGTTGCAGACCCCTTCAGCTCCTGGGGTTCTATCTCTAGCTTCTCCATTGTGGCCCTGTGTTCCATCATATAGATGACTGTGAGTATCCACTTCTGTACAAGACAGCTATATCAGGGTCCCTTCAGTAAACACTTGCTGTCCTATGCAATAGTGTCTGAGTTTAGTGACTGATTATGGGATGGATCCCCCCTGGTGGGGTAGTCTCTGTATGGTCCATCCTTTCATCTTAGCTCTAAACTTTGTCTCTGTAACTCCTTTCATGGGTATTTTGTTTCCTATTCAAAGGAGGAATGAGGTCTTCCTTCTTGATTTTCTTGTGTTTTGCAAATTGTATCTTGGGTATTCTAAGTTTCTGGGCTAATATCCATTTATCAGTGAGCGCATATCCAATGACTTCTTTTGTGATTGGGTTACCTCACTAAGGATTATATCCTCCAGATACATCCATTTGCCCAAGAATTTCATAAATTCATTTTTTAATAGCAGAATAGTACTCCATTGTGTAAATGTACCACATTTTCTGTATCCAATCCTCTGTTGAGGGACATCTGGGTTCTTTCCAGCTTCTGGCTATTATAAATAAGGCTGCTATGAACATAGTGGAGCATGTGTCCTTATTACCAGTTGGAACATCTCCTAAGCAATTCTAAGTGGATGTCTTAGATGCACACAATCTAAACATCACTACTTTGGTTTAGGTATCGGTAAATTTTCACTGTCATCAGAAATTCCATCATGCCTTCAATTGATTAGGCTTGTGGAGGTACTTTGGAGAGTGCTTTCAGCATCTGAAATATATTATTACATCTCTATTTTGCAACTCTTCTGAAAGACTATAAAAGCTACCTGTAGCCCAGAGAGCTTAAGAAATTATTTTGAGATAGTCTTATGTTGGAGACTGGAAATTCTTGAAGGGAGCGAGGAAGTTAAGGTGTACTCCCACCCCAGACAGAAGCTCCATCAGTTATCTGTACAGTGAAATCAATACTATTTCATAGTAGAATGTGGTTTAACACTACAAGATGTTAAAGAGAAGCTTTATGATATTTTTATTAATTTGAAAGTACAATGTATTTTGATCAATTTTACTCTTCTCCCAACTCCTCCCAGATATACCCTAACCTCCCTATGAATCTAACTTCAAGTTCTCTTCTTTTAAAAATAAGGAAATAACATTGTGTTCAGTTTGTGTTTCCAAAACTTCTCTTGGGTATGGGGCCTGCTGTGGAGTGTGATAGATCTACCAGGTATCACACCAGTAGAATAAACAAAGAAGAAAACAACAGAAATGGGCTCTTTCTCTTCTAGCAGCTATCAAATACCAGAAGCTTCTCAGCCACTTGGTGGAATTTCACATCCACTTTCCCTCCTCCATCCTGTGATTTTTAGGTGGCTTGAGCATGTGCAGGTCTTGTGCATCCCATCACAACTACTGTGAGGTCATATGTGCAACTGCCCTGTTATGACTTTTGGCTCTTACAATGTTTCCAACCCTCTTTGGTTGAATATATATCTGAGTCTTGAATGTTAGGGGAATGCCATGTACATCAGATTTAGTCCTGAACACTTCATAGCCTCCTGTTCGTCACATGTTGTCCCAGGGGAGGTGTTGGTCTCTGTGTTAACTGCTATCTACTGCAAGGAAAACCTTTTCTCTTGATGACTGAGAGATGTACTCATATATGAGTATAACAATATGGTATTAGGAGTCATTTTAATAGTATGAACCCTTAGCAAAATAATTACAGTAGATCCTTCCTTAGGGCCTATAGCCTATCTAGTCATAAACCTTTTGGCTTCATTGACAACACCGGGTATGGGTTGCAGCTCATGAAATGGGCATCGGATCCACTGTGAAAATGGTTGGTTACTTTGGTGACACTGTTTGTGCCACTGTTGTCCCAGTGAGCATACCATGTAAGGCCAGTCACTCCTGTAGCTGTCAGGGTTTTCACACCCTGGTGAGACTGGTGGTTACTCTTCTACTCCATTACTGTGCATAGCCTCTTCCAGCTCTGTGAAAGCTTCTAGGTCTGTTCCAACTTGATTTCTCTGTATTTTATTACTCAGTTGTGCGATGCCTTCATCAAGGGAGTTTTACTTACTGTCAAGATCTGCAGGGCAAACAAAAGCAATGACTATAGCCTGTAATGTGTGAAGCTTTATGGGGTTCTGCTGGTTGGTCAACAATTCAAAAAAGAGGAAACCTATTCCTTGTCCTGGACTTAAAAGAGACTCTTATGGTCTCAGAAAATGTGTGTACAAAATATCAGCTGCTCCTCTGTCTATCTAGGCCTGAGGAAGAATAAACACTAAAGGATAGAGATAGGCCCTCTGTCACAGCTAAGATTAGACTTCCTCAAAGAGTTCAAGGACAGCCCAGAGTGTGAGTGATCAAGAAACTGGCCAGAGAGCTCAGGTTGAAGTGTTATTCTATTTTCTTTAGAGCTGGTTCAGATACTCAGGAGAAGGAGGAACGGGAGCAGTGAAGCAGCTCACTATTCCTGAGCATCTCAGGCTCCTGCAAGCTGCTCTAGGAGCCACCTCCTAGCTTGCAAAACTAGGTGAGCTACACCTACCTGGAAGGGAGGCATCTTTTTCTTTGTAGGATCACTGCAGGGGTTCAGTTGTCGATGCCTAACATCCTGCCTGACATTTCTATGGAGAAGTGCAGCTGATTTGGAGCCAGGGCACTGTACAAAGTCAAGTGTTCAGGAGGAATAATTTACTGTTACAATTCTAAATATAGTCACAAAACTGGAGACTTGCCGATCTCTACAATTTCTTTCTCTGCTTGATTCCTCGTGCTAATGATATTCTCCATAAAAGTGTTATGAATTAGAGGTTTATGTTATTATCTATATTTGAGAGACCAACCAAAAAACTATTTTCTTGGAGCTGGAGATGGCTCGATGTGTGAAATGCCTACCATACAAGCAGGAGCGCCTGAACTTGGCTCCCCAGAATCCATGTGACAACCAAGGGTAGGACTCTGTCTGTATTCCCAGGGTGAGGGGGATGTGGCAAGCAAATCCCAGGGTGTGGCGTACTGGCCAAGGAGTCTACCTAACTGAAAAGCTCTGGGTTTGGTGAAAGACCCTCTCTCAAACCCCTCAGTTTGATTTCTGTTCTTCCCATGTATATTCTATGTACACTCGACTCACCCCTTAGGAACATGAAACAACATGCAGGGCTGTACACATTACACAGAGAGAGATAGGGAGCAGGCATAATAAATAATAAAGAAAGAAAAGAAAAATTTGATGTTTCTCCAGTTTCCTCCTTTTTCCCCCCTAAGAACTTTCTTATCATGCTTACATATATTCTTATACAATAAAGTCTTGTAGCTACTGAAAGAAGTAGATTTCAACTGGAAAGAACCAGACCAGTGACAAAAGAAACTGTATGTGGTAAGCACACAGTCTATTTTGCATTTGCTGATGAATGGATGGTGGTAAGTAACTGTTGCTCTCCAGTTCGCATCTCAATGGCCTAATAAAGTCCTGTCCCTTACCTACTACTTGGGAAGAATGTTAGTGATAAGGAATAATTAATGATTTGTTAACAAGATTAAATCTTTGATTATAATGTACAATAGATATACAAATTTTATATTTAACTTTTATTTGCCTTTTAATTGCCATGGCCTGGCCTGCTATGAGGTATTTTATCAGGCCAGAGAAATGGTGCCTCTAATCTCTTTTCTCCAGTCCCAGTGGACATTACGATGTATTTTCTCCCAAATAGAAAAGGCAGTACAGTTCCATTATATGTTGTAAAATGTTGCAGTGCCATCCATTTTAGCTGTGGTTGTCAGTTCACTGGGACAGCGTTCTGGGAGTAAGAACGAATAAAAATGGCAAGTAGAGGATTTACTCGTGTTTTTGTGCTAAAGAGGGAATAATATTGGCAGGTAGAGAATTCTTTGGACTCTTAAGCACTGAAAAAGAGTTTCTGGCAAAGAGAAAGTAATGCATTAAACCCAAACCCATTTAAAATTCTGCTTTGTCTGGCTGACCATCATATTATAAGAACAGTCTGCTCCCAGTGTCTCCTGTGCCAGTTCTGTGACCTTCCCTTTGCCTCATGTAGCATTGGTTTGATTGGAGCAGGCCCCTGTACTTCTGGGAAGAGCAGAGTTCTGGGCAGTAGCACAAGTCTTCAAATATTGATGTGGTCGCTCCCCAAGTACGGCGGCATTACATAGTATTTATGCAGAAAATCATTTTAACTCTTCTCCTTGCCAGAAGTCATATTGCTGAACTTACAAATTGTCCATCAATATAATTTTTATAACCATAGAGTTTGCTTTGTGGATATTTATATAGCATACACACACACACACGCACACATGTATATAATGTGTAGGCTCAAAAGATGTAATAATTTTAATGCTAAATAAAATGGAAAAGTAACTATTTTGTACCTTCCTTCTGTCATCTAAATGCACACACCATACATTGAAGAGCCATGCAGTTATTTGCCTAACATAGGCAAGGGCTAAGAAAAGCAGTGTGTTTTAACTTATACTGTATGTAACTTATACTGTATGTAACTTATACTGTATGTAACTTATTCTGTATGTAACTGCCAGCTTGAAAGTCAACGATGGTGAAATGGTGAGAGTTTACATGACCCAACCTAACAATGAAACGTCCACACAGGTCCCATATAAATGTGAGCTCAGATTAACATCTATCCTGCAGATGAACATATATGCACACACAGACACTCTCAGGGCCATGCAAGCTCACAGGTTAGTTACGGGTTAGTTATGACTCGGTCCCTGCTTCAGCAGCCTGAGGTGGACCACTGTATTAACAGAGCACATTTTTCTCAGCAGATCATTCACTGTGAATCAACTGTCTTACAGGCAGGATTCTGTGAATCCTTATAGATTAATT
This sequence comes from Mus minutoides, assembly GCA_902729485.2. Lineage (NCBI taxonomy): Eukaryota > Metazoa > Chordata > Mammalia > Rodentia > Muridae > Mus > Mus minutoides. The sequence goes on from LR749812.1 coordinate 1,033,240, forward strand.
CCTCAGATTTTCTCATGTGGCTGTCCCCTCTGCATGTTATATAGCAGTTTTAATCTGAATTCTGCTGCTTTCCTGACTTATAAACATCAAGATCATTGTCTTACCTATTTATTAATGCCTTATGGTGATGATTGAATGTTTTCAATGTAAATTGAAAAGGCAAATTTATAACAGGAAGTATCTCATCCACCACTAAGGTTTGTGTAACTTTTTTTTTCAATTTTTTTATTAGATAATTTCTTCATGTACATTTCAAATGCTATCCCAAAAGTCCCCTATGCCCTACCCCCGCCCCGGTCCCCTACCCACCCACTCCTACTTCTTGGCCCTGGCGTTCCCCTGTACTGGGGCATATAAAGTTTTCAAAATCAAGGGGCCTCTCTTCCCAATGATGGCCGAGTAGGCCATCTTCTGCTACATATGCAGCTAGAGGGTTTGTGTAACTTTTATTAATCTATTTTATACCCTGTTAAAATATTTTTACTTTGTCTACCTGGAAACTAGGGTAAGGTACCTGGTTCTTTCCTGACAGAGGAAATAGCTGAGGAGTTTCGCCCTCACTGAAGGGACTTGTTGACTACATGATCTTGTACCTGAACACACTGCCTTGCTGAAAAAACTCCATGTCCGGTTATCTTTTTTTTAAGCTTCTTTACTCAAAAGTGCTAGAATCTCTGTGTGTATATGAATTACACAACAATACAACTTGTAAAAATTTAATTGTTTCATGGAATGATGAGAGGATTGGAAAAATTAAAGAAGTTGAAATAAATATTAAATGTATAATACAAAGTATAAAATATATATAACTATTTTTTCCAATTTTCTATTAGATATTTTCTTCATTTACATTTCAAATGCTATCCAGAAAGTCCCCTATACCCTCTCCCACCCACTCACCCCCACCCCCACCCACTCCAACTTCTTGGCCCTGGCGTTCCTCTGTACTGGGGCATATAAAGTTTGCAAAACCAAGGGGCCTCTCTTCCCAATGATGGCAGACTAGGCCATCTTCTGCTACATATGCAGCTTGAGACACGAGCTCTGGGGGTACTGGTTAGTTCATATTGTTGTTCCACCTATAGGCTTGGAGACTCCTTCAGCTCCTTGGGTACTTTCTCTAGCTCTTCCATTGGGAACCCTGTGTTTCATCCAATAGTTGACTGTGAGCATGCACTTCTGTGTTTGCCAGGCACTAGAATAGCCTCACACAAGACAGCTATATCAGGGCCCTTTCAGCCAAATCTTGATGGCGTATACAATAGTGTCTGTGTTTGGTGACTGATTATGGGATGGGTCCCCGGCTGCAACAATCATTGGTTGGCCCATCCTTTTGTCTCAGCTCCACAATTGATCTCTGTAACTCGTTCCATGTGTGTTTTGTTCCTAATTCTAAGGGGCGAAGTGTCCACACTTTGGTCTTCATTCTTCTTGAGTTTCATGTGTTTTGCAAATTGTATCTTGGGTATTCTAAGTTTCTGGGCTAATATCCACTTATCAGTGAGTACATGTTATGTGACTTCTTTTGTGATTGGGTTGCCTCACTAAGGATGATACCCTCCAGATACATCCATTTGCCTAGGAATTTTATAAATTCATTGTTTTTAATAGCAGAGTAGTACTCCATTGTGTAAATGTACCACATTTTCTGTATCCATGCCTCTGTTGAGGGACATCTGGGTTCTTTCCAGCTTCTGGCTATTATAAATAATGCTGCTATGAACATAGTGGAGCATGTGTCCTTATTACCAGTTGGAACATCTTCTGTATATATGCCCAGGAGAGGTATTGAAGGATCCTCCTGTAGTACTATGTCCAATTTTCTGAGGAACCGCCAGACTGATTTCCATACTGGTTGTACAAGCTTGCAATCCCACCAACAATGGAAGAGTGTTCCTCTTTCTCCACATCTTCACCAGCATCTGCTATCACCTGAATTTTTGATCTTAGCCATTCTGACTGGTGTGAGGTGGAATCTCAGGGTTGTTTTGATTTGCATTTCCCTGATGATTAAGGATGTTGAACATTTTTTCAGGTGCTTCTCAGCCATTCGGTATTCCTCAGTTGAGAATTCTTTGTTTAGCTCTGTGCCCCATTTTTTAATGAGGTTATTTGATTTTCTGGAGTCCACCTTCTTGAGCTCTTTATATATATTGGATATTAGTCCCCTATCTGATATAGGATCGGTAAAAATCCTTTTCCAATCTGTTGGTGGCCTTTTTGTCTTATTGACAGTATCTTTTGCCTTACAGAAGCTTTGCAATTTTATAAGGTCCCATTTGTCAATTCTTGATCTTACAGCACAAGCCATTGCTGTTCTATTCAGGAATTTTTCCCCTGTGCCCATATTTTCGAGGTTTTCCCCCACTTTCCCTCTATAAGATTCAGTGTCTCTGGTTTTATGTGGAGTTCCTTGAACCACTTAGACTTGACCTTAGTACAAGAAGATAAGAATGGATCAATTCTCATTCTTCTACACGATAACCGCCAATTGTGCCAGCACCATTTGTTGAAATTGCTGTCTTTTTTCCACTGGATGGTTTTAGCTCCCTTGTCAAAGATCAGGTGGCCATAGCTGTGTGGGTTCATTTCTGGGTCTTCAGTCCTATTCCATTGATCTACCTGTCTGTCGCTGTACCAGTACCATGCAATTTTTATCACAATTGCTCTGTAGTACAGCTTGTGGTCAGGCATGGCTATTCCACCAGAGGTTCTTTTATTGTTGATAAGAGTTTTTGCTATTGTAGGTTTTTTGTTATTCCAGATGAATTTGCAAATTGCCCTTTCTAATTCGTTGAAGAATTGAGTTGGAATTTTGATGGGGATTGCATTGAATCTGTAGATTGCTTTAGGCAAGATAGCCATTTTTACTATACTGATCCTGCCAATCCATGAGCATGGGAGACCCTTCCATCTTCTGAGATCTTCTTGGATTTCTTTCTTCAGAGACTTGTAGTTCTTATCATACAGATCTTTCACTTCCTTAGTTAGAGTCACACCAAGATATTTTATATTATTTGTGACTATTGTGAAGGGTGTTGTTTCCCTAATTTCTTTCTCAGCCCATTTATCCTTTGTGTAGAGAAAGGCCATTGATTTGTTTGAGTTAATTTTATATCTAGCTACTTCACTGAAGCTGTTTATCAGGTTTAGAAGTTCTCTGGTGGAATTTTTGGGGTCACTTAAATATACTATCATATAATCTGCAAATAGTGATATTTTGACTTCTTCCTTTCCAATTTGTATCCCCTTGACCTCCTTTTGTTGTCTAATTGCTCTGGCTAGGAATTCAAGAACTATATTGAATAGGTAGGGAGAAAGTGGGCAGCCTTATCTAGTCCCTGATTTTAGTGGGATTGCTTCCAGCTTCTCTCCATTTACTTTGATGTTGGCTACTGGTTTGCTATAGATTGCTTTTATTGTGTTTAGGTATGGGCCTTGAATTCCTGATCTTTCCAAGACTTTTATCATGAAGGGGTGTTGGAGTTTGTCAAATGCTTTCTCAGCATCTAACAAGATAATCATGTGGTTTTTGTCTTTGAGTTTATTTATATAGTGTATTACGTTGATGGATTTCCGTATATTAAACCATCCCTGCATTCCTGGGATGAAGCCTACTTTGTCATGATGGATGATCATTTTGATATGTTCTTGGATTCTGTTAGTGAGGATTTTATTGAGTGTTTTTGCATCGATATTCATAAGGGAAATTGGTCTGAAGTTCTCTATCTTTGTTGTGTCTTTATGTGGTTTAGGTATCAGAGTAATTGTGGCTTCATAGAATGAATTGGATGGAGTACCTTCAGTTTCTATTTCATTAAATAGTTTGAGAAGAACTCGAATTAGGTCTTCTTTGAAGGTCTGATAGAAATCTGCATTAAACCAGTCTGGTCCTGGGCTTTTTTTGGTTGGGAGACTATTGATGACTGCTTCTATTACTTTAGGGGATATATAGGAGTGTTTAGGTCATTAATCTGATCCTGATTTAACTTTGGTACTTGGTATCTGTCTAGAAATTTGTCCATTTCATCCAGGTTTTCCAGTTTTGTTGAATATAGCCTTTTGTAGAAAGATCTGATGGTGTTTTGGATTTCCTCAGGATCTGTTGTTATGTCTCCCTTTTCATTTCTCGTTTTTTTAAATTAGGATGCTGTCCTTGTGCCCTCTAGTGAGTATATATAACTATTGAAATAGTATAACGAGGAAGCACACTGATGCTGCTGTAAGTCTGTCTACTGTACTGCGTGGTCAGTATGTGGAAGTCAGATTTGGTGAAGCAAAGACTTAATGCCAAAGGAAGCGTAGGTGTTATAGTACATCTTACCTGAAAGTGTGGCAGGATTTCTGTGTTATTTTAGTTTCTTTTTTGGTAATAAGAAAACTTGAGGGCTGGTGAGATGGCTCAGCGGGTAAGAGCACCCGACTGCTCTTCCGAAGGTGATAAGTTCAAATCCCAGCAACCACATGGTGGCTCACAACCATCCTTAACGAGATCTGGCTCCCTCTTCTGGAGTGTCTGAGGACAGCTGCAGTATACTTACATATAATAAAATAAAAATAAATCTTTAAAAAAAAAAACTTGAGAAAGCATTGTTTTGTGTTTCTTCTAGGATTTTGGGGGGTTGGGAGGAGGTACGTAGAGAGCAAGTGGTATTGATGCTTGGTAACTGGCAGGTCAGATACAATCTTTTATTTTATTGATAGTCATTGTGAAGAAATAGGTCTCTGTGTTAGAAACAATCATACCAGTGCTAATATGAAAGGAATCTGATACGGAGTTCTCCGTGTACAGTGCCTCACAGTTTTGAAGCAGTTTTTAAACACTTTATAAGGTGGTTGTGATCCATGGAGTGTGGATGCTGGGAACTGAACTCCTGAGATCTGGTCCTCTGCCAGGATCAAAAAAATGCTGAGCTCTCTCTCCTGTCCGAGAAATTCTTTACAATAGTGTTCTACCCAATAAATGAAGATGGGATGTTAAAGTGCAGTTATGTTATTCCCTAGTGAATCAACAGACCGGGACTACAGTTCCTAACCCCACCCTAAGACAGTCAGATAGTGCCTACACTTCTGCTGGAAGTATATCATTCTGCAAGTAGCACTTTGTAGGATACAAAGATCAGAGCATCTGAAATAATGTCAGAGGCATGTAATCATCAGAGCCAGACCTAAGGAAACTCCATGGTATACAGGAATTGACAGTAGGTAGAGGATAAACTATAGATTTAAAAATGTAAGAGGGAGAGAAAGAGAGAAATTTGTATTATAATTAGAAAAGTACATGAAAATAAGTAGTTATGGAAAGAAAGAAGAAAAGGAGAGGCTGTAAAAGTGGGGAAGGTAGGGAGGAAGGGGGCAGGAAAAAATGGATACAATTTTAACTCTGACAGTCTATTTGATAAATCTAAAGAAATGATTATTATTCCAGATGTGATAATAGTTTTGTGGTGGTGGTGGTGTGTGTGTTTGTGTGTGTATGTATCTCAATATTTAAGTCAGACATGATGAAATATTTATAACTGGCATTTGTTGCAAAGTAAATCAAGATGCTAGAGAGAAATATGCCAACAGTAGATAATTTTTAAGCCACATGAATTAATTGCTCACAGTTTTGGAAACTAGAGCATGCACCATCAAAATTGCAAAAAGGCTTGGTTATTATGAGGACTTTTAACTCATAGATGGCACTTTCTCATCTGTCATGTGGTAGGAAGGATGAGGAAGGTTTTTGAATCCCATTTAATAAGGGCACTGGCGTCTTAATCACCACCCAAAGGTTCCAACTCTTAACACTTCCACTTTGGAGATTAGATTTAAGCATTTTCAGATCATAGCATCTATGCAGGGGACAGTGTGCTATGTGCAGCATCTGTGCTGGTAGATAATGTGTTATTTGTGTACTGTCTACACAAGTGGGTAGTATGCTGTCTGTAGCATCTACACAGAGGACCGTGGGCCATGGGCAGAGTTTTGGGTCCTTTCAGTAACCATGAAATCTCCTTGTTGCTTCTGGGGTGTGTTCTTGTTCTTTTTTCCTGCCTCTGTAATACAGGTTTATAAGTGTGCACTTGACTGGTACAGTCAGACTCTTTCCATAACTGAAGCAGAGCTCACACTGAGCCCCTGTACTGTCTCAGAGCAGAATTGATCTCCCTTTCACATTTGATTCCCCCTCTACAGATTTTGAAAGGAAGAAAAATGGCATTGCTAGCTCTGTTAAACTAGGCCAGAGTTAATAAGGGGCAAGCTAGAAACCCAGTTGTGATTTCTGCTGCCTTTCTCTGCCTTGTTTGGATGTGTTAATGTAGTAGAGTTTGGGTGAACAGTCTTCAGCATCCTGGAGGTGTGGATGCTTGGGCTTCCACTCTCCATATGTGTGGGGGTGACTGTGTGAGAGACTGTTACAATAGCATGTCACTGTGGCGTTGTCAGAGAAGACAGCATGCAGTGCTTCCTTTAACATAAAACCGCTTTGCAGACAGTGTACAAATGCAGGTATAAGCTAGATAATATTTTTTGTGTAAACAAACAATGTACCTAATTTGGACAGAACCTGTAATTCCAACTCAGGAAACTTCATTCATTCTGGCAGTACCAATAATATGTTGTTTATGCTTTCTGGGAATGACTTTTTTTTTAATCACCTTAAAAAAAAAAAAGAAACTAGTATTGTATTCCTCACAAAACTATTTTCAGAATAAATGAAACAGCACATGTCAACACAGAGCACCGTGCCTGCTGCCTGCCAGCCAGGGGACAAACACAGATGGCTTTGTGCATTTTTCATTCCTTTCTTCCATTTTGCTGTGTCTTCCTTATTGTTTGCTGAGATGTTTTGTAATATTTTTGAAGGATTAGTGTCCAGGAAGTTTTCCACTTAAAAAAAAAAAAAGCTCACTCTAAAAGCTAAGTATAATTTATAATTAAATATGTCTAGGCCTGAAGAAAATAAAAATAGTTTAGATAATTTAAAGAAGGTAATGGAAGGAGAGCCTGCCCTCTGTTCGCAGGGCATGTGCTACCGTACTGAATACCACTATCAACTCAAGAAGCAGCTCTCATCCAAATAACTGCATCTCATTAGACGTGTACACCAGTGCCCACCTTCAGCACAGCACAGTTCTCTGTAATTACTTATAGTGTTTTAGCCAGTAGAGAGACAAACGTGGGGCTTTCCTTTTAGCTGAAAGCAGATGGAGGAGCAAGGTGTGGAGTGAGAGAAAATGCCTGAATTGTCTGAAGGACATTGTGATTTTTTTTATGAAACTAAAATCATATTTTTATGATTCTAGTCTGATACCCTCCCACTTGTGATACCTTCTCCTGACATTTTAAACCATGAGTTGGTGCTGTGTCTTATTCTCAGGGATGTGAGAACAGCAGAATATTCACTCACTATTGTCCTGTTGTACATCCGAGATACAAGAAAAAGTTAGATTACGGTATCAGATTAAATCCATATGTTAACAATATTCTGGTGATCTTAGTTTTTATTACTGATCCTAGAGGAATTAGACCTTTTTTTTTTATAACAAGGGAATGCTATACTCTGTTTCAGGTTTTACTTAAATGTCAATGGCAGTAAAATAACAAAAAAATAAATTTTTTAGTTTGATTAACGTTATTACTTCTATCATGTCCATTAAAAATGAAGACTGGATGTAGTGTTCCTTTTATGTTGAAGAATTAATCTAATCTAGCTGTTTTGCAGATTTAGTGAAAAAGAGCTATATTTGAAAGAAAGTTGTTTTTAACATTAAAATTATACATTAGCCAATACAGTGAAGCATCTAATTGTTTCCTGTCCCTTCCAAAATTACTCAGCCTGAAAAGATAGCATATATTGATTTACTGTATAGTAAATGTTCAGTTGGCTCTTTTCTTCTAAAACACACACACACACACACACCCTCACACACCACTTATATACACTTCAGGGAAGTACATATCAAACCCTTGCATTCATTAGACATCACCAAATAAGGATGCAGTCCCTTTATCCTCTGTAAAAGGAAATGGTGTTAAACACTCAAAACAAACAGCAATGGTAGTGTAAGCTTCACATCGAAGGGCTCTGTTTGCTTTTATGATCAAAATTAAAACAGATTTCCAAAGGCAAAATGCCTATAACCTAACAATGTATTATCAGCCTATTTCTATGCACATACAAAAGTATCTACTCCCAGGCACCTGTGTATACTGTGAGAAGCAATGTCAAAATGTAGATGCTTCATAATGTTTTAAAAAATAGACATAAATATTATGCAGAGTTCAATTCTTCTTTCCCCATGCTTTTGCTTTCCTTTAGGAAAGGGCCACTGAAGCAGAAAACGGGGTTTTATTCACATTCTGAGCTCTGAGTTCCAGCTGTTTAAGTCTTTGTCATCCTACCTGTGATTTTTCTGTAAGCATCTGATTTTCCAGCACAGACAGACTGAGCTACTCGATTTAATTGTCTTGAAGCTAACTCAGTCAAGTTAGTGATAGGTTCCAGCTGAACTGTATTAGGGGGCCAGCTGAAAGTCAGTCTCTGTAAGCAGCAGACTCCAGAAGTAAGGGTCACTGTGGGGCATTTTTTTCTTCCTGTTAAACGAGTGTAAATTGTCATCTAGGAGTTTAGCCTGTAATGCTGGTTGCTTCAGGTATTTTTGAGATAGACCTGGCTTTTCCTTTGTTACAGCTTATGTTACTAGATATATTGCCAAGTGCCCTTCTGTTAAAAAAAATAGAGAAACTTGAATATTTTAAAATATATTGGACCTTCTCTGTTTGAACATTAATATCTATGCCTAGTTTAGATTTGCCTGGAGCGCCTGTAAACACTGACACCCTTTGCATCCTAGAGCTGTGAAGTAGGCTGAGCTGAGGAGGAAGGCTGATGTTTACCGGAGCGTTCCCATTAACACAGCCACCACTTCTAGGTTAGATAATGGACTCAAAGGTTAAGAGCAGAGGATTTCAACAGCTCCAATCAGCAGGGCCTTTCCAGGGCTAATTACCTCTTTACTGCGCTGACTCTAATGTGACATGTTTATTGCTTTAACTAACAACTCATTAGCTTAGTTGATGTTTTTGTCAATATTAATTCGTTCATTTAAGCCAAGTCAAAGCTTAAACAAAGATGTCCAGACTGAGAAACGGGCAGCCAAGTGACTTTTGTTTGCCCATCTTCCCCAACCCCCTATTCTCCTTCAGTAAAATGAATGTGTTAAATGCGTGTATTGAGAGGAAGTCAGTATTGTCCCTTTCCTAGCATCTAGAAGCATTCTGGATGCTCTCCTATGCTGGCTCCAGGCTGCACATGCAGCTGTCTTGGTCTTTAGCAGACGCTGAGGGGACAGCCTTGGTGATCTTCCACTGCGTATCTGTGAAAGCTTAGCCTGCAGCAGCTCTTTGTTCCAGCACATGCTTTGCTGTTATTAGAAAAGAGAGCAAGTAATTTTTCATGAGATTTTATTCTTCACTAGATCATCATAAGCTTGCTTTAATATTTGTCTTATATCTTCCTTAGTTTAATTTAATATTTATAGTGTAACTTCCTTAATTATCTTGAATGAATTATTTAAAAGAAGATGCAGTTTTGAGGTCATAATGGAACATTTCACTTTTTTTTCTTCACTCTTTTTTGTGCATTTTCCACCTCACTTTTGGTTAACACTAATCTTTATGGGAGATGTTCATTGTGTGTTTTCATGTAGTCATTTTTTTTTAGATCTTTAAATTTTATTTTATATGTATGACTGCTTTGTCTGCATATATGTGTGGGCTCCTTGTGTGTGCCCCTTGCTTGTGGAAGTCAGAAGGGGCTTGGAACCTCGTCTCTGCCTGGAACTGGAGTTACAGATAGCCATGAGCCACCAAGTATATGCCTGAAATGGAACCTCGGTTCTCTATGAGATGAACAAGCACTCTTAACCACTGAGCATCTTCCCAGCCCCTAGTTTCATGTACTTTTAAATAATAGTTGGATTCCTCATCCATTACAGTTGTGCAAATGGACAAGGTGGTCCTCGGACTGAGTAGTATCTTCAGAACCCTGGATTTACTTGCAAGTCCCCTCCACCAGAAGTTTAATAGCACTTGGGTGACAGGAAAGGGTTAAAGTGCAGTTATGTGGCAGTCAGGTGTGGTCAAGGTGGGAAGGACAGGGGAACTGCATCTTGGAAAGGTGATGCTCTGTACTAAAGACTAGAGCCTCGCCGTGACTGATGCTGAAAGATCCCAGAGGTGGCTGATACAGAACATATAGGGCCAGAGTACTTGAATCTCACCCACCATTCTCCATCAGTAGGAGGCTATATGGACACCAAGTTATTATCAGTAATCATAGGAACCATTATCACAGAAATATTTTCCTTCCAGTGACTGTATACATACATTCCATACTAAAAACCATACCCACCTCTAGGTTTCTCACCTACCATTCTTTCCTGATGCCACCTCAGGATTTCCTACCTTTCACTCTACTGAAACCTTATTGATATCACCAGTAACTTACACAGGGGCAATCCCATTATCATGGCTTAGCCTTTGTGGTAGTCTATCTGTCCTGTGTGACAGTTCTAGCTCTGCTGGAACCTGAGACTTCCTTCTCTTGGTTTCTGAGACACCAACTTCTCTTTCCTCTTTGGCCATTCACACTGTTTTGGTATTTAAAGGTTCTTTTATATAATGATTTTCAGATTTTTAATTCTACTCTTAGGTTTTACACCTAAGCCCATATATCCAGGGACTCAACTGACAACCACTCTGTAATTAGCAGGGCCAGCACTTGGCTATTAAGATGTCCACATGAGATCTGCCTTCCAAATATGTTACCATTCCTTACAGCAGCATGCTATTTTATTATAAAGTTTATGGTAGTCTCATGTAAACAGATACTTCACCCAGAGGCTGTGGTCCAGCAGGAAATGCTACAGGCTTCCACCAAGGAATCCTCTCTAATGAGGGTACTTTGGGAGGTTTTTCAGCTGCGGCGGGCTGGGAAGATGGCACTATTGGAAGTTCCAGAATGTCCTTGAGTGAATTGGTGCAGTTGGTGCTGACAGGCAGGCGTGTGAGAACTTAGCAATGGGGCCAGAAACTTGATGGTTGAACACCTGTTGCCAATGAAGATCAGTGAATTGAGATGCCATGTCTTAGGAAGAGGGCAGTGCTGTCTATCCCAGGGCTGCCTCTGAAGTTTTAGTTTTAGTTTTGGTTTTGGTTTTGGTTTTAGTCCAATTGGCATTAGCTTTGCCTTCCAGGGTTCAAAGCTTAGGGCTGATTCATTAACATAATCTCAGCACTGGTATATTGAGATGGAAGGCAGAGGCAGGAATATTCCTTGGAACCATGCACCTTGTGACAAGCTGCCCTGGTGTATGCAGCCACAAACAACAAGAGGCCCTGTCTCAGACAATGTGGACGGTGAGGACCAACACCCAAGGGTGACCTTCGGCCTCCACATGAATGCCATGGCACATACATAAACACTGCATACATATAGAGAGGGTGAGGGGGAAAGAAACACAGAAAGAGATACTCCAAACTGAATGGGATTGCTGTCCCCTACTTATAGTCAGCAGGCAGATAGTGAGTGAGATTCTGCTCTTGCTTGTTTGGCTAAATGTAACTGCCATTCAAACAAGCTGTTTGTGCCAGTCTGTGTCTCTCTGTCTCTGTCTCTGTTTCTCTCTCTCTCTCTCTCTCTCTCTCTCTCTCTCACACACACACACACACACACACACACACACACACACACACATATATATGAAAATAGCCAATCCCTAAATGAATCGTGCTTGGTCTGCCATGAAAACAGCTTTTAGACCCCAGAATCCATGCAGTTCTCTCTCTCTCTCTGTCTCTCTCTCTCTCTCTCTCTCTCTCTCTCTCTGTCTCTCTGTCTCTCTGTCTCTCTGTCTCTCGCTGGTCTGCTACCTCTTGCTGCACCTTTGGAAGCTTACCTGGTCTTCCCAGGCCCGCCCTTTTCCCCAGCCGTGTATGATGTGCTCTGTGTGCAGTCCCGGCTGCTTTCCACTGTGAAATGAGGCAAGGCCAGGCTCCTCACCAGAGCCTTCCAGAGTTCCTCATGGTCCTGCACAGCCCATTGTGTGAAGACTACTGGGCCATGGCCTGCTGTCCTCCGTCTTGTCCACGGTCAGTCCTGCAGCTATGCTGGTTTTCAGTGTCTCCCTTCCTCACTCCTCCTCCACAGCAGTGAGATGGTTCTCTAGTTCTGCCCCAGCTCTGAATCATCTTCTACCCTCCTGTCTCTGGTACTCATAGGCTCCTGTGCTTATGTTTCTGCCCAGCACTTAGCAGAACTTGATGTGTTTCTTGGTTCATCTGGCTCTTACAGAAGCATCCTACAAGCCTAGAATTTGGGGACCTGGGCTGAAAACAGGATCTGGTTCATTGCTGGTCCTCAGTTAAGATTGTGCATGAAAAGATAATTTAGCTACTAAGTGCATGAAGGAGCCCTTAATTGTGGCTCTGCTACCCCTCCTGCCCTCACTGATGAGCCTCTCGGTACCCTCCACCTGCTGGGAAGAGAGGAAAGGACTATCTGGACTGCTCAACCTTCAGTGGATTATAGATCTGAACAGATCTCAGATCTTGTAAGCATTTGCTTTTATTGTCTTAGTTCTTCATTGCTTATCCACGGCTATCCAACAAGAGGCACTTTCTACTTCTCTTAGACAGAAGGCCATGTGCACTGAGCAGTAAATACCCTTCTGTTTGTAGGATGGCCAGACTATCTTATATTTTAGTCTGCTGTCCAAAAGCAAAATGAGACTGAATTTCTCTAGGTGATACAGCTTTGTTAATTTGACATTCAGTGAGACAAGGAAAAATATTATGCTTTCTATCATGGCGAGTTTGAATTTGAACTTTATATTCTTTTCTTTGTAAGAAAGGAAACATTTAATTATTTTAATTTAGGACTATTTTGGTTAAACTAATGCAAGACTAATAAGTTTTAAAATAGACTTGCTAGTTCTCTAACGTAACAGAGTTCTTTTATGGTTTTTCTCATGTTTTTTAATCAAAAGAAATGACGGCTTATTTATTTATTTGTTTGTTTTACTTTACATTTCTTTTTAATAAAACAAACTTGTGCCACAGCTCCAATACATGGCCCACACATCAGTTTTTCCGCAGGGAAACAGTCTGCTCCCTGATGCCCTCTTTGGTCACAGTGCAGATCCTGAGGGCCCCTCCAGTATGCGCATCCCTCTCAGCTGCAGAAATGAAGACATCTTCCACCAGCCTCCTGGCTCTGTCCAGGATCATGGCGGGCAGGCATGCTCTACACTCTGCGTACTTCTGAAGCCAACCTGGGTGTGAGACAGAGGCTGTAGCATGGCACTTGCTGAGCCTCTCTGGTAAGAGCCCACTGGGTCAAAGGTATACACAGCTCCCTTTCCTTCATCAAGTCTCCCAGTGATGTTGTAAACATAGTAAGGGAAGAAGCACCGTGGTACAGGATGATAGACAGCATTGTGACAATTGCCCCTGTTGCCATGGCCTTGTTGTTGGAATGCTTCTACATCTTTAATCTTGCTTGCTTCAGTAGTTTTTGCCAAAGTGAGACAATCTCCATGAAAACCACTGTAGCCAAGTACTGTTCTGTCTGTTCATTTGTAACATTTGGGGCTATCTCGGGTATGAATTGAAAATCTGTCACTCAACCAAATGTTTGAAGCAATGATGGAAAAATCTTCTCCAGCAGCTGCCAATCCAGTACCTCCATTGAAGGTGTAAGGCCAGAAAGGCAGCTACACAGGGCCAGAGGAGCCGTGAGGCCCCATTCCCAGCTCTCAGTCCCTGTCCTGATAAGCAGCAGTGGAAAGAGCTCACAGAATTCCTCCTGCCTCTGCCTCTGCCTGCCAAGTCTTGTAGTTAAAGGTGTGTGCCACCAGCATCCAGTTATAAAAGTGTATTTTAATTATTCTATACTTACAAATAACACATATTCGCATCATCTTAATCAAATACCTGTGTGAAGCAGAGCAGTAGAATCCTCTGGCACTCTGCCATCCCTGTTCTTTGATAGACATAGCAACTGGGAAAAGGCTTCATTCACTAGGTTACACTTTGAAATAAGTGGCCAATCATTATTTATTCATTTTGCACTCTTTGTAATGGCATAAATCATAATAAATTCATTTGGCTTAAAGTGTATATAATATGCTTTCCCCCAGGAATTTCACTGTAATTGAGCTATTAATTAAAGTATTTTAAGAATATGGCCCTTTGTCCCCTGTCTGCTACTCAGACCCAGGAAGAGTCAGTGACTGTTTCTTCATCCAGGATTCTAAGGACACCGAACGAGGGTGTTGTGACTAGGACTGCTGCCTGGTGTAGGAGTGAGCGGAGCCTGTTCATTTATGTTTCCTCCCTGTGGCTACGCTGTTAGCTTTGCATTGTCTCCGAGGGCATGGAGTACAATTCTCAGAAGGGCTGTGGTCTTTTAAGTCAGTAAGAAAATGTCATTTAATGTTCTCTTGTTAAAGTATGGTTTGATACTCACTTCTGTTTTAATTTCTAGCTAATATTTTCCCACCTGCATTGGTTGTCATAAAACCCAAGCTTCTGCCTTGAAACCCAGAGTAGCTGTGAACTTGATGCCTCCTCCTGTCTCTAGAGTCTCCTCTACTGTCCTCCCTTTGGTCTGCAGCCCTGCTGTCACCTTCTGACACAGTGCTGGCTGCCAGATGACTTAGGACAGTGAGGTCCAGACACAGCTTCGGTAACTACAGGAGTCCTCGGAGGTCTTCCGGTTCAAATAAAGAAGGATGATAAATCTCAGGCAAAAATTACAATGAAAAGAAATGCTGGGCCAAATGCCACCAGTTTCATACTCTTATAGGGATTTTCTCTTGTCTAGTGACATTCTACATGAACATACTGGGTAGAGCAGTACTGTGCAGTTTCAGTTTGTGTCTTGGTAAGATGTGCTCCATTGGCTATGGAAAGTCAGTCTATGGAGAAATGAGTATATAGAGAAGCTGAGGTGCTGTGCTATCATGGAGAGCGGGCAGGTGGCTGTGTCCTCTGTGGCCCAGACAAGCATGCTTTTCTTCATGCCTGTTGTGTTTGCGGTACAGAAGTTCTCACTATCAGGCTCAGCCAGTGGGGAAAGTGGAAATAGTGTAGATGTTATTGAAAAGAAATGATAAAAATAACATGATGCCCATAGGCATGTATATCTATAGTTCTTTTCATGTAAAGAAACGTTTTTATGTAGTATTATGTATGTATAACATTCTTTAATAAATAGAGTCTGTGCTTTGTAATAAATACATGTTCCAGAATACAAATTCATTACATAGTTTTGTAATGTCTGTATAGTACACATGTATTTGTGTGCCTGTGTTCTAAGATTTGTATATTTATTTTTGAAAAGCCATTGAAACTAGTCAGATCCTACAAAAATACTAAGGACTGGATGGGATTTTTTGGTTTTTCCTTTTTTTGCCAGTTTCTGATTGAGTAGTATTCCTCGTGCTAGAGCAGCGAGTGAGCCGTAGTACAGTGCGGACTCTTCTAACCTCAGCGCCAGCTCGCTGTCTTTGTCTCAGCCTTTCTCCCGTCCCAGTGTTTAGCTGTTAGAGCAAAGTGGAAATACTTTCTTGCACTGTTGCTCTTTTACAGCACTCTTAAAAACCATTAAGATTAAAGTTGATATCCTTCAAAATAATGAGGTAAAGGAGCACTAAAATATTAGTTATTGATATCACTGTTGGCTGCAGGTTAACACAATCCTCCCGACAGCCAGAGGCTCAAAGTTAATTGTGATTTATCCAGTGCTGGACTTCTGTCTGTTCAGCTTTTATTCTGTTCTTGTGGCTTCTGCATCTGTCTGCACTTGTCACTGTATGTGTACCTTCGGGGACATGGTGGTAGAGACAACAAGCTGCATGGGAAATTCTCTCTGTAGAGCTGCCACCATCTCTACCACTCACCTAGCTTACATGTGGGGAAAAACTAAGCCGCCATTGTTTGACCCTGACCATGGCTCCACACTGACCATGGCTCCACACTGACCATGGCTCCACACTGACCATGGCTCCACACTGGAAAGTGTAATGCAGAGTTTCAGTCTGCTGAGTTGAGGGAGAGCACCTTGGTGTGTCCAGAGACAGCAGCCAGGAGTAGGGCTTAGTGCTTGTGAATCAGAGACAGAACATTTCCTTTTAGTTCCTTACAACCTCTAATCTCTCAAAGTAGCTAGGTTTTGCAATATTTTAAACACTATAGACCAGTAGAATTTCTAAAATTACAATATTTGAGGAAATTATGTAATGCTTCAAATTTTTCTTTTGTCTGATACAAGCATTAGAAAATACTATTTTGTTTTTATTAGATATTTTCTTAATTTACATTTCAAATGCTATCCCGAAAGTTCCCTATCTCCCCCCCCCCCCCCCCCCCCTGCTCCCCTATCCACCCATTCCCACTTCTTGGTCCTGGCATTCACCTGTATTGGGACATATAAAGTTTGCAATACCAAGGGGCCTCTCTTCCCAATGATGGCCAACTAGGCCATCTTCTGCTACATATGCAGCTAGAGACATGAGTTCTGGTTAGTTCATATTGTTGTTCCTCTTATAGGGTTGCAGACCCCTTCAGCTCCTGGGGTACTTTCTCTAGCTTCTCCATTGGGGGCCCTGTGTTCTATCCTGTAGATGACTGTGAGCATCCACTTCTGTATTTGCCAGGCACTAGCATAGCCTCATATGAGACAGTTATATCAGGGTCCCTTCAGCAAACTCTTGCTGGCATTTGCAATAGTGTCTGGGTTTGCTGACTGATTATGGAGATGGATCCCCTGGGTGGGGTAGTCTCTGGATCGTCCAATCTTTCATCTTAGCTCCAAATTTTGTCTCTGTAACTCCTTTCATAGTTTATTTTGATCCCTATTCTAAGGAGGAGTGAAGTATCCACACACTGGTATTCCTTCTTCTTGATTTTCTTGTGTTTTGGAAATTGTATCTTAGATATTCTAAGATTCTGTGCTAATATCCACTTATCAGTGAGTGCATATCTAGTGACTTCTTTTGTGATTGGGTTACCTCACTAAGGATGATATCCTCCAGATGCAACCATTTGCCCAAAAATTTCATAAATTCATTGTTTTTAATAGCTGAGTAGTATTCCATTGTGTAAATGTATCACATTTTCTGTATCCATTCCTCTGTTGAGGGACATCTGGGTTCTTTCCAGCTTCTGGCTATTATAAATAAGGCTGCTATGAACATAGTAGAACATGTGTCCTTTTTACCAGTTGGAACATCTTCTGGGTATATGCCCAGGAGAGGTATTGCAGGATCTTTCGGTAGTACTATGTCCAATTTTGTGAGAAAACGCCAGACTAACTTCCAGAGTGGTTGTACAAGCTTGCAATCCCACCAGCAATGGAGGAGTGTTCCTCTTTCTCCACATCCTCACCAGCATCTGCTGTCACCTGAATTTTTGATCTTAGCCATTCTGACTGGAGTGAAGTGGAATCTCAGGATTTTGATTTGCATTTCCCTGATGATTAAGGATGTTGAACATTGTTTTTCAGGTGCTTTTCAGCCAGTTGTTATTCCTCAGTTGAGAATTCTTTGTTTAGCTCTGTACCCCATTTTTTAATGGGGATATTTGATTTTTCTGGAGTCCAGCTTCTTGAGCTCTTTGTATATATTGGATATTAGTCCCCTATCAGATTTAGGATTGGTAAAAATTCTTTCCCAATCTGTTGGTGGCCTTTTTGTCTTATTGACAGTGTCTGTTGCGTTACAGAAGCTTTGCAATTTTATAAGATCCCATTTGTCAATTCTTGATCTTACAGCACAAGCCATTGCTGTTCTGTTTAGGAATTTTTCTCCTGTGCCCATATCTTTGAGGCTTTTCCCCACTTTCTCTTCTATAAATTTCAGTGTCTCTGGTTTTATGTGGAGGTCTTTGACCCACTTAGACTTGAGTAGAAAATACTATTGCAGGCATAATTTTATTTAAAATTCCATTAAAAGTGTAAGGAGGTAGTAAGGCTGTTATTACCATAAATAAGCATTCTCTCCAGTTCACTCAGTTTTCTTCTGGACACGTGTACTATTGGCTGTAATTTTTCTCATTTTACCTTAGAGCAGTGGGGACTGGGCCACAGGCTAGGACAGGCTTGTAGGCGATTCTTGGAAACCAGGACAGGCTGACTCTATGGCACACACACAGCACAGAGCAGTTCTTGGTATTTTTCCAAAGCTACAGTTGTGAAGGAAGTACTGTGCTAAGCCTGTGGCAGAGAAGAAAATGTGTTTTACAGTTTCACATGACCATGGGAATGTTGAGGATTTATAAGGTTAAAAATTTAGGGGCTGGTGAGATGGCTCAGTGGGTAAGAGCACCCGACTGTTCTTCTGAAGGTGATAAGTTCAAATCCCAGCATCCACATGGTGGCTCACAACCATCCGTAATGAGATCTGGCGCTCTCTTCTGGAGTGTCTGAAGACAGCTACAGTGTACTTACATATAATAAATAAATAAATCTAAAAAAAAAAAAAAAAAATTTAATGAATAAACAAAATTACCATTAAAGAGAGACCAAATGTCTGGGCTAGAGACCTGAAGATCGGAGATGTGGCTCAGCCACTAAGACAGTGTACTCCTCTTGTAGAGGGCCGGGTCGACACAGGAGGACTTGAATCCCAGCTCTACATGGGAGACTTACACCTTCCTTTAACTCCAGCTCCAGGGATCCAATGCCCTATTCTGACTTCTAGGAGGCCACAACTACACACATACTTAAAAAAAAAAATCTAAAAAGCAAATAGAAAAAGTTCCAGAGGATAGTATGTTTATTAAATCCTTGGCTCTAATTACTGTCTTACGTGTATGTGGCTAGTATATGGTTCAGTGGCAGAACATGTGTTTAGCATATGTGAAGCCTGTCTTCAGTCTCTAGCACCATAGGTGAGTGCAGAAAAGAAGGGAAGAGTAAAAGGAGGGTGGGAGAAAGAAAGAAGAATTTCATTCTGCTGTATGAAGGTAAGAGTGACAGAGAGATCCCCATACCACTCTCCTCTATAACTAAAGCCACACAGATCTCTATATAATTCCCAGATCTTGTGGTATTTTGTTTGTGTGGAATGTTTTCTTCTGCTTACCTCCACCTCTGATCAGCTAATTCCTACCTAGAATTCCTGCAGTTCCTTACAAGTGCATTGATGCCATTATTCCTGCTTAACAGTAGTCTTCAGCATCTTTATTGACCAATATGTCTTGAAATCAAAAGGATTAATTCAGTAAACTTTCGAGTTTCTTATTAATAGACTTAGAATTTATGTGCGAAGATGACCATTTCTCTACTTCACCTTTGATGACATCCACTTGGCTTCCCAGATCTGTGCAGTTTGCACTAGTAGAATGATTGGAATCCTGAACTCCTAAAGGTCACTGAATGAACTGGTGCAAAGGCAGAGGTGCGCCAGAGACTCTGTGTTTGCTGCTCACACCACGAATGGGAAGATCATGCACTATGATGGCCTCCTTCCTGCCATTTTATTCAAGGTCACATGGTCACCTCTTCCAGGCTGCCCTGCTCACTGCCCCATAAGAATGATGGAAAATAGCAAGAACTCAGCCTCTTAATTTTTTTGTTTGTTTTTTTGTTTTGTCCTATGGGTTGTGAGGAAGCTATCCTTAGCATTCCCAGATAGAGGCTCTTAGAGAGCAGCTAGGTTCCACCTGCACCATCTGTCATTTAGTGACAGCCTGCAGTGAGGAGAGATGACCACTGAGATGCCCTAACATAGTGTTTAGGAAACTTGTTCCCCTTGGCCTTAGGGAGCCCTGGAGCTGAGAATGGAAGCCACTCCTGCTGATGCTGTACCTAGTCGGTAGAGAGCAGCAGGCTGGGTCCCCTCTAGCTTCCTGAAAACAAACCAGAAGGTGACAGGTTGCTTGCCATTTTGACCAACACTTTGAGGGGGAGCTGCCCAGGACATGCACATGCAGTAGAGGCAGAGCTCAGTTCCATCATAGCTGCATAGTGTGCTCAGCGCTGGGCAAGTCTGAAGATAGTTACTAGAACCACAGTTCCTGGCCAGGCAGCTGACCAGGCTAACACCAGAAAGGGAGAGGCACAGGAATGTTCAAATACAGATGAGCCCTGTGATCAAAAACACGAAAGTCACCAGAGTGCAGAGAGGATAGTGGGTTACTTTTTAAAAAAAGAAATGTAAATTAATTCTTTGTTCCAAAAGTAAAACATCAAGGTTCATTGACTGGATATGGATAAATTTATAAGTCTCATATGAAGTATTTTTTGGAGTACTTTTTTTCCCCAGAGACTTCTGAGTATGTTTTTTAGTTTTATACATGTACTGGCTGGTTTTGTGTATCAACTTGATACAAGCTGGAGTTATCACAGAGAAAGGAGTTTCAGTTGAAGAAATGCTTCCATGAGATCCAACTGTAAGGCATTTTCTCAATTAGTGATCAAGAGGGGAGGGCCCCTTGTGGGTGGTGCCATCTTTGTGCTGGTAGTCTTGGGTTCTATAAGAAAGCAAGCTGAGCAAGCCAGGGGAAGCAAGCCAGTAAGAAATATCCCTCCATGGCCTCTGCATCAGCTCCTGCTTCCTGACCTGCTTGAGATCCAGTCCTGACTTCCTTGGTGATGAAATGCAACATGGAAGTGTAAGCTGAATAAACCCTTTCCTCCCCAACTTGCTTCTTGGTCATGATGTTTTGTGCAGGAATAGAAACCCTGACTAAGACAGTGCATAAATAATTAACCCACAGTCATGGCTGCTTTGTCATTGTGACACAGGATTGGTCACTGTGTCTGTGTATGCGGTGTTCAAAGGGAAAGGCTATGGGATCCAGCAGATTAATTTTTTTTTTAAAGTTTTTTCTTTAGCAAAAGTATTGGTTTCCTTGTGGCATTTGCAGCTCTTTTCATGTTTTTTGTTGCTCATCCGGCTCCATTCCTTTCCTTGTCCTGCTGACTCCCTCTGCGGGTCTCCTCCGCCTCCCAGTACGCCCCTCCTGTTAGCAGTTTGTTTATTGTGTGTAGGGGTGGGGTGGGGGTGGGGGGGCCATGCCACCGCACAGTGCAGTGCCAGAAGTCAGCTTGCATAAGTCACTTTTTCTCCTTAGCCCTAGGATCTCCTTGGCTGCCTGGATCCACAGCAGGAGCCTCTGTCCCCTCTGCCTTCATGTCTTATGTCCTCCGTTAGCCCACCCCAGCCCCCAAAGACAAAGACATCCTTCTCCTGCTTTTGTGGTTCCTTTTTTAGTTTCATGACCTACACCCACACCCCTAGAAGCAGGTATAAAAATCAAATGGAAGGTGTGCATATGAGAGAAAATATGGTGTTTGTTTTCCTTAATTTGAGTTACTTCTCTTAACATGTATTCTATCTTCTAGTTTCATTTTTCTTTATAAGTGAATAAAATTACATTGCATGTATGCACCACATTTTATTTATTAATTTGATCCAACAGATTCTTAAAAGGTTCGGTGACTAAGAAGTTCAGAACCACTTAGTGTACAAAATTCATCTATAGACTCAGACTTATAGAACATTACTTTTTCACCTCCGTTTCAAGCCATTCTATTCAATAATTGACTATTTAAGATTAAATAAATATTTTTGTGTGTATCAGATATATTAAAGTTTACGTAGCATGTTCTTTTTAGAAAATGGATGGATTGGGCCAGTGAGATGGCTCAACATGTAAAGGTACTTGCTACCAAGCCTGGTCACTTGAATTTGATTCCCACTACTTACATAGTAAATGGAGCGATTCGTCCCTCAGAAGTTGTCTCTGACATAATACACACACACAATAAATAAGTTGATAGATAGATAGATAGATAGATAGATAGATAGATAGATAGATAGAATAAGGAGGGGGGACTGTGAGAGAAGAGAGATGAGGATGGAGGGAGGGAGGGAGGCAAACTTTAAACAGCAGAGACTGATTGAGCATGGTCTTCAGGGGTCCTGCCCACCATGTTTTGAGCACTTACCAGGATAGTTGTCTGGGTAACGCATTCTGTAGCAGAAGCACAGCCCACACTTGGATCTTTCACCTGAGAATGTCATCTTTGTCACTACTGCATAGACAAGGACACTGAGGCCCAGTGAATAACGGAAGTCCCAGTCTCTAAGTTAGGAAACCACGGCTAACCCTCTGTGTGCCTCTCGCTCAGCACGTTGTATGCTCTGTGATTTAGGAGCTGCTTTGTAACTTCCCCTCTGGAGAACAAACGAAAGACTCTCTTCAAAATTACTTTCCTTAGCCTCAGGTGGTATGTGTGCCTTTAATTCCATCACCTTGGATGCCGAAACATGCAGATCTCTGCGCCTTTGAGGCCAGCCTGGTCTACATCATGAGTTCCAAGACAGACAGACAGACAAGGCCAGGATAGAGAAAAATCTGTCTGAAAAAGAAAAATGAATCAACAACAATACAATAAAAACATAGATAAGTTAAATTGCTATAATTTCTAATTGTTTTCTTTTTGAATGTCAAAGCGCTCTTTCAACACGCCTTTGCAGTTCGTGACCACTGAACACACCGAGCAAACTGTCACAAGGCTCAGCCTTAGGCATATAGGTCAGCACAGGCAAAGCTGGGTTACTTGATCAGATTTAGAAATTATATCATGCTATTTTTATATTTGTAAAATAAACTTGTGTAAAGAATGTTATTACAAATGGCCCCAGAATGTGGAAAGAAATGTCTCCAACCTCAAATCTTACATTCTGCCTTCTCTAGCCTTCTTACGGACCTTACCTCTAAAGACAAGTCTCACTGATGTATTTCAATATGACCTGTGATAGATACAATTGAAAAGTTAAAGTTATTAAAATCCTACATTATGTTATTTGAATCAGCTTTTTAAATTTGTGATACTGAGTTGAAAGTAGCATTGAAGGGGAGCTAGGCTATTCATGTTTAATGTAGAAGTAAGTATTTGTATATAAATATTATGTAATTAAGCAGTGAAGAATATACTATAAAACATTGTAACCTAACTTTTCTCTTGACAGTATGGAGCTAAATAAAATATAAGTTCAAAATCTTTTATGATTTTATTGTTCAAACCCTTTTGGGGAAAATGTTGAAGTATACTTATATATTCAAAGTATACTTAATATTCTGATTTTTCTTTTTTTAGGCAAGGCACTGACATATCTTCTGCTACAGCCACCAAGTCCCAAACTTCCTCCTCATAGCACCATCCGGAGAACTGCCATTGACCTGATTGGACGAGGGTTCACTGTATGGGAGCCCTACATGGACGTGTCCGCTGTCCTGATGGGGCTGCTGGAGCTCTGTGCAGATGCCGAGAAACAACTTGCCAAGTACGTGTGGGCTCCAGTGGGCTAGCGTGTTGTTGTTGGAAGTGATGGGGTCTTGGTTATCCTTCAGAAACTCGGTGTGTTTAATCAGCAGTAAATCTATTGGGTACAGTGGCCATGCTTGTAGCCACAAGTCAGGATGCTAAGGCAGGAGGATTGTTGTAAGTTCAAAGCCAAACAGGGCTAGACAATGATACCGTGTCTCAAAAGAAAAAACAATACAAAACTCAATAGAAAATTAAGATGTAGCCTTGAGACAGTGAATGGTCTGTGATATAATTTTCAAACTGCGTTTATTATACCTTGAGACATTACTGATAAATAATTGTATAAACAACTGTTTAAAGGAAAATGATATACATACTTGGTACTAGATCAAAAATGTTTTAGTAATAGAAGATAAAGCTAGATAATTTGGAGAATTTCTGTAAATGTTTAAATTAACTTTATTGGAGTTTCTTTTGCATATAGATAGTGACAGGTTAAATGAAGATTGTAGTTGGGACGGTAGGATGGCTCAGCAGGCAAAGGTGGCTGTCATCAATCCTGACTGATGATCTAAGTTCAATCCCTGGGCCCCACATGGTGGAAGAAAAGAACTAACTCCTGCAAGTTGTCCTCCGACCTACACTGATGCACTGGGGCGTGTGTGTGTGTGTGTGTGTGTGTGTGTGTGTGTGTGTGTGTGCGCGCGCGCGCGCACGTTCATGTGCACATGTGTGCATGCGCACACACCACACATGTATGCGCACACAGACAGTAAATGGAATCTATTACATTTTAAATACAGTACAATCATCATAATAAAGAGGAAAAATTAACCTGGAGGAGTTGCTAACCTGAAGTAAGTGGACACATCTTTGTGAATTGGCTAGGAGCTGTAGTACTAAAGATGGACATTGGTACAGTGTAAAACCCAGTCTTTTGATTCCAGAAAACCTTGCCTCTCTTGGGTGTGTTATCCAAGTGGCCTACAATTGGTGTTTATTACCACAAATAAACTGACAGTGTACAACCATCACAGCCACCTAGTTCCCAATAGTGCTAACCTCTTGTCTGTTAAGCAGTTTCTCCCCATGCCACTGTCTGTACGCTTTAGGAAACACTGCATCCTCTCTTGTTTCACAGAAATGGAGCCTTGCATCCTGTGGTCTTTTATGGTTGACTTCTGTCACTTAATCCCTCATACAGAGTCCATCCATGTTGTAGCGTGCTTCACTGTGTTATTTTGTATTTTAGCTGAATTCCATCACACTTTTGGTAATGATGTCTTGTTTATCTGTTCATATGTGTTTATGTGAGAACTCATTTTCATTTCTAAAGTGGGATTACTAGGATATCGGATAGTCCTGTGTTTGAGAGTTCCAAGAGCTGCTACACAGTTCTTCATGGTGACTGAGTTCTCATTCCTGCCAGCGCTGTGCATACAAGATTTCCACTTCTGTCTGCTTTTTAAAGTATCTCATCCTAGTGAATATAAAGTGATAAAAAGTCCTATCTGTTTCATCCTGCCTCTTTGTGAAAATGAGTGGCATGCCAGTATTGTCATGGCTGACTTTGTAGAAAACTAAAGTGAGCTGCTCTTGGCTTCATGGCTGCTTTCCCTTAGACCATGGTCCTTTCAGTTACAGCATGGAAGGTCCTGCTGTGGTTTTGTCTACAGATTGGCTGTCCATTGCCCAGAGCCCTAGGTTACCTGGAAGGAGGGGTATTTAGTGCAAGCCTCGCCAGCAGCTTTCTTCTCTACCCTCTGGGCACACCTCCATGTGTTCTCATCTCAGCCCCAAGACTCCCTCGATACATGATTGAAAAATAAAGTATTGTTTCAGAAGGTTCATGCTAAATGAGTTTATGTTCACAAAGAACTTAGAGGAGCATGGAGGACATCCTAAGTGTTTTAATTTGTTTCTTGGTTAGTATGATAAAACATTATCCATAACCTTAGCTTCCTGCTGACTTGCTGTTGTGTGCCTAAAGGAGAGCACAGCACAGGCTCCTGCTGCTGAAGGTCTCTTGGTTGGCTTGAGAAGCATGCAATATTTTAATTATCTAAAAATATGGTTTGTTTTTAAATCTCATCAAACACAATTTCACAAGTTTTTATATTCTTTTGTTACCTGGAACTTTAAATTTTAGTTTTAGCATTTACAATTTTGTTTTTTTTAAATAAGTTTATATTAAACTTGTATCAGCAAAGTAAGCATTATATATATATATATATATATATATATATATATATATATATATATATATATATGCTTTATAGACTGTATGTCAAGAGACATAAATTCTATAGTTTTCAGTAGGTAATTTAAATCTTGCTATTAAATCCTTTCTGTCACAAAGATTAGTAAGTCTTTCTCTACCCAGCTCTGAATAAATGAATGTATCAGCATGTAGCCTTGAGGAGTCCAGTGGACTTTTCATCATGATATATTGCATAATAAGCCAGAAAATGTTTGCTTATTAATCTCTAACAAGATTTAGATTGAAAATGGCCTGTTACATGCGTGGCCTACTTGGTGCAGGCTGGAGTACGAAGATGGGGTTGCAGAAGCCGAGCAGCGGGGAAAACAGCAGCTAAAGGGTGGCTCTCACTGTCCCCACCCTTCATGCCCGGCTGTGGCGGGTGGACTGTGGGCACAGTAACCGGGCTTCAGAGCCCCACTGCCCTGCTTCTGTTCACGGTGCCAAGCTTACCATGTGAAAATGCTTTCACACTGGACAAGTGCTTACAATTCTAGTTGATATTTCTGGAAAGAGCAAATAGCAAATATTTCCTTATTTATTCTTGTAAGATTATGAGGGCAGGCTTAGGGAGAGCAGACAGCATCTCTGTCTCTCTCTGTCTCTCTCTCTCTGTCTCTCTCTCTGTCTCTCTCTCTCTCTCTCTGTCTCTCTGTCTCTCTCTTTCTCTCTCTCTCTGGTACTGACACTCCCTGTCAGAATTGACTTCTGAATTTTTCTATTGCCTCAAGGTCAATAGAGTGTTTTCCCAGAATTCTCGACACCTTACTCTAGAATTCTGATTCACGCTCTGTCTGGCGTGGCAGCAGCCCTTGTTTCCGGTGTTTTGGGATATCTTGCTGAGAGGTGTGTATTATCTAACACTGGCTCTTTCACATATCAGTTATTTCTAGTTTCCAGCAGAATCAATGAAGGTCCTGTCTCCTGATGTCCAGGACTCTGAGGAGGTGGGAGTGGAAAAGGGTGAGCAGGCCTGTTGAGATGAGTTTGCAGAAGCAGAAGGTGTGCCTGGATTTTCACATCAAAATATTGTGTGGAGAAGAGCAATGGCGCCCAACAGAGCAGCCACAGGCCATGTCTTTAAGCAGAGCTGAGTGAGTCCACCTCACTCTGACCTATCAGCAGGATGCAAACTGGGATTCACCCATCAAACCCACAGCTGCTTCCTGCCAGCTGTCCTTGGGAAGCAGAATGAAGGTTAGACACAAGATGGGTTTAAGCTTTTCCTTTAGAAACAGGTTGTTACAGGAAGCTCCTTGCTGTACCACCTACTGTGTACATGTACACCAAGGTACGATGGATCTGTAGGTTCAAAGAACAGCCTTCAGTACACTGAGATCCACCTCTTAGAGCTCTTAGTGTAATTAATAAATAATTTAAGAGTGAATGCCAGTGGAAGCTCAAGGACAGTTTTATTGGAATGTCAAGCTGTAAATCTCTGCTGCTTCCAGGATAACTGGGGGTGGTGGTGCAGTGGGTGTCATGCTGTTTAAGGTGTCATGACTGACAGACAAGCAGCCACATGGTTGGGAGGGAGCTTTAGGGAAATAGTAAGCAAGCCTAAAACATCTAGGAGTCCTGATGTGTTAAGGAATGCTTGCAATAGAAGGAAGAGAAGGGAAGTGCAGTGTTTGAGTAACTTAGGCAAGCAGGCAGATCTACCAAGCTGCATGGCTGCAGTGAGCTACTGTTCTAGGGTGGGGATTCTGGGAAGGAAAATTACGGTGTTCCCTTAAAGGACATAGTGCACCTATCTCTTAATGTGAACCATTGCTTAATGTGAACTGTCTTTCTAGGGGTGTTCTCTTAGCTAAGTGTTTGACCTGGCCAAATAGTCTGTTGTTTTACAAGAATGAGACTTTCCTTAGTGGACACTTATTGCTTACTCTAACACTTGTACCCCTAAAGTCATTTAGGAACTAAATTAGAGATCAGAGCCTCCAAGCTTCTACCATCTGTGGCTATGATGAGGCAGTCATGGGGCTCGAAGACACTTTTGGGTTTTATTCAAAACAAACAAACAAACAAACAGTTACGTTTCTTGGAAGTCTTTATCCTAAACTGCCTACCTAATTTCTTCTTCCTGTTGGGCCTTGGTTTGCTTACTCTACCAACGTGCATTGCTACCCAGGCTGGACTGTGTGTGCAGAAGCCCTAGGCACTAAACATGATTGCCCCCATTTTGCAAGTGTACACACCAAGATATAGTGTATGAATCTGTAAGAGACACTATCTCTTGTTTTCTAGATGGTAAAAAATTACTAGGTTTAATTTCAGATCTAACTTCAAAAGCTAAAGCTAAAGATGATTCAAAATCTTAATACCTGCAAAATTAACGACATAAAGATGACAAAAATGGTAAGGGTAGAATTTTAACTGTACTTTTGGATTTTTATATTTAATGAAATTTTAGTAAAATGTTACCATCTAAAATTTCTCTGTCAAATTAGGGAATAATGTATGGATATATATTCTAGGAGAAAACATTAATATTTCTGCAAATATCTTGCATATCTTAGTTATCAGTAACAAGGCTTTGAAAACTGTTGCCATCAGAACAAAGAAAGCCACAATGTTTTAAGCACATGCTTAATTACGTATCACCCAGGACTTCCACCCACACTGTCGTAGGAATACTAACTAGTGAGTTAATATTTGTTTACAACTTAAGAAAGAATATGCAGCTCCTTCGTGTTAAGTTGAAACTTCATTTTTGAAAATATTTTTCCTTTTCTTCTCTGCTTCCTCTTCCTCTTCCTCCAGCTCCTCCTCCTCTTCCTTCTCCTCCTCCTCATCATCATCGCCATCACTGTGTGTGTGTGTAAGGATCTTATACCTTATGGAAATTTAAATTTTTATTTAAATATCACTCAATCTATCTTTCGTCCTTTCTTTCTTTCTTTCTTTCTTTCTTTCTTTCTTTCTTTCTTTCTTTCTTTCTTTCTTTCTTTCGCCAACCTTAAACAGGATCTATTCTAATCTTCTCTGTGCAGTATTTTAGTATATATGCTGCCAAAGAGAGCACTGATTAGTGTGTTGGTAGACAGTGATGGTACCAGTAAACTTTTAATAAAACCATACTTTATATATGACAGTCTCCATCAGCTGCATCTGATATACACTCAATATGCTACCTAACTTCTATATATTAATTGTAAAGAGAGATAGGTGACTTGACCCAAGGACTGGGCCCACCCCTTGGGACTCTCAGCTCCCATTGCACAGCCCCTGTACTTTAGGCCTATGCTGTTTGTTTGGTAAGTGAGCTACAGGTAGTGTCTTTGATGAGGATAATTTTAAATGAATGAGAATGGTATGTTCATTCAGTGTGAACTGTATAATAACATATAGAGGCTATACTTTTCTGGAGTAATTGATGAGCCACCTAGCTAATTGTAATAAAAATTAGAGACACAGTTTTTTGCTTTGTTTTGTTTTGAGAACTCCTTTTTTTTTTTTTTTAATCTGTGTGGGTCTGTAAGTACTGATGAAGTGTTAGAGATGGTGCATAAATTCTACTTCATAGACAAGCAGAAAACTCTTGTGCTGCTGGAAGACTAGACTCCTGCCTGGCTTTGTGGGACCTGTGATTGGGATTCTATCTGCCTTGGTCACGGTGTAGGGCCTTTATTGTGAAAGAAGAGTGTAGTGCAGCAGCTGCTGAGGGGCCACACTCATCGTGTGCTGGACAGCTGAGGACATGAGTGGATTAGAGAGCTATTGCTTATGGCGTATTGTCTCGGCTTAACATACACAAGCGGGGAAACAGCGCGATTGGAAGCCACGAAACGGTGGTGTACAGAGAAGGACCATACATTGCAAAGGTTCCTTTTGAACTATATAGAGTTAGAGAGAGGAATTGAGTAGTTTGACTCTAACTTAACCATTTCTGTTAAGTTTGAGGGATAGAAAGAAACACTCTAAAAAGGCAAACTGCTTTAGAATTCTATATTGGACAGTTTTTCTGTTCTGAAAATTTCATTTATAAGGGTTTATAATCCAAGGAAGCCCTTTTACACAGACAGGGTTAGCATAGTTTTTTATTTTCTGTAAATATATGCAGCTAACATGTTTGGAAGGGTAGGAAAAATTTCTACCTTTGAGCTTTGGAAATAAATTCTGCCTTGAGTTATAAAATGAAGCTTTAGGCACCGGTGGGATGGCTCAGTATCTACTTGCTGACCAGTGATGCAAGCTAGGTGCATCCCCAGAACCTAAGTAAGAGCAGAAGGGAAGAAGCAACTACAGAGCTGGCCTGTGACCTCCATGACATGCCATAGCATGCACACATGTGTGCACACACACACAGTGATGGCGATGAGGAGGAGGAGGAGGAGAAGGAAGAGGAGGAGGAGCTGGAGGAAGAGGAAGAGGAAGCAGAGAAGAAAAGGAAAAATATTTTCAAAAATGAAGTTTCAACTTAACACGAAGGAGCTGCATATTCTTTCTTAAGTTGTAAACAAATATTAACTCACTAGTTAGTATTCCTACGAAAGTGTAGGTGGAAGTCCTGGGTGATACGTAATTAAGCATGTGCTTAAAACATTGTGGCTTTCTTTGTTCTGATGGCAACAGTTTTCAAAGCCTTGTTACTGATAACTAAGATATGCAAGATATTTGCAGAAATATTAATGTTTTCTCCTAGAATATATATCCATACATTATTCCCTAATTTGACAGAGAAATTTTAGATGGTAACATTTTACTAAAATGATTTTTTTCTGTAAATTTTAAAATGAGTTTTTAAAAATGGAACAATCTTGGAATTGGATTAACAAACAATCATAAGAACAGTGAACTCAGCCTAAGGGGATTATGTTTCTATTCATGTTATTTATCTACAATGTCGTTCAACCCTGGTGCTTTGATTGGAAAGATGGGAGGGAATGGAGGGAAATGCTGAGTAAGATAGTCTGTAGTATCCAATTTCCTTAGAATAAAGACTAAAACCAAAGGCCTATCCTATAGGTCTGTAAAACAAAGGGTTTACACAACAGCTCATGGGCAGGGTCAAGAGAACAGAGTAAGGCTAGGTTTACACAGGTTCCAGAAACAGACACAAAGTCCTCTCCATTTTATCAAGGTAGAATCTCACATTAAGATTTGTAGCACACAAATAAGAGAAGCCTAGACATGGCTAAGCAGATATTTGTGGGATACGATGATGAGTTAGGTGCACATAAGTCTAAGGATACTCTGGCTGGGTCATTTCTACATCTGTTTTTAGCTTTGAGATTTCTCTGGACTGATGTCCTGAGGCTGCACCGCATCACACCCGCACCATCAGAGTGCGGTGCCTTTACCACATCTTAAGCGCTGTTGGCACCATCAGAGTGCGGTGCCTTTATCACATCTTCAGCATAGTTGGCACTATCAGAGTGCGGTGCCTTTACCACATCTTCAGCATAGTTGGCACTATCAGAGTGCGGTGCCTTTATCACATCTTCAGCATTATTGTCAGGTGGATTTTTCATCTTGGACTTCTGACTAGCATATGATGAAATCGCAAAGTAGTTTCAATTTTCATTTAGAACTGGTTATTAAAAATATTGAACATTTATAAAGATTTTTTTAGCCATTTTCATTTCTTCTTTTAAGAATTCTCTGTTCAGATCCATAGTTCATTTTTAAATTGGTGGTATTTGTCTTCTTGATTCTGTTTTCTGAGTTCTTTATATACTCTGGAAGATAATCCCAGCTCTGAATCTTTAGATTTGGCATACCATCTAAAGTAGCCACAGAGGCCATAAAAGTAGAAAAGGACTGTAGTGAGAAACAGGAAAGGAAGGGGCTCTAGAAGAGTAAGCAGTACAAAGCGATTATGCACATGGGGCTCTCTGTAGGCGCAGCTCAACCTCTCTGTGTTCAAGGAATTGTATAGGTGTTCCTCAGCGGGGCCTTACTGTCCATTTTTGGAGACAAACTTATTGTCTTGACTACTGCCTGCATTGTTTGGGGATTTTCCATAGGACCCCTTTGGCCAACAACTCAATTAGATGTAATACAATCAATCCTGGGACTGGAAGCATCATTTGGTGACGAGATGTCCAGTTGGTGGTTCTGTTTCCCCCATTAGTAGGCAATTTTATTTAGATCGTGTGTGTGTGTGTGTGTGTGTGTGTGTGTGTGTGTGTGTGTGTAGAAGCTTCTACTGTATTAGATTTTCATTCTAACTCTCAAACAGTTCTTAATTTTAGCATCTCCATGTTTCCTCCCTTGTGACCCTCTTTGCTTTCCCTGTCTACTTGATTTTCCTGTTCTAGCACTCCCCTCATCTAACCATACCTACCTATTCTATTACCCTTTCCAAAGGAGACATAGCTGTGCGCCCTGCTCCACGCTCCCTACCCCATATCTGATTTCTGTGGTTCTGTGATTGTAGCTTGGTATCATTGATTTAACAATTACTATTTGCATATAAGCAAACACATACCGTATTTGTCATTTAAGGTCTGGATTTCTTCACCAAAGACATTTTTTTTCCATCCTATCCTCTTACCTGGGAATTTCATTTTTTTTTTTAAAGAGTTGAGTAACACTCCCTGTATAAACATGCCGCATTTTCTTTATCCATTCTTCCATTGAGAGACATGTAGGTGTTTCCAGTTTCTGGCTGTTATGAATAGAGCAGCAGTGAACATGGTTGAGCAAAGGTCTGTGTGAAAGGACAAAGTATGTCCAGTTGGGACTCTATCTTCCCCATTACTTGGGTATATGCCCAAGAGAGGTATAGATGAATCTTCAGGTAGATTGAGTCTTATCTTCCTGAGGAAGGGCCACACTGATTTTCATAGTTGGTGTACACGTTTGCATTCCCACCAGCAGTGAAAGAGTGTTCCCTTACTCCAAACCCTTGTCACCATGAGCCGTCACTTGTGTTACTGATCGTGTAAGAGGGACTCTCAGAGTAGATTTGCTTTCCATTCCCTCATAGCTGAGGACGGATGTTGGTTTGAGATTCCTCTTTTGAGAATTCTCTGTTTAGATTTGTACGCCATTTTAAATTGGATATGTATTTTTTAATATCTAGGGTTTTTTTTAGTACTTTATATTTTGGATATTAGCTCTTTTTTTTAGTTTCTTTTTTTTATTAGATATTTTCTTCATTTACATTTCAAATGCTATCCTGAAAGTCCCCTATACCCTTCCCCACCCACCCCCCCGCCCTGCTCCCCTAACCACCCACTCCCACTTCTTGGCCCTGGCGTTCCCCTGTACTGGGGCATATAAAGTTTGCCAGACCAAGGGGCCTCTCTTTCCAATGATGGCCGACTAGGCCATCTTCTGCTACATATGCGGCTAGAGACACATGGATGTTAGCTCTTTATCAGATGTGTATTTGGTAAAAATATTTTTCCTATTCTGAAGGCTGCCACTTTGTCTGAATGACAGTGTCCTTTGCTGTACAGAAGCTTTTCAGTTTCATGAGATTTCATTTATTAATAGTTGGTCCTATCACCAGTGTTAACAGTATTCTACTCAGAACGTCTTTTCCTGTGCTGATGAGTTCAAGGCTATTTCCTACTTTCTCTTCTATCAGGCTCAGTATGTCTGGATTTTCTTTTTTTCTTTCACTAAAGTATTTATTTTGATTGTCTTTTGTTTTACTATCTGTTAAAACCATGCAAACAGATTTGTGGGTAGGCTGGTGTCCCTGTTGCTTCACTGGGCTTCCTGCCTGGACACAGGAGGCAGCCTCCCCGGGTTCCATATCCCCATTGTGGTGAGACACACAGCTAAGGATGCCCCCACTGATTCTTGGGTGCCTTCCCTGTTCCTGTTGCTGTCTCTTCCAGGAGATGCCCTCTCCCTCTCCTCCTCGTCCCCCGTCAGTTGCAGATTCCCATTCATTCTCATGGGCATCTGACCATCCCAGTCCAAGCCTGAAATCCCCCACTCATCATCCTGATCCTGTCACCACTCAGCTCCCTCACTTCATGTGAAGTTGAGGTGTACAGCGTGATAAATATGTATCATCTGCATTCTTCTGCATGCAGCCATGTAGTTTGACCAGCACTGTTTGCTGAAGATGTTCTCTTTTTCCTAGTGTGTATTTCTGACTTCTTCAATAAGTCGTTGTCTAGCTGGAGAGATGGCTCAGCAGTTAAGGTCACTGACTGCTCTTCCAGAGGTCCTGAGTTTAATTCCCAGCAACCACATGGTGGCTCACAACCATCTGTAATGGGATCTGATGACCTCTTGTGGTGTGTCTGCAGATAACTACAGTGTACTTATATATAATAGATAGATAGATAGATAGATAGATAGATAGATAGATAGATAGATCTGTCTTTAATTTAAAAAAATAGGTAGTCCCCAAGGGATATGTGGACTTATGTCTAAGTCTTCAATTCTTTTTTTTTTTTTTTTTTTAGTTTATCATTGTACTTGTTTTGTGTCTGTAGCTCTTTAGTGCAGGTTGAGGTTGGGGATGGTGATGATGAAAGACAAGAGCTGAGCTTTAGTAATGGAGGCTATGGAAGGTCTGAGAGTTTAGGAGTCTTCACACTCACAGCAAGGAGTCAGAGCCTTTCTCCTCCCTAGAAGTGAGGTGGGTCCACTGGAGGCGTTTGAGTTAGGAATTCAAGAAATAGAGTCGATGGCTTGGAAAGATTTCTCTGGTGGTAGTGCAGTGTTTAGACTAGAGGGCATATCTTCTTCGTTATGCCCTGAGAATTTATAGCTTTTTAACAAGGTGACTGATCCCAGGACAGTGGAAGAGCCCTGGTTCCCAAGCAGTTAGCCTGACGACACTCTGTAGTCCTGCCTCAACCTTTAAGATACTGCTGGAGGGACTTACACAGATGTGCACAATAGCTCCTCTTCAGATTATCACTTTCCACCCAACCCAAAGGGCAGTGAGAAAATATGTTTGATTCACTTTCTTTTCCATTGCCTATGGCACCTCTTCAGACTGCCCTTCACCAAACCTTAATGGTTTTATTACTGTAATAAGTTTGGTAATTCTCTCAAATGTACATGGTCGTTTGCTGATGTGAGAGAAGGCTAATATGTGGCTAAGCCTTTGATTTGAAGTTAATGACCGATTTACATTCCCTTTGCTTTCTTTCATTTTATAACTGCACGGTATCGGTCATTCCAAGGAATCTCTACTATCCACACATGGCTCTTTCTCCTCTTTTCCTTCCTTTTCTGTCTTCCACTCTTTCCTTTCCCACTAGTAATTTCTCCCTTATGCAAAGAGCTAAAACAGGGTAAAAGTGAGAGTTTTCTGCTCTGCTGGAAGCCAGCCAGCCCCAGCAACCCTGCTTGAAGCTTGGGTTACAGGTATTTACTCTGACTCTGGGTTTTGCCATCCAAATTCTGGTCCTCATGATTTCGGAGAAAGCCTTTTTTACTGCTGAGTGGTTTCACCAGCATCAAGACTTCTTATTTAGCTGAATTTGATCTTCTGAAGAACTTTATGGATCCTAGTTCTGTCCCTTGTTATGATTAATCTCCTTTCAAGTATTATGGTCGACCCAACTGATAGGGGTGTCCTGCTCTTCATGTAAACCACTCTTGACATTGAATAAAACAACTGAAACCCAAGTATCTCAGTGTATCCCTACAAACTTCTCTAAGCAATCCAGCCACTCAGGTAAGGCCATTTGGTCATGTTACCAATTCACTAATCTAGCTCACCAGGATCACCATGTCTCACTGCTCTTTACTTTATACAAAGGTCAGTGATTCTGAAAGACAGGAATCTCCCTAACTACAGAGACACATTACAAGGTGCTGAGCTGATTCACACAACTATGGTAATTTCAAACTTTTTTTTATTAGATATTTTCTTTATTTACATTTCAAATGTCATCCGCTTTCCTGGTTTCTCCTCTGAAAATTCCCGATCTCCTCACACCTCCCCCTGCTCACCAACCTACCCACTCCTGCTTTTTGGTCCTGGCATTCCCCTACACTGAGTCCCAAACTTTTTATATGCAATCTTTTCCTTTACATATAGAACTGTGACACAGCTGAACTTTTAAATTATATACTATAAGATATTAGAAATAATAAAACTGAATAATCATAACAACATAGCATAGTAAAAGCTATGTGATTATAGGTTCCCCCACTAAAAATCTAATTGTACTATATGTTTCCTGGTTGTTTTCCTTTGGGTGGGAGTGTGGAACCTGTGTGAAGAGACAGGTAAGATGGACTGTATAAGCATTGAGATGCAGTGTCATGTATTAACAGAGGGCTACCTGCACACAAGAACTGCTAATATCTCCACCGTGTACTAGCAAATGTGTCTGCAAGGACAGCGTATACTTGCTGTATACTCAGGACAGAGACATGATTGATTCACTTACCAGGCAATCCGCAGCATAAGATTCCATCACATGATTCTGAGTTTCGTTGCAGTTTAAAATCTATTCATTATTGCTGATATTTTCCATTTAAGTTTTTAAGAAAACCTGGATAACAAATATGAAGGGACCATGGTGCACCAGTACCTCGACTCCTCATTTAACGCTCTTTGAACTGGGTTTCCATTTGTAAAATTTCTTTATTGCCAGTGGGAATGTTGGGGGCAAATGCAAGAAGACATGACATAGGGGGAAAGCAAGCCCAGCCTTCACCCCGGCCAGACCCTAGGCTGGGCTGAGTTCTTTTCCTTCTGGATTGAGCTTTGACAGCGTGGGATGGATTCCCCAGAAAGCTGATGGTGATGATGGTGGTGATGATGATGGTAATGATGCCTTTTCCGTACAAACTGGTTTTACAAAAGTTGATTTAGGTTTGTTCAGAATTAGTTAACATACATCCCCCTGCTTTCAATATCATTGTCCCCTTGTTATATACTTTGATAAAAATAAGGTACAAGGTATCTAAAATGTTTAACTAGTTTTGGGGCTTTTAAAGAAATTGACCTAAAACATAGATGTGTAATATAAATTTACCAATAATTATTAGGCGGTCCACTCCAAAGCTCCACCACTGCTCAGATAGTGAACATTACCTTGCTGTATTTAAAATGGTAAAGTTTGGCCCAGGAAAGAGCCTGGCTAGCGGCCCACCCTGCTTACCATTCTTTTCAGCTTGTGCTGGGCCAACCCAGGGGCACCAGGTCATGCAGCCCACACCTTCTGTGTATATTTGGTTCAGGATATAGGGTCATTGTCAAAGCTCACTTTTTAATTTGTTTTATTATTAAATATCAAAAAAAGCCTCTGTGTACTCTTCTGATCTGAGTCCCTACCATCATTTTGGAAAAAGCCTGGAGAAAGCTATATATTATCAAACTTTTAAGCCATGGTTCTCAAACTTCTGAATGCTGCAACCCTTTAATACAGTACCTCGTGTGTGGTGACCCCCAACCATAAAGTTATTCCATTGCTACTTCATACCTATAATTTTGCTATACATAAAAATTTTACTACGCATATAAATATCAGATATGCAGGATATCTGATATGTGACTACAGTGAAAGAATTCAACCCCCACAGGGATCGCAGCCCATTTGAGAGCCATTGCCCTAAGTAACACAGTACTCACCAAGTATTAAAGCAAAATGTCTGCCTTCAGTTTACCTCCTTTGAGGTTTGAGGTTAACAATAACCATATAACTCATCTTTATTTTCAACTAAAAATTAAGATAACCATTCTTAGGTTAATTATAAAGAGACATAAACTTTTTGAGAATGTTATATAATCCAGTTTATACATACAGATCATAGATTTGTTTAAAATATATTCTAATGGATCTTTACATTTTTATTTAAGTTAAAATTATTTAGCTAGAAAAATTATAATGAATGTAATAAAATACTTTCTTTGCATAATTGATATGTTGCTCCTTGGCTACATTTTAGTCAAAAGTCTTACTTTGTGTGTGTGTGTATATATATACTTATACATATATACATGTATGTGTATGTATATATGTGCATGTATGTATATATACATACATATATATGTGTGTGTGGGTGTGTGTGTGTGTGTGTGTACACACAAAATGAGCTTGGGATAAGGCTGCTGCCTTTGTATATCAGATATAGGATGCATTGTCTACACTGTTGTCTCAAAACCTCACTTCTCAAAGTCTAGAAAAGTTCACTTCATTGTGTACATTGCTTTATGAAAACTGTTTACTATCTCTTCTTTCTGTTAAGAAAATTTAACACCAGCTCGTTTTTTGTCAGTAAGTGAGTGTCAGTGGCGGTGCATGTACTTAGTGGGTTTTCTGAAAGTACTGGTGTGGACTAGCCCAGCACTGCTGAGGCTAGTCCTTCAGACTGAAAATGGTAGCCAGGTTACAGTAATTTGTCATCCTCAGTTCTTCTCATAACTTCACAGACAGGAATGAGTTCTGCTTCCTTTCACGAAGGAGCCTCTGTTATCATTTTTCAACATGGACTTATGAATAAATTATCTTTAACTTAACCTAGGACAAAACTTTAAAACGTCCAGCACAATATTCACCCCTGCCTTTTTGAGCTTTGTGATATGTATTCAGTAGTAGTTCTTGATAATTTGTTAACAAGGTGTTTTGAGCCTTTTGGACAGATGCACATACTGTTTTCAATCTTCATGGTTAATAATTCGATTTTGTATCTGATGCCAGAACACCCTGACTCTTAATCACTGCTTATTGTCACAGGTCTATTATCTTCTAACTGTTTGAGTGCCCCCATTGACCTTGAACTGACATTATAAGCTGTGTCTAATCTTTTCAGTCTATATTTCTAATGCTTCTTTTCTTTTTCCTTTTTGCCTGCTCCCTGTTTAGCATCACAATGGGGCTGCCTCTGAGCCCTGCAGCTGACTCTGCCCGCTCCGCCCGGCACGCCCTGTCTCTCATCGCCACAGCCAGACCACCCGCCTTCATCACCACCATAGCTAAGGAGGTGGGCAGCCTTTATCACGTGCACCATCGCCCCTTGCGGAGGAGTTTCTCCATGAAGTAACTCTGGGTTCAGACCTGCAAAGAATCCTTGTAGTTCAAGCGAAGCAAGTTAATCGTTTATTGCTGAAATGAATGTATCATGCGTGCATACACACTGAGTTCCGCAACTGTGGAATTGTGCTTTCGTGCTCCTTTCTATTCTCAGAATGAACACACTTAGTAATATTTGACAATACCTTTCAATATGAAGTACAATAGGTCTATGAGAATTAGAAGTTATTAAAGGTATTTACATTTCTTAAGTGTAAGCAAATACTTGTAATCAAAACTAAACTTACTTTGCAGTGGCTCTCAAACTGTATACAAAAAAACATAAGCCATAAACCCGGTGATTGTTTTTCCTATTGTGTGTCACAGATAAGGACTGGAGAGCCCATTGATTCCTGCACTTCTGCTGCTCTAATTAATGGCCTGCAGCCAGCTGACAAACTAGTAAAGAACAATGAACCAATTCTGTGCTCTTCCCTGTATATCTTAGTGAAAGGAAGGCAAGAATAAGTTCGTAATGCCTGGAAAGGTTTGTTCCCTTTGGCATTAGTACTGCACAGCTCAGTGTCCACAGGGGATGGGCTCTGTCTGAACTGCTTTCCCTGTAGCTACGGTGAACTTTTAAAACAGTAAATACCATTGAGTCTGCCCAGATAGTCTGCTCGGATAACCTGGAACCCACTGGGCCCATGGCTGCCCCAGAGCCATCCTTTCAGGCATGCAGGGAGAACAGCTAGGAAGGAGGCGAGATGGTCCTGACTGGATGGGGCTTGTATGGTCGATAAGAAGCAGTGGAGTTATGAATTCATATCTAATGTAAAGCTGTGACTGCATATGTGAGGGTAGTAAGCTTCCACTGTGTTTCAATCACACACACACACACACACACACACACACACACACACACACTTAATGTTGCACACTTGTATCAAATGTATGTGTGGTGTTTGAATGAGTAGTTTTATTTAACTTAGAAAAATTTAATCAGTTTTCCCTATGCATGGAATGTGTACCGGGGGTCATTGATTGCCTCAAGGAAGTTTTCCATTAGTCTGATAGCTCTTTATATTAATTATATTTCAGAACATTATTATTTATACAAGAATATTACACAAGAATACTCACATCTAAAGTATCATAGTAGTACTGTGTTAAGGTCTCATGTAACACTCAGGAACTAGCTTGTCTGTAATACTAATGTGTGGCAAATAAGACAGAGGCACGAGAAACAGTTCAAATCATCTTTAGGTGCGTACAGTTGAAGGCCAGCTACATGAGATTATGTCTCAAAATGATGATGCAGATGATGGTGATGATGATGGTGGTGGTGATGATGCATAAGGAGGCTGTAGAATTTTGTTAGGCCATACTGTCTTAGTTTTTTATTATGCATGATGCTTCTTCCTGACCTCCCCCGAGTGATGTGTTTTAGCAGTTCTGGTTGGTCGCATGTTTCATTTCGCTATCATAAGGGAAATGTAAACCTGTGTGAGCAGCAGCGGCCTCTGCAGCGTGACAACTCTTTTGTAGGTTCACAGACACACGGCCCTTGCAGCAAACACCCAGTCACAGCAGAGTATACACACTACCACCCTGGCGAGGGCTAAAGGCGAAATCCTGAGAGTCATTGAAATTCTCATTGAAAAGATGCCTACAGATGTAGTGGATCTTCTTGTGGAGGTGAGAATGTCCTGCTTCCAGTGCTCCTGTCTGTGCAAGAAATACTTGAGGTTAATCATAGGAAAGGTGGAGGAGAGGGGAGGGGAGGGGAGGGGAGGGGAGGGAGGGAGGGAGGGAGGGGGGGGAACTGTGTCACATGACTAAGATCAATTAAATCCCGTGCCTTAGTTCTGTTTCCTGTACACTAAAGTTGATCGCTGTAGCCATCGACCATTCACACAGAGGTGATATATATGAGAATACATTCATGGCTCTGCTGTCAGCATTCATGTAGCCAAAGCTGCTTGCCCCACGTGCACATGAGCCGTCAGCTTTAAAGGACATGACTCTGTTGCTGCAGACAAGACCAAGGATATCCTGTAGTATCTGAAGGCTTAAAATAGTTTTTATTCTATTCAAAGTAAATACACAATCACACTATAT
This sequence comes from Mus minutoides, assembly GCA_902729485.2. Lineage (NCBI taxonomy): Eukaryota > Metazoa > Chordata > Mammalia > Rodentia > Muridae > Mus > Mus minutoides. The sequence goes on from LR749812.1 coordinate 1,073,843, forward strand.
GGATTTACACAGACAAAATGAGGTCTCATGGAATCATTTACACTTTAGAAAATGAAGCATTTGAAGTTAACTTTTGCTCTATGTCTTTGTTGAAGGTGATGGACATCATCATGTACTGCCTGGAAGGGTCCTTAGTGAAAAAGAAGGGTCTTCAGGAGTGTTTTCCAGCTATCTGCAGGTAAAGAAGCCTTCAGCAACATGCAAAATAATTGATTTTCAGTAACAAATCATTTAAAATATTAGTAAAGCTAAATGAGATAACCAGGTATTAATTATTACATGCTTACTTTCTAGAATAATCCTGACAGTTTATTTTTTTTTAATTTATTTATTATTATATGTAAGTACACTGTACCTATCTTTAGACACACTAGAAGAGGGCATCAGATCTCCTTACAGATGGCTGTGAGCCACCACGTGGTTGCTGGGATTTGAACTCAGAACCTTCGGAAGAGCAGTCTGTGCTTTTAACTGCTGAGCCATCTCACCAGCCCCCTGACAGTTTATGATATGAACACAGATGATAGAACTAGTTATTGAATCAGTTAACATGGACATTTGGTCATGGCTCAAAGTGAATTGTAGATGTCTGTTCCCATAGTCTACTCTAGTTACTTGTCTTACAAAACTTAGAAGACTTCTGACTTGGGAAAAAAATATACTTCCCAGCAACAGAAATCAGTAGGTCTCCTTTTCATTCACTAGTAAATTATATTTTGAGGACAATATGTTTCTGTAATGTCCTATTAATATAAGGATTTCCCCTGTGAAGTTAACAGGAAAAGAAATTAGATGTGATTCTTGTGTTTGTAAGACAGGCTCCGTGACAGCCACCTTTCCTTTGCTTATGTATGCAGGTACAGTGTAGTATTAATTATTAGTCCACAATAAGATCACTAAGAAGAGTGGTGTGGCAACGTGCCCTTCATCCTGATATTTCCTAACATTTCTGCAACTGCTGTGTTGACTGTCTGGTGTTGTTTACCTTCCATTTAGTTTCCTATGCAGTAGAACTTGCACACAGTTCCATCATTTAACAGTTTGACGGTGCGGCCTAGATGTTAAAATGTGAGCACAGATAAGGTAACACACATGTACAGATGGTGTAGCACATGTGGACAGGTGCATTTTCTTCTTGATACAAACCTGGTAAATTAGAACACAGTCATTTTTTAAATGACTAGCTTTTCTGTGCCATTGACTGATCATGACTCCGTATAGTTGCCATCTTCCCTGATGATTACTTTGTAAAGAAACACCAAGTGGAGCGGACAAGAAAGTGGTTGTAGTGGGACTTCTTTTACTGAGTGCTAGTGGTGTTGGTAAGGCACGAGCCACGGCTGTGTCAGTTACCCAAAGCCGCCTCCACATGCAGCTCCTCAGATCCCGGCACACCGCAGACATCCCTGACTTGTTGACTGAGTTACCCTGGAAAGGGAGAGTTGTGCTGGATGCCCAGCAGATTTGTCTTTACTGAACACTGCGTATACATTTTCCCCTTCTGACTTGGCAAAAAGCAATTGTACTTTGTTTATTGATTTAGTAGTTTTTTTATTGAACATCAACTGTGTATCAAGTGCTCGCTATTCTCTGGGGGAGGAATGGTAGATTAGGTATCTCTGTGCTCCAGGATCCAGTGGCTAATGGGAGGAGATTACGTCGGTCCACTGGGCTATGGAGTGTGCCTGGTAGACTACCTACCTGAGACTGGGCAATAAATATAATGCTCAATTCAGTTTGTGGAATCAGAAATTCATAAGTACAATGTAGAGGATGATAGTTTTCTGTTAAAAATGCCTTCACAAAAAATGGCTGCCAGGAGGAGAGAGGGATTTGTCCTCTGAGAGAACTACAGTGACAGCTGTAAGAGCAGAGGTGAGTCTCAGGAACATGTCGCAGAGAGCTGAGCAGGTGGGCTTTGTGAAATGAGGGGTATGTCATCGTGGAAAGTGGGCTGAACCAGGCTTCTGTGTTTGGAGCCACAGAAGTGGACCGTGAGTCTGGCCGTGCTGTGTAGTGGGTGGCTTCGCATAGAAGTATAGCGCCAAGCTGGGCCTTGGGTCCCCAGAGAATACTTCCACCTTTATTTGATAAGCACTGGAGAGTTAGAACTTTAAGCAAAGTATTAAATGTATAATCATAGACACAAATCTTATTGTAAATTCAGTACTTATATGCCTTAGCAAAATCAAAAGCTAGATAGAAGAGTTAAAAGTTTATGTTTTCAGAAATGATTTAGCTTTTCTTAAACTATGTGATTATGTAGACAGACTGATTGATTTTCCTTTTCAAGTAAAAAGCTGAATCAGCTCATTTCACCTTAAATGGGCACTTAAACTCGAGTAAGAAATTGCACAGTGTCTGCTGCAGAGGACTTCATGAGCACATTTTCAAGTGACTCCTCCAAATCGTGGTTTGTTCGTAGCCTGGTCAGTGACAGCAGGAATGGATGTAGAAGAGTTTCTACTGCTGCCTCCAGGAAAACTCTTAAATGAGTAACTACTTTACATTAGTATTTGGTACTCAGACCCTCACCAGTAGGAATCCTTCTCTTTAATTTCTTCCTATTCTTCATACCTAAAAATCTCCCCAGGAGGTTGGCTTACAGTATTAAAAGTCTCCATGTTAAACCAAAATAGGGCTTGGGATATTATCAAGTAAGTTGGTGCATATATAACTCTAGACCTATATCTATATTCTACTGTACAACAAGGAAAACAGTTAATTTGAGGGCTGTTTAAAATAATATAAAGAATGCAAGTTTAAGATGTGTATAGTGGCCCACCTGTAATCCATGCACTGACAGGTAAAGGCTTTAGAATGAGGACTCTAGCCCATCCTTGGCTGCTGAATGGGTTCTGAGCCAGCCTGGGCTACATGAGACCTTCTCTCTCAAAAACACAAAAATTAAAACAACAAAATAAGAACCAGAATTTATTTTATTTGAATTAATAGATTTTTAAGAAAAACTTAAAATAATTTTTAGTTCATATGAGATAATACTTGTAGCTGGGCATAGTGGTATATCCTTTTAATCCCACCTTTGGGAGGCAAAGGCAGGTGAATCTCTGAGTTCAGAGCCAGACTGGTCTACCGAGTAAGTTCCAGGACAGTGAGGGCTACATAGAGAAACCCTATCTAGTTGAGAGGAGATTATACTTGTAAAGAATAGGTCTTTAAAAATATGTAAATTTTAACTATTTGAGCATCTACTTCTCCTATTTATTAGAATAACATTAGTCACCACTTTACTGCCATACCTACTAACCTTGTTAGTCATCATGACTACATTGATGATGATGATGATGACGACGACAATGACGATGATGTCTTGTAACAAGATTAACATGTGTTTGCCATGGAAAGAGTTCTCCAAGTGCCTATCACTCTGCTAAGTACTTTATGCATATTAACTCATTTCTGTTTCCCACAACTATAGCAAGAATTTCCATTTTGCAGATGAAAACACTAGTGAATGTATAAGTAACTTGCCATGGCTACACTGTTAGTAAGGATAGAACCAGACAATGGGGTTCCTATTCCTCTACCATTACATGTCTCAGCCCTGAGCCATGCTTAGATGTTTTCTTGTCAATTGGTTGCTTGTGCAAAGTCTCACAAGCATATCCAGTCCTTTCTTTACCACCCTAGCCACGGTTGCTATGGTATAGTAGGGTCCTCTCTCCAGAATGAGCATAATTAGTCATTCAGCAAGAAGTATTTATTAACTACATAAGTTTGTAAGACCCTGACTGGGAAATAGTGACTCCCAAGCAGATTCTCCAGCGTCATCACAGACTACATCTTCTATTTGGCCTTTTGAGCTGGTACCCTCTGCTAGAATTAAGCACTTCTAGAATATGGATACTCAATGTGTAGATCCAAAAACCTCACTTCAGCTCCAATGAATGGTGCCTTCACTATGGCCATTTTCCATGCTTATAAATTTGACAAACGTGTGTACAGCTTGGATGACTAGAATTCTTAGGATCAGGTATGAAAATGGTCTGTGAGGACCCAGGCAAAGTGCTGTCCTTCACTGCAGCCGTGGCATCTCTGTGACTGGTGGCCTGCGTGACTCTTTCGGGGTTGAAGACTCTGCAGTGCATGGCTCTCAGAAGAGCTCCATTCAGCTTAGAGGCATGGGCA